>QNQO01000328.1:600000-994010 GCA_003290165.1 Berberis thunbergii | reverse complement strand
AATAAACAGTGAGGAAACACCAATAAACAGCAAAACAGAGAGAGAGAACAGGAAGAAAACCTCCCTGTTTTTGCTTCCTGTCGCGACGGTGGTGCACCGCGGTGCGGCTCTGGTTGTGGTGGTTTTCCGGTGGTGGAGAGAAGGTTTGAGGCCTGGACGAATAGAGGACAGAGAAGTGGAGGAAGACGGGCTGTGGCGAGGCAGAATAGAGCCGCGGTGCGACTCTGTTTCGCGACCTGGTTGGTGGCTCTGTCGCGGCAATTCGTGCGGAGGTTGTGGTGGTGGGACTTGTGCGGAAGTGGTGGCGGTTGTGTGGACAGGGGAGAGGAGCAGAGAGAGGCGATGGAGAGAAAATTGGACGTGAAACAGGGTTGTCACACCCTATTTCACGGTGGTGACGGTGGCGGTTGTGGAGCTCGGTGGTGGCGATGGCGAGGTGACTGTGGTGGCGAGGGTGTGGTGACTACTGAGTGAGTGGAGTGAGTGAGAGATGGATGAGTTGAAGAGGGATAGGTGGTGGTGGTGAGGGTGAGGTGAATTTGAAGAGAAAGAGGATTATTTTTCTTCCTAATTTGCTTATTTTCCCTTCTCTTTTCTCCTCCCCTTTTCTCACCCCATTATCCTCTATTTATAGAAAATAGCCAAGATGAATAGGGATGAGATGAGGGGTAGATTCATCAATGAGGGTAGGATTGGGTTTGGTTTTAGGTTATGGATAGGGTTTAAGTTATGAATTAGGTTTCAAGGTTTATGTTTGTGGGTTTTAGGTTATGAATTAGGTTTCAAGGTTTAGGTTTGTGGATTTTTAGGTTGTGAGCTAGGTGATGGGTGTAGGTTTGTGGATTTTTAGGTTAAGAGTTAGGTGTTGGGTGTAGGTTTGTGGATTTTAGGTTGTGAGCTAGGTGTTGGGTTTAGGTTTGTGTTTTGTTTGATACCACCATTTAAATTGCCTAATTGTCGTTTGTGACTGCTTAATATGGATCTATCGTTTAAGCTCAAATTCCTGCAAAGATATTAAAACGAAATAATTACTATAAAATATAATAATCGAAACACTAACATGTACAAATTAAGGGATATATTCTGTAATAATTATGTGAATATCAAATACCCCCAAACCTATATTTTGCTAGTCCTCGAGCAAACAATAAAAAGAAAATCCTAACTCACTTTCGCAGGAATCATCGGTTGCACTTACCTTAAACGTGCAACAAGGCTTTAACCCCTAGATTACCTCTAGTGGACGAGTTATAGTCTCGTGAGGGTTTCCAGACATGTTACCCACAAACATTACTGACTCAATCAAAACTTGGTCAAATAGTGTTCATTTTAAACTTCAAGAAATGCAGGAAACAAATAGTGTCATTTTAGTGTATCAACAAATCCCCAAATAATTTAATATTCTCCAAAGGTTAGAAAAAAGTCATAATCATCCTCAACTCAATGTGTGTGTGTGGATAGCACTGTCAACATAACTTTTCATTTCAGAGTAAAACAATGACTAAATCTCCTGTAGAAAGTTTGTTTTGACTTCAAACCTCTTATGTCACTCACAATAAAGCACTCAGAGATTTGTATTTCACTCAGTTTATATGTGAGGAAAAGAGTAATAATGGAAAACAATCATCTCACATATAGTAATATGAAGAACGGACTTTTCAAGAATAGAATGAACATGATCTCATGGACAGGAATATCAATTACTTTTGGAAATGTTGAATCAAACACCATAGGTCTTAGTTATTAAATCTCCACATCTACATAACCAACCTTTACCTAAGATCAACTAGGACTTTGTTGGGTTGTAATGGGGCTTGGTTAATAGTTAATAAGGAATGTCAAAGGATTCTAAAAAATTTCTAGGAATGTATACACCCATTATAATTAGGGCTGTCAAGAATAAATCAATGTTGCGCACCATCAATTTTTTTCTTCATTCTCACATCTTTATCCTCATTCACATTCTTCTTCTGTTTCCTTTTTTTTTTTTTTTTTTTTTTTTGCTTGCTTTCTTTCTTTCTTTCTTTCATAGAGGATTTATGAAATATTCATATTTTGATCTTTCATGCCCTTTTTACACCAAGTATATTCATCCGTACACATTCCCAGAAAAATTGGGTAAAGGTTAATGGGTTAACAAATAAAAGGTTAATCTATGGCTCAAAAGGCTACAAAAAGTTAATGTTATGGGTAAGTTAAAAGGCTAGTTAATGGTTTAAAGAAAAAAAATGCCTAGATCATTTCCTAAGTTCGGGTCAGTATTATGACATCTCAATTGAATAAGCCAAGAAGTTCTAGTGTAATAATTCAATTTTATGTCATTTCCAAAGCAATTGATCAAAAGAATGAAAATAATGAGATCATCAACGAGATAATGTAGACTCAAGAAAAATCAGAGTTTATGTATAACCCTCAGAAAAATAGAAAGGCTCAAAGCTTTCAGGGTTAAGTCTCCACTATTATTCTAAGGTTTTCTAGTATATATTTCACTCATCAACTTCAAGTTATGCTAACATGGCTCATGGTGCAAAGATAATCGAGTTGAAAAATCTTATGAACTAGATCTAACTTAAGGATCTTAATAAACTTTCAGTCTTTTATCAATATACCAATATGTCAAGTTGGCTTGCATTTTCTTGAGCATAAAACATTTAAAGTCCATTTTCATACTCGTAAAAGACCAAGTTTTCTTGACAGAAAAGCATTTTTTTTTTCAAGAAAAGAAAAGAAAATACTACGAAAAAAATGAAAAATTCACCTTTTCAAATACTACGAAAAAAAATGAAAAATTCACCGACTCATGAATCCTACCCCCAAACCTAATCCAAACATTGTCCTCAATGTTTAACAAAATAATCTTACAAATGAATGAAATAAGTACAGGAGAGGAGGTTAGAACAGTATTACCGCGGTGAAGATTTTACCAATTTCCAAGAAGTCATCCATCAATGAGGCTCACAAACATAAGAATCATGGAGTTTTCATTAGAAATCGATAAAATGCAGACTCGACACTAACAAAGAAAACTAAAAAGAAAGCTAGTTGTTAGTCAAAACTGTTACGGAGCTAACGAGTAAGAGTGAAACACAACTAAATAGGGTACTCGAAAATCAATCCAGACTAACAGCAGAGACACACAACTAAAGCTAGGCTGCCTCCTAGGAGCGCTTGGTTTAACGTCATCAGCCCGACAAAACCCAAAAGATCCTCAATTCTGATACACAGGGTCCTCTAATAGCATCACATCAACCTCGGCTTCTAATCGAGGTAACTCTAAGAATGGCTTAAGTCGTTGACCATTTACCTTAAAGGCATGGCCATCCTTAGGGTTAACGATCTCCACAGCGCCATGTGGGAACACTGTTTTCACAATGTAAGGACCAGACCACCGAGATCTCAACTTTTCAGGAAAAAGTCGTAACCGAGAGTTGAACAACAAAACTTTTTGAGATGGTTCAAAGGACTTACGAAGAATGGATTTATCATGAAATATCTTCGTTCGTTCTTTGTAAATTTTGGCATTGTGATACGCATCATTTCGGATCTCTTCCAACTCATCAAGTTGAAGTTTACGATGCGATCCAGCCTTGACCATATCAAAATTAAATGTCTTTATGGCCCAATAAGCATGATGTTCCAATTCCACAGGCAAATGACATGCTTTTACAAAAACAAGCCTATATGGAGACATACCAATCGGGGTCTTAAATGCTGTTCTATAAGCCCAAAGAGCATCATTCAGTCGTTGAGACCAGTCTTTACGATCTGGTCTGACTGTCTTCTCTAGAATGTTTTTAATCTCCCGATTGGAAATCTCAACTTGCCCACTTGTTTGTGGATGATAGGGAGTGCCAACTTTATGAGTGATGGAGTATTTTCGAACTAATAGCTCGAATGGTTTATTGCAAAAATGAGAACCACCATCACTTATAATGGCACGCGGAATACCAAAACGAGAAAAGATATTATCTTTCAAGAATCTTACCACAACCCTGTGGTCATTCGTTTTACATGGTATCGCTTCTACCCATTTGGACACATAATCCACAGCAACTAGGATGAAAAGATGGCCAAACGAAGGCGGGAATGGTCCCATGAAATCAATACCCCAAACATCAAAGATTTCAACCACAAGAATATTGGTAAGGGGCATCATGTTGCGACGAGAAATGGAACCCATTCGTTGGCATCGATCACAAGTGGTGCAAAAGGCATGAGTATCTCGAAAAAGGGTAGGCCAATAAAAACCACTCTGCAAAATTTTTGCAGCTGTCTTTCTAGAGCTAAAATGACCACCACAAGCTTGCTCATGACAAAATGAGATGATGCTGTGAAATTCACTCTCAGGAACACATCTCCTGATAACCTGATCTGGACAATACTTGAACAAGTATGGATCATCCCAGAAGAAATGTCTAACCTCAGCAAGAAATTTGGATCTATCTTGTTTGGACCACTTCAAAGGAAGTTGACCTGTAACAAGATAGTTCACAATATCTGCATACCAAGGTAATTGGGAAAGAGCAAATAATTGCTCATCAGGAAATGACTCATTCAATGGTAAATATTTGCTAGAAGACTCTACCAGAAGTCTAGATAAATGGTCAGCTACAACATTTTCCGAACCTTTCTTGTCCCGAATTTCAATATCAAACTCTTGTAGCAATAGGACCCATCGGATTAAGCGAGGTTTAGCATCTTTTTTAGAGAAAAGATACTTTAACGCCGCGTGATCAGTAAAAATGATTACTTTGGATCCTATAAGGTAAGACCGAAATTTATCTAGAGCAAAGACTACAGCTAATAACTCTTTCTCAGTAGTAGAGTAATTAAGTTGTGCGTCTTGTAGAGTTCTACTAGCATAATAAATGACATGTGACTTTTTGTCCAATCGTTGTCCTAGGACAGCTCCGAGTGCAAAGTCGGAAGCATCACACATAAGCTCAAAGGGAAAGTTCCAATTAGGAGATTGGATGATTGGAGCTGAAGTCAATAATTGTTTGAGCTTATCAAAAGCTTTTAAACAATCTTCATCAAAAACAAAAACTGTGTCTTTAGCAAGTAAATTGCATAAAGGACGAGCGATTTTGCTAAAATCTTTGATGAATCTCCGATAAAATCCAGCATGGCCTAGAAAAGATCTAATTTCCCTAACCGTCTTTGGAGGCGGAAGACTCGAAATTAAATCAATTTTGGCTTTGTCGACTTCAATTCCCTTATGTGAAATTACATGTCCAAGAACAATGCCTTGTCGTACCATAAAGTGACATTTCTCCCAATTTAAGACAAGATTTTTCTCCACACATCTATTTAACACTAAAGTTAAATTATGTAGACATTCATCAAATGAATCACCGAATACTGAGAAATCATCCATAAACACTTCGAGGAACCTCTCAACCATATCGAAAAGATGCTAAGCATGCATCGCTGAAAAGTAGCGGGTGCGTTACACAATCCAAAGGGCATTCTCCGATATGCGAAAGTTCCAAAGGGACAAGTGAATGTGGTCTTCTCTTGATCCTCAGGTGCAATGGGGATTTGGTTATAACCGGAATACCCATCAAGAAAACAATAGTAATCATGTCCGGCTAACCTTTCAAGCATCTGGTCAATGAAAGGGAGAGGAAAGTGATCCTTCCTTGTGACCAAGTTCAACTTACGGTAATCAATACATACTCGCCACCCCGTGGTCATGCGGGTTGGTACTAATTCATTCTTGTCATTCTTGATTACCGTTACCCCTGACTTTTTTGGGACAACTTGAACAGGACTTACCCAAGGGCTATCCGAAATTGGGTAGATTATACCCACATCCAACAATTTGAGCACTTCAGCTCGGACAACTTCCTTTAGATTAGGATTAAGTCTACGTTGCATTTCACGAGATACTTTGGCATTATCTTCGATATGAATGCGATGCATGCAAACGGTTGGACTTATTCCTTTAATATCCGCGATAGTCCACCCAAGTGTTGTTTTATGTTCTTTTAAAACATCTAACAATTTTCCTTCCTGTTCTTCAGTCAATGCAGATGAAATAATAACAGGTAAGGTATTGTTATCACCTAAAAATGCATACTTGAGGTTGTCAGGTAGTACTTTTAGGTCAAGCTTGGGTGGTTGTTTAACGGAAGGGACTTGATTTGACTCACTGAGTGGAAGAGTCTCCACCCTAGGCTTCCATTTATAACTGGTTTCCATTATAGGGATAGAATCAAGCAAGGCATTGACTTCCCTGATGGAATCATTAATATCGAAGTCTAAATTAAAATGAGTCAAACAAGCCTCTAAAGGATCATTAAACTGAGGAAATGAATGTTCCGTCAATCTCTCAATCATGTTAACCTCAAAGTAGCCCTCAGACTCGGGAGGTTGTTGGCTTACATTGAATACATTGAGTTCGACGGTCATGTTACCAAATGATAATTTCATGATTCCATTTCGACAGTTAATGATAGCATTGGATGTGGCCAAAAATGGACGACCCAAAATAACTGGAATGTGACTAGAGGGATTATGAACAGGTTGTGTGTCCAGGACTATAAAGTCCACAGGGAAATAAAATTTGTCCACCTTAATGATCACATCCTCTAACATACCGCGGGGGACTCGGACAGATCTGTCTGCCAACTGTAATGTCACTTGAGCTGATTTCAACTCACCAAGACCCAATTGCTCATATACCGATTATGGCAATAGATTAACACTTGCCCCTAAATCTAACAGTGCCTTCTCAATCATATGATCACCAATCACACATGAAATAGTCGGGCAACTAGGATCTCTGTACTTAGGTGGGGTTTTGTGTTGAAGGATGAAGCTAACTTGCTCAGTTAAGAAGGCTTTTTTGTGCACATTCACTTTTCGCTTTTGTGTACACAAATCCTTCAAAAACTTGGCATAAGAGGGAACTTGCTTAATGGCCTCAAGTAATGGAATATTGATTTGAACTTGTTTAAAAATTTCCATTATATCGTTGGCATTTGTTCCTTTCTTTGCCGGAGCTAGCCGCGATGGAAATGGAGTCCTAGGCATATAGGATGCCTAGGTGGGATTAGAGTCAAGATGATGATCCTCTTGAGAAGATGGGGCTTTATCATCCTCCTTCTCAGATGGAGGTGTGACTTGCCTTGGCGTAGATTGGGCTTCAGGATCAATCAAATTAGGCATTCTAAGTTGGTTGTCAACTTGTTTTCCACTCCTAAGGGTTATGATAGATTTGACATCTTCATTGCGTGGCTGAGATGTACTGCCTATTTTGAATTTGCCCTTAGGATTTTGAATGGGTTGACCAGGGAATCTTCATGCTTCTCTTTCAGGAAAGGATTTTGCTATTTGACTCACAGCCATCTCAAGCTTTTGGATGGCTTGAGATTGTTGTTGAGAATTAGCTCTTAGTTCGGTGATAGCCTGAGAGTTTTGTGCTCTTAGTTCGGTGATAGCCTGAGAGTTTTGTTCGAGTATGGTTCCTGTTCTCTGCATAAATTGGTTCAATGTATCCTGAAAACTCTGAGTGTTAGAGAGAGGAACATCTTGATTGAATTGAGGTCTATTAGCAGGAATTGGAGCTCGAGGAGCTTGAGGGATAACAACTGGGCCTCCTTGATGTTGACCATGGGCCCATGAGAGATTAGGGTGTTTAGCTAAACCTGGATTGTAAAAATTTGAGTGTGGATTATAACCAGATTGCCTAAAGGTATTGAATGCATTGACTTGCTCAGCAAAATAAGCAGGGTACTCATTTTTCAAGTGACGGTCTGATGTGGAATGACTAGAACTTGAACATGCAGCACAAACCTCGGATGGAACATTGGTTTGGACTGATGGCTGAGACTTTTCCAGATATGCATCAATCTTCTGTGCCATTGTCATTACAACTTCTTCCAACCTCGAAGAAGGAGTAAGATGAGGAGTAGATGATGTATCCCTCACTTCATACAAACCACCCTTTCGCCTATCCATGTCTTTTCTTGAATAATCCCATTGTTGAGAATTCTCAGAAATAGCTTCAAAGAATTCCCAAATCTCATTAGCACTCATTTTCATAAGTGACCCACCACTAGTGGCGTCAATCATTCGACAGTTTTGAGGGGTTAACGCGTCTTGAAAGTATTGAACCAAGCGCCACTTTTCAAAGCCGTGATGGAGACACTTAGCAATGAGTTCATTGAATCTTTCCCAACATTCATAGAAATGCTCACCCTCTTTCTGTTAAAAATTAGATATATCTCTTCGGATGGCATTTGATTTATGAATAGGAAAATATTTTGTCAAAAATTTTCCTGATAGGGCATCCCAAGTGTCGATGGTTCCAGTTTCTAAAGAGTTTAACCATGACTTCGCCTTATCTTTTAAAGAAAATGGGAACAGCCTAAGACGAATTGAATCATCAGAAAAATTGGGATATTTCAGAGTAGCACATATGTCAAGAAACTCTTTGACATGAAGATAGGGATCCTCTCTTTCTAGACCATAAAAGGAAGGCAAAAGGTGGATAATTGATGGTTTTAGCTCAAAGCTATTTGCAGTGGTCTCAGGCAAGACAATGCAAGATGGGGTGTTATTGGAACGTGGAGAAAAATAATCCTTAAATGCTCTCTCCTCGGCCATTTCAGTGGTCTCACTTGATAATGAGAATGATTCTAGAAGGTCAATGGGGACTTCAAACAACTCTACAGGGTCCTCTTTAATTAGTCGCCCCCTTGAATCCCGTTCCCAAAGACGCATAAACAAGTCTACACCAAGTGAGGGTTGAAATGTTTGCTAACCTTAAAAAAATTCACGCACAGACTCAAACACAATCAGCAATCAATTGATGCACAAGAAAAAAATGCCTCCCTAAGCAATTAGTGTTTTTGAGATTAATTATCTTCTTATCTTTGGGGGACAGATTATTTCTTATGTAATCTTTATGACAGAATAATGGGTGCTACAAGTTGATCCTAAGAGTATACACTTTACACCGCAAAGTTCAAAATCAGTAGGCTAGAGTTTTGTTTCAAAGAAACCGGATTATCGCACAAGAGAAGGAGGTCACAATGGTCCAATTAAGTACTTCCTTGTGCTACCGCTCTGTAAGCCAATAGATGTGAGAACGATGTGATGTTAAATGCACACTTGAGGCTTGTGTTCCTAACCGAAAACTGTTGGTTACACCAATCCTTCTTGTGGATCGTAGCTTACTTATGACTCGGCGTACCGGGTAAATTACCCTTGTGGCAGTGGCCTCTCGGAGTTCATTGAATGATTAAACTCATCGTCACTTTTAGCTTTGGTCAACGCAAAAATTATTGGATTTACCTTGGTCTTGGTTGTCTTATGAACACCGAACCTACGAGATGCTCTATCTAACTTGCTAATTGATTTTAATTATGTGAGGCTATTGGTTGCACACAGCTGGAGTGATGAGGTGGGGATATCAAGTCCCACCAGTTTCTATTTATAAGCTGGGTCTGCTTATTATGAATTACTAAAGTTTAGCATCCACAATTACAGAAATTAAACAACCAATCACACAATTTCAAACAATTACACCAAGCACCCTGGTCGCTAATACGTTGCGTGTGATAGAAATACTTACAGTGTGCGTATTCCGTTCTGCACAAAAAGTTAGCACAATTCAAAAAAATGTCCGACTTCTCTTTATATGTTTCAATCAGCACACAAGCACATGCAAATAAATTTACTGGTCTTGGTCTTAGAAGTCGGATTTCTAAATCATAAAAAATTATTGGGTAACAATTAAAATTGTTTCCCTATAATTTCTTTTGACTTAGAAAATTTTGGGTTTTTTTTTTTTAATTAAACAAAATGAAAAATAGTAAAGTTCAAAAAATTATTACACCGCACACTCGTAAAACGAGGTGAAAATAAAAGTACAACTCTCCTCACAAAATAAAAATAAAAATTTTCTTGATGTTTTTGCAGGATCGTCAAATTTTCTTGAGAAGCGTGTAATCTGCAAAATCAAACACAAAATCAGTGCAAAAAGAACAAAATAAAAATAAAAGTAAAAATAAAAATAATTTTTTTTATTTTTAATTTTTAAATATTTTTTTTTATAATTAGTGAAAATAAATCTTAAATTCAATTACACCGCAACCTTCCCCGGCAACGACGCCAAAAACTTGATGCGGATTTAACTAACCTAAATTAATAGGTTAATTTAACCCACTTGTAATAACCGCAAGTGCACGGTGCCTAACTGGTAGACAACGGCAAGTACGGGTCGATCCCACGAAGAAGGTGGATGCAATTGATTTTAGAATTTAATTAAACTAATTTATATGAAAGGGGGTTACAGCATTTTTAAAATTAAACTAAAAATAAATTAAAGATAAGAAAAATAAAACAAAATAAAATGATAAGATGGATGGAATGGATTTTGTGCAGTTTGGATTCACCGATGAGTTAACAAAAATATATTTAAATCTAAATTACTGAAATATTAAACGAGAAGCTTTAGGGATGAGAATCCCTTTCTTACACCGAAGATGTGATCATTAAAATTTCAATTCCAATCATATCAAGTTTCTTTTAAACATTAACAATTTATCTCAAGCAATTGAACTTTCACCAAGCATTAAGTGTCTTTTTAGGGCACACTTAATCAAAGTTCAAGTTTAAAACTTTTTAGCATATGCTTTGAATATTAATCAAAGGTAAATCAAACTACCAAACATATCAATTTTTAATTGAACATGAAAGGTGAAAGCAAATTAATCAATATTCAGAAATAAATTGTTGTTGAACAATAAAACCTTAATTCAGTAAAATAAATTTAAAATAATTCATACGACCCAAGTAGTTTATCACAAGCTTGAGATGGTGGCACTCAGAAAATCAGCAGGTGGGTGTGCACGAATCCCGAGGAAATGATCCAAAACCCGCTCTGTGGTGGTACAGAGCAAAACTGGGGGTGGAAATAGCCGAATAACCGAAATAACCAATTCCCGCCCTCGCTACAGTGCTGCTAAGTAGCCGCTCGTCTTCTCCAGCGAGACAGCGCGGTTCTCGGCCTCGTTCTCGCTCCTCGCGACCGTCCTCGACCTCAAATCATCTCAAGAGCCTGCAAAAGACAATAAACAGTGAGGAAACACCAATAAAACAGCAAAACAGAGAGAGAGAACAGGAAGAAAACCTCCCTGTTTTTGCTTCCTGTCGCGACGGTGGTGCACCGCGGTGCGGCTCTGGTTGTGGTGGTTTTTCGGTGGTGGAGAGAAGGTTTGAGGCCTGGACGAATAGAGGACAGAGAAAGTGGAGGAAGACGGGCTGTGGCGAGGCAGAACAGAGCCGCGGTGCGACTCTGTTTCGCGGCCTGGTTGGTGGCTCTGTCGCGGCGATTCATGCGGAGGTTGTGGTGGTGGGACTTGTGCGGAAGTGGTGGCGGTTGTGTGGACAGGGGAGAGGAGCAGAGAGTGGTGGTGGAGAGAAAATTGGATGTGAAACAGGGTTGTCACACCCCTATTTCACGGTGGTGACGGTGGCGGTTGTGGAGCTCGGTGGTGGCGATGGCGAGGTGACTGTGGTGGCGAGGGTGTGGTGACTACTGAGTGAGTGGAGTGAGTGAGAGATGGATGAGTTGAAGAGGGATAGGTGGTGGTGGTGAGGGTGAGGTGAATTTGAGAGAAAGAGGATTATTTTTCTTCCTAATTTGCTTATTTTCCCTTCTCTTTTCTCCTCCCCTTTTCTCACCCCATTATCCTCTATTTATAGAAAATAGCCAAGATGAATAGGGATGAGATGAGGGGTAGATTCATCAATGAGGGTAGGATTGGGTTTGGTTTTAGGTTATGGATAGGGTTTAAGTTATGAATTAGGTTTCAAGGTTTAGGTTTGTGGGTTTTAGGTTATGAATTAGGTTTCAAGGTTTAGGTTTGTGGATTTTTAGGTTGTGAGCTAGGTGATGGGTGTAGGTTTGTGGATTTTTAGGTTAAGAGTTAGGTGTTGGGTGTAGGTTTGTGGATTTTAGGTTGTGAGCTAGGTGTTGGGTTTAGGTTTGTGTTTTGTTTGATACCACCATTTAAATTGCCTAATTGTCGTTTGTGACTGCTTAATATGGATCTATCGTTTAAGCTCAAATTCCTGCAAAGATATTAAAACGAAATAATTACTATAAAATATAATAATCGAAACACTAACATGTACAAATTAAGGGATATATTCTGTAATAATTATGTGAATATCAGGTAGTAGAAAGAATGAACCAGACTATTGTAGAAAAGCTTATGCATGTTTCGCATGGCTAAATTGCCAAAAGAGTTCTGGTCTGAAGCTGCTAGTACAACTTGTTATCTCATCAACAGGTCTCCTTCATTTCCTTTAGATGGTGACATTCCAGAAAGAATTTGGAAAGGGAAAGATAGTTCATACTCTCGTTTGAAGGTATTTGGCTGTAAAGTATTTGTTCATGTACCGAAGGAGAAGAGATTAAAGCTTGATGATAAGACATCTCCATGTATTTTCATTGGTTATTGAGATGAGCAGTTTGGCTACAGAGTATGGGATCCTGAGAATAAGAAAATTACTAGAAACATAAATGTGGTATTTTATGAAGATCATACCATTGTAGATTTTGAGAAAATTGAAAAGCCCAAGCAGATAAATAATGAGGTAGCAGATCTTACACCGCTTTCTCCTCCTTCGTCGCATGTTGAAAATGGGGGGGGGGGGAGATGTCAGATTATATAGTTGGTAACCATATGCCAGAAAATGAAGTTGTTAATGATGATCATGTAGAAACAAATGAGACTGCGCATGAAGAGCAACCCCATCAGCAAGAAATAGTAGAGCCCCAATTAAGAAGGTCTACCAGAGAGCGCCAACCTTCAAAGAGGTGCCCCAATTATGAGTATGTTTTCCTTATATAAGAAGGTGAACCAGAAAATTTTCAAGAAGTACTTGATCATAAAGATAAAGATAGCTTGATGAAAGCTATGCAAGAAGAAATGAGTTCCTTGCATAAGAATGGTACTTATGATTTAGTTGAGATTCCAAAAGGTAGAAAACCTTTGAAGAAATTATGGGTGTACAAATCGAAAAAGGATGGTGATGGAAAGAATGTTAAGCACAAAGCTCGGTTAGTGGTAAAAGGCTTTGCGCAAAAGAAGGGGATAGATTTTGATGAGATATTCTCACCCGTGGTGAAGATGACATCCATTAGAATGGTGTTAAGTCTTGCAGCTAGCCTTGATCTTGAGATTGAGCAGTTAGATGTTAAAACTGCATTTCTTCGTGGGGATTTGCATGAAGAAATTTACGTGGCACAACTAGAGGGTTTTGAAGTGAAAGAGAAAGAACATATAGTTTGCAGATTGAAGAAAATCCTTTATGGATTGAAACAAGCTCCGAGACAGTGGTATAAGAAGTTTGACTTCCTTATGGTAGGACATGGCTACAAGAGAACACTTCTAGACCATTGTGTTTATGTCAGATATTTTTTGCATGATAGCTTCATTATTCTTTTGATTTATGTTGATGATATGCTAATTGTTGAAAAAATGTTGATATGATTGGCAAGTTGAAAAAAGATTTGTTTAGATCTTTTGATATGAAAGACTTGGGGACAGCTCCACACATCCTAGGGATGAAGATTACACGTGACAGAAAAATTAAGAAGTTGTAGTTGTCACAAGAAAAGTATGTTGAAAAAATACTTGAAATGTTCAACATGAATGATGCTAAGCCCGTGAGTACTCCACTTGCTAATCACTTGAAGTTAAGTGTCAAGTTATATCCTCGTCCTGATGAATAAAATAAGCATATGTCAGGTATTCCATACTCCTCTGTTGTAGGGTGTTTGATGTATACTATGGTTTGTACAAGACCAAATATTGTTCAAGCAGTCGGTGTTGTGAGTAGGTATTCAGAAAATCTAGGAAAAGAACATTGGGCTGCAGTTAAATGGATTATGAGATATTTGAAAGGTACTTCAAAGCTTTGTTTAAGCTTTGGTAATTCAGGAGCTGTGTTAGAAGGGTACACAAATGCAGATTTTGCAGGTGATTTAGACAAGAAGAGGTTGACTTCAGGTTATGTTTTTACTTTTGCAGGGGGGAGGTGTAGCTTAGCAGTCTAGATTGCAAAAGTGTGTTGCTTTGTCAACTACTGAAGCCGCGTATATTGCCATTAATGAAACAGTGAAGGAAATGTTATGGTTGAAAAGATTGCTCAAGGATCTGGGTGTGAATCATAATAAGTATGTGGTGCATTATGTTAGTCAGAGTGCTATTGAGTTGAGTAAGAATGCCACATACATGGACTTACCAAGCATATAATACACGTTACACTGGATACGTGATGTGCTTGAGAAAAATTGTTTCCAGGTTGCAAAGATTCATACTAAATCCTTACGGCATGATGACAAAAGTAGTTCCAAAAGGAAAACATGAGTTTTGTCGAGAACTCATTGGAATGGCCTAATATGATTAGGCGGTGATTCTTCCCTAATGGCCTGGATGGGAAGATTTGTTGAGGTCCAACCCATTAGGGTGGATCCAACTTTGGTAATTAATCAAACATAATTTCAAGTTTGGTTCAATAAGGAAAAAAAGGTTTTCAATAAGAAACAAAATAGAGTTTTTGTTTTGAATAAGGAATGAGTTGGCAGATGGTTAATTAAATAGAAACAAAATTCTATTTGAGGCGGTGTTGGGCTGCTGCAAACAAGTATAAATAGGTGCATAAAACAGAGTTTTATTCATAGTATTTTCAGAGAAGCTACTACGTGAATAAGCAACAGAAAACATAGTATTTTCTTTGGTGTTTGGTGCGGCTGTGTGCGCGTGGACGGTGACTTTGTGTCTGATTCTTTGGGCGCGATTTTGTGCGACTAAGTGTGACGCGTGGATGCGATATCGACTTAGTTTTTTCGATTGATTTGGTAGAAGAAGTTGAAGGAGCTTTTGGGTTAATTTGCTATGAGGTAAATCGTGTTATTTACTCCTTGTATTACTCAAGCTTTAGGCAAAAAGCTTGAGAAGTTATTGTACTTCTTCTTATTTGATTAGTGGATTCTCTCGGATTTGCCCCGTGATTTTTTCCTTCACATTGAAAGATTTTCCACGTAAATCTTGGTGTCTCATTTATTATTACTTTAGATTATTTTCTTAATATTGTTTTATTAGTATTTGTCCCAACAGTTACTAGGATTTACACAACAGACAGTGCATGTTTGCAGGTTTCCTCAAGGATTGCAGATTCTAGCAGTTGCTACACTAGATGGGAACAATTGTATCTTATCAATTGCTTTATACATCTGCAAGTCAGAGTGTTATGTCTATGAGACATAGAAGACCTTCTTTGATATTTTAGCTCCCCATTTGCTTCAACATCATGAAACACTCACTTTTATATTAGATATAAGGGTTTAGTTCAAGCTGTCCAACAAGTGTTTCCAGGGGGTGCTACCAAAGATCTATCTTTAGGCGTGTGGTTCAATTTTTTTTTTTTTAAATTTCAAGTTAACACACTTCGTAGAATTGGCATAGAATGCATCAAATGCCTTTTAAGAAGTCCAAGTTCAGGCATGTCATGGAACAGGTGGAGGATATGAAGCACCACTTGCAGACGAAGGGTTTAAGAAAAATCCGGTGGAGCAATGGGCAACTTCACATTTTGATTGTTCATCAAAGTGTGACTTCAATCAAAATAATATTTTGCATATACTTCAATAAGTGGATAGTGGACTTGAGAGACAAACCCTAATGTCATTTCTTGGTTAGCAATCATGATCAGTTGATGGATAAGTTATGTGCTAAGAGAGAATAAGCAAGTACTTGGGATAATAATGGTGTAATGCCTAGAGCCCAGAGAATCATTAAGAGGCTTGAGAATAATGTTGGAAACTTCATTGTGCATGGAGCAAATGATACTAATTTCACAGTACAAGGTGACAGTGGCATGTGGAATGTGAACCTGGACAAAAAGACATGTACTTGTTGTGTATGCATGGGATGTAAATAGGATTCCATGTGTACATGGTGTTTCTGTTTTATTATATGCCAAAGTCCCAATAATTCGGTAAGTCATTTTGTATTTAGCTTATTTAGTTAAGTTAAGTTGTTATTTTATTATTTTAACAAAATAGTATACTTGTCATTTAGTTCAATTGGGTTTACGCAATACAAAAAACATTGCATTATGTCCTAGGCAATTTTAGAGTAGCGACTTTGAGTAAGGGGCATTATCGACCCGTGTCACAGGACATAACAGGGTCGTGCGATCTCGTCTAGGCTTGATCAAGACCGTTGGTTCTAAGGCGAGCTCCTCTTCCTCATGGCGGCTCCTTTAGCCGACAAGGAGGTTCCTCCTTCAGCTGGGCTGGGGGAAACACGGTTGAGACACCTAAACCTTCCTTTGCTCAAATTCTTGGTAAGATTCATACGGAGGAAATCAACGAGACACCAGTAGAAGGTACTCGGTTTCGAAAAGAAGGAAATCCAACCATTGGCATTACCACTACGGATGAGTTTCGAGGGGAATCTTTCATGGAAAAACATGTAATAGTCACAAAATTTTCAATTTACCGGCCTACATTGGAAGCTATTTGTAATTCCATTCATAGAACATGGGGAATAATGGGGGGCTTTTCGATGGGTTTACTCGATTCGCTTCATATTATTGTGAGGCTACAATCTGAGACAGATGCAAAAAAAGTTCTTTCACGGGATTTGTTTCTAATACGAGGAGTCAGGTTCAAAGCTTTCCAATGGCATGATGGTTTTAGTTTGAAATCTGATCCAGTATCGATTCCGTTGTGGGTTGAGTTGCCAAACCTACCATTACATCTTTTTCATCCACCAATCTTGAAAGTGATATGTGACTCCTTCAAAGGTTTCCTTTCCATAGATGACCATACTAGGTGCCTAACACGCCCACGGATTACCCGAATATGCATTGAGATGAACCTGGCGAAAAAACTTCCTTCAAGAGTTTGGATAGATAGGGCGAATAACAGAGGTTTCTGGCAGAAAATTGATTATTCGGGGTTCAAATATTGTGAAAATTGAGCGATGATCGGACATCAAGATGCCTATTGTAGAAGGCTACTTGGTAAGAAAGAAAAGGCGCCCGAAATCCCATTAAGGAGGGAGGAAGAAGTTGAGAGAAACAAAGTGGAGTTTAAAGCTGTCAAACAAGTTTATGTTTTGGTCGTTAAAAAATCTAAAGATGCAAACGTAGATATTGGTACGAGCGAGGCAAAATATAGTCAAGGTATTGAAATAAATTGAGAAGAAGGGAAGAAGCATGTTTGCGAAGAGTCCTTAAAAATTAACTTGGCAAACAAATATACGGCTCTAGTTGATACTTCAACAGAGGATGATGTGGTTTCAAGCCATGAACAAGACTCTTCCTTTGTTGAACAGAATAAAATGTTGTTGAATTTTTACTGTAAAAAAGGTTAAACCGTACAACTGGTTGGATGATGTAGATGGAGCACCGAGGCATGTAGTCGTTTTACTTAAGGCTTAATTCGCCCCCACCACTTGGGTAATACACTGTGTTATCGGCGAATTTCCTCCAAGACACAACGGTAACTCCGTTTGTCGAACTGCGGCTGTATTTGACGAAGAACGACCCTTTGAATAAAAGACAGATCAAAGACACATGATCAGGAACTGGCCACACTTGTACGGAATGTGGTAATCCCTAGATACTAGTAAGAAAGATGGAAGAGAATTCCTGGAACACTTGCACAATCCTGAAATGGAGTTGTTCCAATTCTCAGATATGGAATTGATTGAAGAATATGGACTTGACTTGAATTCTCTGGAATAGAATTGCTTGGAATTGAGTTGATGGAAATTACCCAAACTAGTGGGCTTTATATAGGCCCGAGGTGACCATCCAACCATGGGTCACAACCCTTCCTTATTGGATCCTGATCGTTGGATCAGATGGACGCTCTAGATCGCACATCTCCTGGTTGACTACAGACCGTTAGATCCTAACTGATTAGATGGACGTCCCAGATCGCACCCTGTGAGGAGATGCATATGTTGGATCGCCCCTGATCCCATGCATCCGTATGTAACATTAGATCCACGTGGATCTAACCGTTGGATCCCATCCGTGTGCAACCTAACAAACCTGCATCTGACACGTGGCTAAAACTGGATGTGTCATCAAAGCGTCTCAGCAACGATGCGGCGTGCAAAGTGCGCCATCAAAGCGCCACATTGCGCCCATGCGCGCGTGTGTGACACCTAGCCCATTCCATTTCCTTTTAGTATATCAAAGCCCATACTCAAGTCCATGTATATAAATCAAGTGGTTCCTAGTTGTTTGCTTGATATGGGACTAAAGCTTCCCATATCCAATCCTCACCAAACCTTCACCATTTTATTTGAAAATAATTCTAACAATCCCCCACCTATTTTCAAATGAAATGAAAACAAAACATTTTAACATTCCCCCACCATTTTAAAAATTTTGAAAATGGAGATGGAAATTTTGAAAATCTAGTAACTCTGCATCCTTGGAAGTCATTCGCATAAACAAAGATATCTTTTGGATTTGAATATTTGCTTAGCAGAAACAAATCAATTAAGTTAGCTAGAGAAAGCTAGTGGGACTTTGCTTTGAACTAACCACTCAGATCGCTAACCGGATTCATCCTACACAAACTTCTTCAAATCTGCCAATCCTTCCTCTACAACCTGACACTATTATGGCCCTGTGTCCGTATCCTTTTCTTGAATGCGTGGGGTCAAGTCACTAAACCCTTAGAAATGGTCGCACATCCGGCATTCATATAGGTGAATCAAAAAGTACCCCCGTAGTAGATACTTGACATGTAGTCCCTGATCCATTAATAGTCTAAGCTTAGTCTCCCTTTTCTTTTACGGGTACCAAACACCTCGAACTTGGGATGATTGACCGGTGTTTCCTTCATACATATGATGTACTATCGCTCATTGAACCCAAAATTTGAGTTGAGGTTCCATTACTGACGAATCTTAGTCATTGACTTGAAACCCATCCCTACTGAAGTCTTTAAGACTAACTCTCATGAGAGAACCTTTGTTAGTGGATCTGCCAAATTATGGCATGATCTAACAAAGTCCACAGTGATCACACCGTCGTGTATTAATTGTTAAACACCACTGTGCTGCAAGCCAATATGACTCGACTTCCCGTTGTAAACAGTAATATACGCCCTAGCCAAAGTTGTATAGCTATCACAATGTATAGATACTAGAGACATAGGTTGAGGCCACAATGACAGCTCTTGTAAAAGAGACCTAAGCACTCCGCTTCTTTTCCTGCAAAAGCTAATGCCACAAACTCAGAAGCCTTGGTAGAGTCTGCTATAATTGTCTATTTCTTTGAACCCCAAAAAACAACCCCTCCACCAAGTAAAAAGATTCACATACTAGTAGATGAGTGATCTTCAAGGTTAGTGAACTCCAACTCAATAACTCCTTTTCCTTGAACGGTTATGCTTGCTAAGTTTCCCATATAGAGAATAACCTCAACGTTCTTAGGTTCAAGTTGTTTGAACATACTTTTGTTGTTGCAAACATGTCTTGTAGCCCCAGAGTCAATCCACCAAGAAGTGTTGTCCTCAAGTATGTTAGCCTCGAAGATCATGGCAACAAAGTTGTCATTGGAAGTGTTGCCACTTTCCTTGCTCTTTTGATGAGCCCGACAGTCACGCTTATAGTGCCCCCGCTTGTCACAATGATAGCAAGACCCCTTGATCTTCTTTCTTTGATTGGCATCCTTGGTGGGATGATTGGGTCGTTTCCGATTCCCTTTATTTTGGGAAGGACCTAACCCTTCCGCCGTGAGAACTTTGGCTTTATCATCCTTGGATCCCTAGTCGCCCTCATGTTTCCTGTATTCTTCCTCAATTTGCAAATAATGAAGCAAGTCCTTGAGGGAAATATCTTCCTTCTTGTGCTTAAGGTTGTGTTTAACACCTTTCCAAGAAGAAGAAAGTTTGTCTATTATAGAGGTCACAACAATAGTCTCATTTATATTCTTATTGTTTTGCTTTAGATGTTGGACTATCCTTTGGATTTTATAGAATTTCTCAATAACAGATCTAGTATCAACCATTTTATATAAATTAAATTTACTGACCAGGAATTTCTTGCTGGTGGCATCCTCAGTAATGTATTTTTGTTCCAGAGCATCCCATATCTCCTTTGTTGTTGCCAAATGTTGGTACGTATCAAAGAGATCGTCAGACATTGAATTGAGGATGTGCCCACGAACGACACATTAAATCATCATTTTCCCATTTCTGTCTATTGCAGGCAAATTGCAAGGTGTCCTGGTCGGAGTCTTCGGGTTCTTGTGGTTTCGGTGTAGATAGTACATACACCGCCTTCAATGTTGCCAACAGTAAGTGTATCCGCTTCTGCCAGCGTTTGAAATTGTTCCCGTCAAACATTTCTAGTTTCATAGCGTTCCCCAAATATCCATCTTAAACTAATTAAGCCTTAAGAATGTTGTTTAATTTTTACTGTAGAAAATGTTAAACCGTACAACTGGTTGGATGATGTAGATGGAGCACTGAGGCACGTAGTCACTTTCCTTAAGGCTTAATTTGCCCCCACCACTTGGGTAATACACTGGATTACCGGCGAATTTCCTCTAAGATACAACGGTAACTTCGTCTGTCGAACTGCGGCTGTATTTGACGAAGAACGACCCTTTGAAAGACGGGCAGATCAAAGACACAAGATCAGGAATTGGCCACACTTGTACGGAATGTGGTAATCCCTGGATACCAGTAAGAAGGATGGAAGAGAATTCCTGGAACACTTGTACAACCCTGGAATGGAATTGTTCCAATTCCTAGATTTGGAATTGATTGAAGAATATGGACTTGACTTGAATTATCTGTGAAGAATATAGACTTGACTTGATTTCTCTGGAATAGAATTGCTTGGAATTGAGTTGATGGAAATGACCCAAACTAGTGGGCTTTAAATAGGCCCGAGGTGACCATCCAACCATGGGTCACAACCCTTCCTTGTTGGATCTGAATCGTTGGATCAGATGGTCGCTCCAGATCGCACCTCTCCTGGTTGACTACAGATTGTTAGATCCTAACCGATCTAACAATTATTTTCAAATAAAATGGTGAAGGTTTGGTGAGGATTGGATATGGGAAGTTTTAGTCCCATATCAAGTAAACAACTGGGAACCACTTGGTTTATACAGATGAACTTGAGAATGGGGTTTGATACACAAAAAGGAAATGGAATGGGCGAGGTGGGTGACGGTGACCGTCACACACGCGAG
Source organism: Berberis thunbergii (assembly GCA_003290165.1). NCBI lineage: Eukaryota > Viridiplantae > Streptophyta > Magnoliopsida > Ranunculales > Berberidaceae > Berberis > Berberis thunbergii. The sequence goes on along the minus strand of QNQO01000328.1, from coordinate 972,749 downwards.
CGCATGGGCGCTTTGATGGCGCACTTTGCACGCCGCATTGTCGCTGAGACGCGTTGATGATAAGACAGATTTAAATGGTGAAAGTAGCAAGGAAATTGAAGAAAACGACCGGGAAGGGCTGGTCGAGGCCAGTTAAACTATTAGTGAAATGGAGAGAGCTCTTATGACGCATGATAAATCAGCAAACAAAACACAGATTTTGAACTTTGTTTCTGGGAGAAAAACAGCGCCTAACAACTTTGTTGCTAACAACTCGCTTTCAACTGGTAAAACATAGTCTAACAACTCTGTTTCTGGGAGAAAAACAACGCCTAACAACTCGTTTTCAACTGGTAAAACAGAGTCTAACAACTTTGTTTCTGGAAGAAAAACATATTTGTTGGACTCTAATTCAATGGCTTTGCGGACAGACCCGTCTGTGGTAGTGAGTAGTGCGGAAAGGAATAAAAACATTGAATGAGCTAGGGACGGTCACTGTCTAAATAATGCTACTAAGAAGGCTGGAAGTGATCGAAACAGTAATAGAAACAGGGAAGAAGTTGTCTTACTAGCTGGCCGCAATATACTAGAGCAATCGGGGCATAAATCTTTGGTTGTCCAGGTAGTTGTTGAGAAGGAGCAGGCATGTATAAAGACGTTGAAAGAGCTGTCATCGATGAGGTCTATAGAGCAGGACAGGTACAGATAGAGCATCCATTCAGGCAATCAGTGGGAGAAAGGTCCGGTTTTGGGCATTTTGGAACTTGGTGAGGAGGTAGTGGCGGATTCTTTTGAACAAACGGGACAGGTTGGTACGCTTCTTGTTGCTGTGAGAGGAAAAAAACATAAGTTGCACCCCTAATGGTTCATAGGGAGGTGACGACTAAACAGCAGGCATCGGCGCCTAATGTTGTTCGGTTTCAGTCGAAGAAGGGCATTTTTGTGATTCTGATATCATTTGAGGAAAACGAATAGTAAATTGATACAAATAAGTTGGAAGTAAACAAAGGGAGAGAGAACATTATCAGATCAAGAACACATTCAGGTTTAAAGGAAGATTAAATACGTTTAAATTACATATTCGAAAATAAAATATTGAGAACGGGAAATATGTTGTGTCAAGAACACTATGAGGTCTCTAAAGAGGAACATGAGCCAGGTTTATTTTGTAGCAATTTGTGTTATAAAGCCATACTTATCCAATCATTGTCCAGAACTGGTGAGTGGTGATAATTAGCAAGGCCTCTACAAATTGGTACTTTTCATCTCTTAGACATTAAAAATATCACCCTTTACACCCAAGGTTTAGCCAAATGCAGAAAAAGAAAAAGTAATCAATCGGATGTAGGTACCTGGGAAATCATGATAACATTAGCGCCCACTTCTTTCACAGTGCCAAATATTGTACTAGCAGTACCAGGTACACCAGCCATTCCAGTTCTGCAGTGGGAAAGATAATTGAATCAGAAACTGTGTGCAAAACAGAAAGAAAATATGCATATACAAATAGTCCAACTACAAAGAAAGCATGAAAGAAATAAATAACACACCCCTCAACATTAACCAGTGCAACATTTGGATTATCTTCAATACAACAAACCCTCCTTTCTTCTACTTTCCATAATTTTATAGCACAACAGAACATCTCCAACTGAACTATAAACTCAATACAATCCACAAAAAAACTTCATCTGAAAAACACAATCTCAAACAGCTCAAACCATCCCCAAGACATCAATTTTAGTAAACAAAAACTCAATCAATCATTTCTAACAAAGCTAAACTAAAACCTAATAATCTCCTAAACTAAATCCAGATAAGAATCCAAAGGAAACAAAGTATAATACAATAACAAGTACCAAACAAGTTTGATTACAAACAAGAAGGGTTAATATGCAACAGATACTTAACAGAAGTATGAAATGATAATATAAAATTATGGTCAATATTAGTGACTGTAATACTCATTAATATGTTTTGGAGAAGAAAACAACAGGGAAATTCAAAATTTCGGTCAGAATAGGTAGTTCAATCTATTCAGTTCACACTTTCCTAGCTAGTTAAGACCAAGTCCTCTTAGAACCACTACACATGAATGAATCCTAACTTCTACAAACACAAAATTCAAAATTTTACACTCAATCAAAACTCCAAAACACTCAATTTCAATTTCAACGAACCAACAGTGCAACACACAAAAGATTCAATCTTTACCCATAAACCCATTTGAAATCTCACCCAATCAAACCATTACAACAACAAATCAAGTAAACTAAAACATACCTCGAGAGAGATTATCTGTGTTCTTCCTTATCCAAGTTAGGTTTTAAGAGATAGTTGAAGAAGAAACTCTGATCCATTGATCTACAAATTGGGTTGAAAGATTATAACAGGCTCTTTCCTTTTGAAGCTCACGCATGAGAGGAGGATTTAGATAAGAGAAAGTGAGAGGAATGAGAGGAGATCTGAGATAGAGGAGATCGCAGAGATGAGGGAGGAGATTTGAGAAGGGAGATCACAGACACAAATATGAGATCACATAGACGAGAGATCGCAGAGACTGGGATCTGAGATAGAGGAGATGGGAGAGACGAGAGAAGAGATCGAAATTGAGGGCACGAAGAGATCGAAATTGAGGGCTTGATGATGGAAATCTGCGACGGTGAGATCTGCTTGAATCGACGGACAAAACTCATCTGGCTTCCATTGATCCATCTTCGCTGCTAGAGCAATTAAATCTTAGGGTTTCTGGAGTTCTTCGTTGGGGGAGAGGGTGTCGAGATGGAAAATGGGGAGAGCGAGAGGGAGGTCTGAGCTTTAGCTCGAGAATGAAAATGGGGAGAGGGATTTGGAGGTCTGAGGTAGCTTGAGAATGAAAATGGGGAGAGCTCTCCCCATTCCCTCCTTCTTCTCGCCCAAATTTCATTTCCCTCGCGAACTTTTTTTTTTTTTTTTTTTTTCACCACGACAGCCCGCTCGCGTGCGTTGCACTTCCCTCGCCCAAAACCTCGCCCAAATCCTCGACATATAGAATTACTCATATATATATATATTTACTGCAACGAGTACAACTGTACATGAAAAATGTAAATCTTTTCAATGGACAAAACGCATAGCAATTATACAAAAAAACATTGCGGAAGTTAAATGAAACCTCTCTTTGATGAAGATTGTAGCATCAAATGTGCCAATGATCAAGAGCATGCCCATATTGTGCCAGTCACCAAGAACATTCACAATTGGACGAACCATGGTCACCGGCCTTCTACTAATTCCACATCTGACCAAGGAGCAGAAGTGGAGGATGAGAGTGATTCTCGAAGCTCCTCAAAGGTGGGGTGCTTTCCATGACGATACTTGGACCACATTGCAGTTGATTTCATTTTGTCAAGCAAATACACTTGCATCCCTTCCCATTCGACTGAATCATCTGGATTAGGCTTTCCTTCAAGCAATTTCGCTACCTGTCTCATTGTTGGTCTAGATTTCGCGTCTGGGTATGTACACAACAAACCTATATGCAGCACCATCTCCACCTCCTTAATGTCGAACCCACCTTTAGCTTTCAATCTCTTATCGAGTGCAAGCACCAACTCCCCTCGCTCCATTAGCCCCCATACCCAATCAACCAAATGAGGCTTACCCTCTTCAATAGGCATTCTTCCACAAACAACTTCAAGTACTAGTATTCCAAAGCCAAATACATCCGTCTGTGTTGATGCCTTTCCGCTACGAACCACTTCAGGTGCCATATACCCAACTGTGCCAACTACACGAGTAGTGCTTGATACATTCCCGTGTCCATGCATTCGAGCTAACCCGAAATCCCCCAATTTCCCATTCATATCCATATCAAGCAACACATTACTTGCCTTAATGTCCCTATGTAAAACAGTAGCTTCCCAACCCTCATGTAAGTACAATACCCCATGAGCCACATCTTTCAGCACTCTCAGCCTATCTTCCCATCCCAACATCAAATGCTCTTCACAATCATATACTCTCTTATCCAAACTCCCATTCTCCATATACTCGTAAACCAAAATCAAGCTCCCCTTCTCCCTTCTACACCAGCCTCTCAATCCTACCAAGTTTCTATGCTTTAATCGGCCAAGGCTCGAAACTTCAGCCAAGAATTCCCTCAATGCATCCTCGCTTTCTTGCAAATATCGCTTCACCGCAACTTCACCCCCTTCCACCACACCCTTGTACACCTTCCCATTGCCTCCAAAACCAATCACATTCTCTTCGGAGAACCCATTTGTTGCCGCATAAACATCCTGATAATTCATTCTATGTGGCCAATACTCCGATTCCCATTCTTCCACCTCTTCTCTCAATCTCTTTCGCTTTCTATTCCTCTTCAACAAAATTATAAACACAGCAACACCTAAACTCACAACAAAGACTACTCCCATAACAACTCCTACAATAAATCCTTTAGAATGAACAACAGAGCTCTTTGGAGGAACAAATGATGGTAAATTCGAAGTAGATAACAAATCACCCACCAATGGATTCGAATTACTATAACTCCAAGCCAAAAGTCTATGATTTTCAACTAACCTTCCTGTTGCAGCACAAAACCCCACATACATTTCATCCAAAAGAACCTCAGAAAGATCAATTGGAACGCTAAGCAAAGGTGTCTTAGGTCTTTTTACACCAGCAGGAGCCAGAGTAACATTAAGTATAGAATTCGAATAATCAATCCATACTTGATAATTGACACCACTATTCAATCTTAGATCCTCAAACAAACCATCTCTGTCTCTCCAATACCCTGCCGGATTTGAAGCCGTCGAACTAAGTGAATTAAGATTGACACCAATGTGATTATCATTGATATCATCGAACTCTGGGTTCTTGAACACATCGAACTCAATACCGAAAACATGATTGTTAGGGTCCCCATTGTTAGTCCTATTGAACAGGCCTAGATGCTGAGCTGAACTAGTTCCAAGGATGCCTACTTGGGGAGTGAATAGGAAGACAAGACCATGGCCTGGAAGGGTGTTTTTGATTGGGGAGATGGAGAATATGAAGGAGGTGAAGAAGGAGAGTAGAGAAGTGGATTTAGGAGGCCTAGTTGGGATCTTGGATGGGTAGAGAGCTCTACCAATAGAGAAAGGCAAAGGGACTGTAAGGGAGAGGGTATTGGATTGAAGTGTAGAATTGCCAAAGAGTGAAAGATTTTTGGAGTTGAATGAATTGAAGATGAATTGGGTTGGTGATACTGGTTGTAAGGATGAGAGTTGGAGGAGTAATATGAGGAAGAGGAGGAGGAGTTTCATGGTGGTTGGTGGTGGTTCTGTCACATAGAAGATGGAAGAGATGTGAGACCAAGTGAGAGACAGAGGTGGAAGAGATTTGGACTAGTTGAAGAGAGCCAAAAAAAAATAGTGATCATTGACATGAAGAGCACTTTGTAGTTGTTTGTAGGATTGAACACCTTTTACCAATTACATACAACCAATATTCAAACAAAATTCATTAAGATTTCAACTAGTTTATGACCCTGAAATCTAGTAAAGTATGTGAATGGATAATAAAAAGTGGCAGTGAGAGCAGCCACCATTGGAGCACAAAATGAAAAATGTAAGTATGTGAGTGGGTAATCAAAAGGTTGGCAGTGAGAGCAGCCACCATTAGAGGACAAAGGAAAATTTTGTTGATGAAAAGTGAAAAGGAAAGAGACAGTGGGCGTGGCAAATTTGACTTCACATTTAATTGCACTCACAGATTGCATCTTTTCTATAATTGGCCTAGTTTAATTGCAAATGTGGATTTCACCAATGGTCTGAGGATGGAAACCATGTCTTATGGACAACCATAGAATCTCACGGTGGTTGCATGAAATCCTATGTGCTCTTAAATTAAATTTAAATTAATTTGATATTCACTCACAAATCCACCATTATTATAATAAATGGTGAGACTAAAATCTATTGTTCTAAAACTCAAGTAATTTTACTAGCAAGGAAAAAAAATCAAATAATGTGTGAGAATCGCAAGATATAAATTGCTAAATGTCTACTCCTGTTGGTACCGATCATCATCAAAATGGTAATAAAGATCAATTCTGTAATGTCAACTTTATAAATGACAGTGTCTTTTCTAAGCCCCGCATATGTCATGGCAACATTATAAATGCTTAGATCAATGATATTGGTCGGTTTATTTTTCTAAGAATTATTATTATTATTTGTCTTAACGCGTCGTATGACTTTGAGAGAGAAATGAAATTACTGAATTCCGTCATGCATACATGATCGTGAAGTGTTCCTATTGGAAATTTCCTTACTAACCTTCTTTCCTACAACGTATGAAAAGTTCAAATTCATTGTTGTAACAGCTTTATATACATTCTTTTCTACTATATCTAAACTCTCAACCCGTCTAATTGTCGAGGGAATGGGCGAGGAAAACAGGGAGGGAGGGGGGGTCGTTCATCCCCTCGGAATACACACAAGGAAAATGATGGCACATATCCCAAGGGGATCCCTCTCTCCCTCCCTCGCTGTTTTCCTCGCTCATTCCCTCGACAATTAGATTTTTTCCTAAAACTCTAACATCAATCACCCTACAAGAAAAGAAAAAAAAAAACAGAGACTAATTTTAATTATTTGTTGTAATTGTATGTGTTTAAACCATTGCAAAAGTTGTTTTTACTTTGCCACGCATTCCCTATGACTATCATAAAGATATTGTCTCATATCCTTTTGTTTTTTACTTCGATTGGGCCCATGGCTGTTGGCATAAAATTAGGTCCATTACCAATCTTTACACAGATAGGGGTTTGGCAGGTCGATAAGGATGCACTTGAGTTTTATTTAGTTTGATAAAGGCAGATGTTTTCTTTATATAACTATGCAAGATCTATTTAATAGATAAGTATAATTATAAAAATAAAAACCTCCACCCTAATACCATCCCCAACGATTTGTTATATCACATTCACTTTCAAACTTTGAAACTTATGTGCTCCGAGGTAGTAATTAGGAGTTTGATGCTCAAATTTATACATTTAGTGCACAATGTGTAGATTTTTCAATCCATTAGTCTTTGTTGTTAACCGTTAAGTGGATAAGTTTTGGTTTTAGTTGCGGTGGGAGTTGCGCTGACACCGAATCCAATCCAACCATATGAACGGGTTTGAACTTCATTTAGTTAAGTGAAGAGTTTGATACATTCACCTTGGAACTTGATACATTCATGATGTTTAAAATTATTTATGATCGTCATTAATTAGGATGCATGTATTAGTATTAATTAAGGATGAACCTATACATGGAGGGGTGTTCCATGATTCCTATATAAGCTAGTCCCTAAGAATGAAATGACAACTAAGATTGTGTATTCAAAACATATTGTTAGTGAAGAGTGTTCTTCCTAATTCACCACTCTTATCTCTTTGGTGGATTCCATAGAGTGGCAAGTTTCTATCTCTTATCTCTTTGATGGATTTCTTAAAGTGGCGAGATATCTATCATCTTCTTACTCTTATCTTTTGGTGGATCCATCAAGTGGCGAGTATTCCTTATCATTTCGCATCAGCGAAATTACATCATTTTCATTTGTCCGGTGTCAGTTTTGGTATCAGAGCATACTCAGGTTATTCTCTACAAATGGTTGTTCGTAGTGGTCGTGGAAGATGTGGTGAACATTACAATGAAGAACCTCCAGTATGCGAAAGAGAGCTTCACGATATTGAGGTCGAGGAATTAAGAACGCAAGTACAACAACTTTAGGAAAGACTTGCTCGGGTTAAAACTCGGGAGCAGGAAGAATCTCAACATGATTATAAGGAAGAATCTTCGGTAGAAGAAGATGTTAATCCTTTTTATTATGCACGTGAGCGAGGATCCAGTGAAGATGAGTGTCTGAGGCATCAAGGAAGAATGCAACATTATCAACATCGAGTTCCCAACATGAAAGTAGACATTCTAAAATTTGAAGGAAAATTGCAAGCCGAAGAGTTTGTTGATTGGCTTCATACAGTGGAACAGATTGTTTACTACAAAGACATCGCGGATGAACAAAAGGTTAAGTTAGTGGCTATTAAGTTAAAAAAAACTTGTTTCACATTGGTGGGAACATTTGAAGAAATAGAAAATTCGCGAAGGAAAGAAACAAATCAAGATGTGGGACAAGATGAAGAAAACGTTTTTGCCACATAATTTTCTTCAAGACTTTTTCTTGAAGGTTCATAACTTCAAGCAAAAAGACTTATCTGTAGAGGACTTCACTACAGAATTTGAAAATCTCAGAATGCTCTGTGATCTTGATGAATCAGAAGAACAAACTATTGCAAGTTACTTGGGAGACCTGCGAAGATTGGACCTTCAATGACGTGGTGAAACTTTATTTGAAGGTGGAAAAACAATTAAAGGAAGGTCGCAACAGTGGAAGTAGATTATGGACCAAAGAGGGCAATGCAAAGGGTGTTTCTTCTAACACCAGTGCTGCAAAGGGAACCCCTACTTCGCGAGTCAATGCGAAGTTGGATATGGTGTCAAAGTCATTTTGGAAACAAGATGCAACGACAAATTCTAGTCATTCAACTACTGTCCAATGCTTTAAATGCTAGAGGTTGGATCACACTGCTTCAGAGTGCCCGAATCAAAAAATAATTTCACTTATTGAGAAGGTAGAAGAAGAACCTGGTGAAGAGGAGTTTTTCCAATAAGATGGAGATCTGAAGTATGATGACGAGAGATGCAAGAGTAGATCATGGTTTTGATTCTGGTGATGTTGGAATCAAATCCAAACGCTACTGAAGCCTCACCCATGTTGCGGGGGCTATTTGAAGAATTCCAAGATGTTGTTACATAAGACATTCCAGGAGGGTTGCCCTCAATAAGAGGGATTCAAAATTATATTGATTTTGTTCCTGGTGCTATTATTCCCAATAAGGCAGGTTATCAAATGAATCCCAATGAGTTTGAAGAGTTGCAGGGGCAGGTGGATAAATTGTTGTCCAAGGGATTGATTAGATAAAGTATGAGTCCTTGTGTTGTGCCCGCATTGCTTATGCCTAAGAAAGATGGTTCGTGGAGAATGTGTGTAGATAGTAGGGCAATGAACAAAATTGCCATCAAGTATTGATTTCCCATTCCTCGACTTGATGATCTCCCTGATCAACTCCATGGAGCAACAATTTTCTCAAAAATTGACTTGCGAAGTGGATATCATCAAATACGCATGAGACCGAGAGATGAATGGAAGACTGTTTTCAGAACCAGAGATGGTTTATATGAGCAGATAGTAATGCCCTTTGGGTTATCTAATGCTCCTAGTACTTTATGCAGCTCATGAATCATATTTTAAAATCTTTTATTCGGAAATTTGTGGTCGTGTACTTCGATGACATCCTCGTCTCCAGCAAGGATCAGAAGTCCCATTTGGAGCATTTACACCAAGTGTTTTCAGGTGTTACGTGAGCAAAAGTTATTTGCAAACCTGAAGAAGTTTGAATTTCTAACCAACAAGTTAACCTTTTTGGGTTATGTTGTTTCTGGAGATGAAATTATGATGGACCCTAATAAGGTTGAAGCAATTACAAGTTGGCCAATTCCCACAACACTTCATGACATTCAAAGTTTTCATGGCTTGGCTTCTTTCTACCGACGTTTTATCAGAGGATTCAATATTATTATCACTCCAATTACAGAGTGCTTAAAAGGATGAAGTTTCCAATGGAATCCATAAGCACAAAAGAGTTTTGAATTGATAAAGAAGAAGATGACTGAAGCTCCTATTCTTGTGCTTCCTGATTTCAACAAAGTGTTCGAAGTGGATTGTGATGCATCGAATGCCGGGATAGGTGTTGTGCTCAGTCAAGAAGGTAAACCTATTGCCTTTTCAGTGAAAAATTGAATCACGTTCACTCAAGATATTCTACCTATGACAAAGAATTTTGTGCTATTGTTTCGAGCCTTGAATCACTGGGGCATTATCTCATTTATAAAGAGTTCATTCTCTTTTCTTATCATGACGCGCTGCGATTTATTAATGGACAACTCAAGTTGAACAATAGGCATGCAAAGTGGGTTGAATTCTTGCAAGCCTATACTTTTCACGCCAAGCACAAGTCAAACAAGCCGACTAAAGTAGCCGATGCTTTAAGCAGACGACATGTTTTCCTAAACACTATGCAAGTGGAAGTATTGGGGTTTGAAGTGTTGAAAAAATATATCAAGATGATCATTTTATTAAACAAATCTAAATTGACTGTTCGAATGGATCTTGTGACTCTTATGTTTTGCAAGAAGGATTTATCTTCAAAGGAATACGACTCTGCAGTCCAAAATGTTCGTTGAGGGAAGTTATCATTGCAAAGGCTCATGATGGTGGTTTAGCATGACATTTTGGCATAAACAAAACTTTATCACGGATTGAAAAACATTTTTATTGGGCGCGAATGTCTCGTGATATTGCAAAACATGTGGAAAGGTGTAGAGTTTGTCATATTGCCAAAACTCATGGTCAAAACACCGGATTGTACACTCCACTTCCAGTTCAAGTGGCTCCCTGGGAAGATGTGAGCATTGACTTTGTGATCGGACTACCGCGAACAAAGAGACACAAAGACTTTGTTATGGTTGTTGTAGATAGATTTTCAAAGATGGCTCATTTCGTGCCATGCGAAAAGACTCTAGATGCTACACACACTGTTGATCTATACTTTAAGGAAATTGTCAAGCTGCATGGCAATCCTGGAACTATCACATCAGATCCAGACCCTAAATTTTTAGGACACTTTTGGAGGACCTTATGGCGAAAGATGAGAACTAAGCTACAATTCAGTTCCTCACATCATACTCAGACTAATGGACAAACCGAAGCTGTGAACTGTAGCCTAGGAAATCTTCTCCAAAGTTTGGTGGGCAAAAACATCCGTCAGTGGGATCTCACTCCGCCTCAAACATAATTTGCCTATAATCGATCCGCAGGCCAAACAATTGGGATGAGTCATTTCCTAACCGTCTATGGTAGGAATCCTTTGAGTTCGCTCGACTTAGCTCGACTTGCTGCAAACTATCAATTCAGTGGAGATGTCGCTGAACAAGCCAACCACATCAAGAAATTGCATGAACAGGTGCGAGGTCACATTATGAAGCAAAATGAAAAGTATCAAAAGCAAGCTAATAAGCACAGAAAACCGGCTACGTTCAAAAAAGAAGATTTAGTGTGGATTCATCTTCGTCAGGAACAATTTCCTCGAGGCAAGCATGCAAAGTTAAAACCTCGAGTAGACGGTCCTTTCAAGGTACTTAACCGAATCAGAGAAAATGCTTATAAGATGGAGCTTGCAGGAGATCATGGTGTATCGACAACATTCAATGTCACATATCTTTCTCCATTCGTCAATGACAAGTGCAACGATAACTCAGAGACGAGTTCACACGAAGCGAAAGCGTATGACACCAAATCCAATTCGACCATATGAATGGGTTTGAACTTCATTTGGTTAAGTGAATGGCTTGATACATTCACCTTGGAAATTGATGCATTCATGATGTTTAAAATTATTTATAATTTCCATTAATTAGGATATATGTATTAGTATTAATTAAGGATGAACCTATACATGGAGGAGTGTTCCATGATTCCTATATAAGCTAATCCCTAAGAATGAAATGGCAACTAAGATTGTGTATTTAGAATATATTGTTAGTGAAGAATGTTCTTCCTAATTCACTACTCTTATCTCTTTGGTAGATTCCATAGAGTGGCGACTTTTTATCTCTTATCTCTTTGGTGGATTCCTTAGAGTGGCGAGATATCTATCATCTTCTTACTCTTATCTCTTGGTGGATTCCTCGAGTATCGAGTTTTCCTTATCATTTCGCATCAGCGAAATTACATCATAACATCCTTTTCATTTGTCCGGTGTCATGTGCTATGGATGGTGGTGGTGGTATCACCACTATGATAATGGAGTTGCTATTGCAAAGGAAGTTGGTATGTGACTCTGTCGCTTGCAGCCACTAACACCACCCCCATCTAACACTATCACCTCTTCTCCTTTCATCGCCATCTTTTCCAAACACACCAACCACCATAAACCAATCGTGACGCTACCCCGAACCCAACTTCCAACCAATACGTGACACAACCCCACCCAGTGACGGAGCCAAAATTTTTGTTGAAGGGGGTAGAATGATAAATCATAGTTAATTAAAGATAATATAATAATTAATTACTTTAATATAAAATTTAATTTGAACAATACATAAATAACTATACAAAACACCAATTGATAAACAAAATTTCATTTAATCTAATAAAAATGTCCATTAAAAAAAAGATGAAGATCGCCTTAGATACAAAAATAGAGTTCTAATTTGAACACTTACACATCTACATCCATAACAAGAATACCAAATACTCTCTCACCCCCTCCCCTTCCCCAATTAGAAGAAAAAAAAACATTACAAAGCACAAAATCATATATTTCACTTGGTCAAATTTGTGCTTGTGGAGAACGACATTTGACACGCAAATTCCTAGATAACGGTGATGTTATGCATAGTATGATATATTGAGTCAGGACACAACGTAGAAAACATAATATATATATATATATATATATATATATATATATATATCATTATGCGATTTGATACTGTACTAATAAAACAACCAAACTAAAAATTAACGTACTTTAACAAAAACATTGAATACCCAATTCAACCATCATTACAACATAGTGCAAAAGGTAAAACAAACAACCTAAATCAGATGAAAGAAATCACCTTTTTTTCGCAAGTATCAAATGCCCAAGTAAAAAAGTAACAATACAACAAATAAAATATTAAACCAAAGAAAATATATAAGTAAAAAGGTGTAATAAATCTTACCCATCTCCAGAAAGGTGCACAATCATTAAAAAAAAAAATGACCCATTTCAAAATTTTCAGCAAATAGAAAACTTTAGCAGAAAATATCACCAAAGTAACAAATTAATACAAAATATACCTGCAATTAATGAAGCCTCATGAATTGACCCCCTTCCCTCTCTCTTTCCTTCATACAAGAAGTCTATAAGAGAACATCCGAAGTAGTCGCGCCGCATAGATGTGCTTTAGTAGAGTACCTATTTTCCTAGAGCTGGAGCCAGCTTCCACAAGGAGCTCGCCGGGATGGTGGACATGAAGCAAAAGAGAAATCGAAGTGAAATTTGAGGACATAAAAAACATGGAGTTTCCATGTCTGAGCAAGGAAGGAGTGGTAGACAAGATTCCTTATCTTGAAAAGACGAGCACAGTGAATTTCACTATACTTCTGAAGCTCGTTTCCTAGATAAGTGATATGTTATAAGTTATAACAGATAGATTTGGGGCATTTAAGCTGTTGAGGGGTCTACTAAGATCTAGGGGTTTGATAGAGAAGAGAAGATCTATATAGGAGACAAATCAAAATTGTATATAAAATTAGCCTTGATTCTAGGGAGCGAGAGCGCAAAGAGAACCCCACCCTGCTCATCTCCCTTGCGCTCTCCCTCGCTCCCTAACAAAGCCCTAAAATTAAAGACAAAAATTAATTTGAAATATTTTTCAAAAAAGTGAGTCAGTCTAAATGGCGAGGAAATCAACGAGGGTGAGGGGATATATGCAAGGATAGAAGACATGCATCCCGAGAGAGATGGAGTGTTGCCCCTCCCTCCCCCGCCATTTAGAATTTCTGCAAAAAAAAGTCAGTCGGGGAAATTCCTTATGTATCTCCGCCCCCGACCCCACCAGTGGATGGAGACCCACCTGCCAGATTGGGTTTCAATTTTGCAGGCATGTGAGGCAAAATCGTGGCCTTTATTCTCACAAGTCTAAAAATAAAAAAATCACCTCAATTCTATGAAAGATGAGGTCCGCCAAACATCACATAGGTGGTGTTAGCAAGTAGATAAAAACTTTCAAGGTGTCACATAGAAGCTGCAATGGGCATGGATGTCGATGTCATCAGACCCAATATCTGTTGTTGCAAAAGAGAATAAGTTCGTCGACAGCAGGGTTCGAACCTGCGCGGGCGTAGCCCAACAGATTTCAAGTCTGTCTCCTTAACCACTCGGACATATCGACTTGTTGAGATAACATCAACAATTATATTTACTTAGTTCATAATTCATAATGTTTGAATTTTGTTTGTTATTTGTTCAATGATTCACACTCCCATGGCGTCAAATTAACATCTTCTCTCTCATTTTTCGAGCTTGTATCTTCCAACTCTTTCTTTTTTTTAGGTTAATCTAATTTCTCGTGCTCACTGAGAACTGAACTCACATTATAATGTTTTCATGTGCTAATTAGCTAAACTCTGTTTAAAACTGAATTCCAAACTACTTCCTACTCAAGTGTAGACAACTAATAGTCCAAGCCGTATAGGTGCGAACGTAATTAGAAATTAGAACTACTCACCCACTTCAAAATTTGGGTACACAAGATTTCAAATGATCAAAATATGTTGAGGAAGTTTAGGGAGTTAGGTTTTGGACTCATTTTTTAGTTTTTTTATTTTTTTATTTTTTATTTTACTCATTTTCTATAAAATACAACCATAAACACCATCAATGCCAGAGTTATAAGTGTAAAAAAAAACACAACCTAATTCAAAAGTGACTCATAAACCTCCCTCTCTGGAATTGTTGAAATATGTTATGACTTTAAAACAAAAATAATAACTTATAGTACATTAGTACCACAAAAAGGCTATCTTTGCGAGAATGATGTCTAGATCGATGTTTTCCATATTAATTGCATTGAATGCAAGATAATGTTGTATTGTTATATACATTTGTCATATGTTCTAAAATATAGCGACATTTCTTTTCACGTTCACATGTGATTTGGATGATACACTTGATTTCACTATTTGAAATTAAAAAAATATCAGATTATCGACCAACAGATTTATCAATGAGAACTAATCTAAAATTCATCATGATCGTGATATAAACTAGAATTATTCAAATATCTACGGACCCTGACTTTTCCTATTGCTAATTGCTATTATTACACAATTGATATAATTCAAATATGTAGTTCTTATGGAATAATCTCATTTGATTCAAGCGATGGATGAATACACATGTATTCTGCCATATTTTGGCAATGAAACTCATAGATTCCATATACACTTGGAAACAATGTTCATTAGGGGTGGACATCTCATCCCGCAATTCTGAACCCGTCTTGATTTCATTTCGATTTTTCTGGGTCTTTTTGGGATTGATCAAATTCATCCCAATCTCGTCCCATCCCGATCTAAAGTGAGATGAGATCGGGATGAAGATTTTCAAATCTCGCCTATCCTGTGTCGAATTTATTTATTTAATAATAATAATTATTAATTTTAATCAAAATATTCTTCTAAATTAAAGTTTAGAATGTGTTGAAATTAAATCAATGTTTTTATGAAATTCTATATGAAATCTAAATGAATTGAATCATTAATCCCAAATGAAAATTAATATTTATTTCTTCCAAAAAAGAGTTTAATATTTATTTATTTAATATCTATTATTATTTATTATGTAAGTTATATGTATATAAATTTGACATTAGGTGTGTGAGTAATATGAGATAAAATCCTTTTTGTTATTTTTTATTGAAGAACTATTTAGTACGCGCTTCTCTCGTCTCATTCCGTCCCATCTCAATCCCGTTTGAGATAAGATGATGTCGGGATGAAGTCTATTCCGTCCCGTCCCGATTTCGAATGAACGAAAAGAAATAGGAATGAATCCATTTCGCCCCATTCCGTCCCATGCCCACCCCAGTGTTCACACGAGAAAGTTCATTCATAATCATGAGGCCAACATAACGAGCATTATGAATTATTGGACATTATCATTACTTTCTCGATCTAATTAAATAAAATGGTGTTTTTGATGGACCGTTGTGAGCTGTCTACATCTTTATACAAGAATCCATAGTAGTTGTGTCATGCATCTGATGCTATTCTAAACTATTCTTTTAGGAATCTTTATAGTCTGGCATAAAAGGCAGAGTTATAGCCATGGTGGAAATCCACATAAGTGCCCTCTGTTTGAGCTAATTAACAAAATTCCATTAACTAAAATAATAAATAAAATGACAGGTGGAAATGCTATTGAATAAACCCTAGATCCACTACCAGTTGTAGTCGGTGGTCGACCATGATTATAATCAAGAATGTACGAAATGGTAAAAAATTATTGGTCGACTATAGGAGTTACCAAGGCCGAAGCTTGGAATTATTTTTTACTACAGACTGATAATTTAACAATAAATTATACTAACATCTAAACACTACAATAAAAATATAATTTTAATTATATTATTTATAAACTTAACCTAATACTATACATTTAGTATATTGTATATATGAAATTGAATTAGATTTAATATTTTAAGCCAAATTATGCTCAAGTCGTCGACAATTTAGCAAAGGCAAATAAACATAACAACTAGAGTATATGATTAAAACTGTAAAATAATTAAGCTAAATATGTAAGTTTAATCCGAAAAAAATTTTAAATTTGCGAACATAATAAAATCCTAATTACAAGTTTATAGAAAAAAAATGTTTTACCAACCAATCCAACCCCAAAATTTTATATAAGTTGAAAATTATATATATTTTCATTAAGTTCTTAGTTTGTTATCTTAGATTTTAATTTCAATAATTTTAATTTTATTTTTATTTTATTGTATAATATGTATTTTGTTTGGATTTTACATTGCTAGTGAACAAATAGGTCTTTAATAAGTTATAATTTTGTTTCTTTTTAATAAATAGATAGAATAACCAACCACTTGATATACACCTAATTGAATAAAGTTTTACAATATCGTGTTTATATTAAAAATTCAGAAATGTATACTAAATTAAAATAAATATATATATTTTGGGGGTGTCCCTCCCGTCCCTATGTAGGTTCGCCTGGTTGTGGTTTTGAAATTGATATATCAATTGTATTTTCATTTACGAGCACTACTATGATGTCTGGCTCTGTGCCTGGTAGGGCCAGACACCGTTGATATTTGCATCGAGATAAGTGTAACACCCATCTCCAAGCAAGATCAACGGTTTTTGGCAGAGCTACCAGACATAACACCAGGCATCCTAAAATTTATGTTCATTTACATACCCAATTTAAATGAAATCAAAACCCAAATGAAAGAAAACCACGGGCACGCCAAGCTGCAACAACTAGTTATTTTAAAAGGCACACACCCGAGCAAATGAATGTCATCATCTATTAATATGGACTTACATTCTAAGTGATATCTCTAATTATAGTTGTATTTACTTCTTATAAATTTCAAGTTCAATCAATGATGTCTATTTGTATTAAGTTAATCTGTCTGTTTTGAAGTTAATTACACTGAAAGCTTAGAAACAATGAACTCAAAACTGTTTGATCTTGTTATTGGACATTGTGTGCAAGAAAAGAACAACACATGCAAATTCCCCAATTTTAGCATCCCACTGTTCATTTCCAACAACCCATTGTGTATCCACTAATCTAATCCGGTAGTCATCAAGCATTAAACCAGCCTAGATCATTCAAACGATGAATAATTAGTTTCTTACATGCATTCATCGGTCTTCAAAATGTTGTAATCTGCGCTAAAAAATTTCTCAATCGATCGTCATTCTATGCCCTCATACCTCCTATGGAATTTGGATGCAGATGATATTCTAGCATCCATTGATTTTGTCGACATTTGTGCTACTCTGTATTTTCATTTCTACGAACAGGTGCAATTCAATCTGTCACTAAACCCATTACTATAGACCCATTGGAGTCATTTTTTTTCTTCTTCTTTTTCTTGAAATCAAAATTCTTCAAGCTCTGGCTTAGCCATTGCAGTACCTAATCGTCATTCATCAGCTACAAGATCTATCGAAATCCATATACTATGTTTTACATCAAAATAGTATTTCACACACACAGATATTCTCGGCCTTATTGGACAACTTTGATGATGGAATCAACTTTCTTCATATCTTTGTAAGAAGCCGCGTGGCGACAGTACAATCATTGACCACAAAATTCGAGGAGACACTTTTCTTGACCTTTAGACACCAACTTATTAACCAATATGACCATACTATCCTTCTTTTCCACATCACAAATACAAAATGCATGGGCATTTTAGTCATTTAGAGTTAAAATTACTCAAAGTCAGAGTACATTGGTATAAAAAACCATAAAACCATGGTCTTCTATTACAAGGGACTAAAGTGTAATAATGGATATAAAAGGGAAAGAAATGTGAATAAGTGGAAAGTTC
This sequence comes from Berberis thunbergii, assembly GCA_003290165.1. Classification (NCBI taxonomy): domain Eukaryota; kingdom Viridiplantae; phylum Streptophyta; class Magnoliopsida; order Ranunculales; family Berberidaceae; genus Berberis; species Berberis thunbergii. The sequence goes on along the minus strand of QNQO01000328.1, from coordinate 954,489 downwards.
GCAGGCAGAGATAACTGCAAGACAAAATTCTCAACATCGTCTCTGAGATCTCTCAGGATTAGAGAGAAGGCGCCAAATCTTCCATCGAAAAAAAAAAAAAAACCCTAGATTCGAATCGAAAGACACGAATTTGAACACTTGAAAGGTTATTTTTGGTTACTCTCTTGTGTCCCATTGTGTCGGCCGTTCAAAGATCTTCAATTTGGTACTGATTTTGTTGGAAGTTGTGGAAAGTCTCAGCTGAGAGGGGTTCGATTTTGTCTGGGGTTCGAGAATTCGATCTGCATTGGTGGTTTTGGAGGTCTGGGGTTTGTGAGGGATCGGGAGTTTACTTTGTTAGTGAGGAAAAATTTTGATCTTGGTGAGTTTGTGTGGTGGGGGAAAAGGAGGAAGTTTTGTTGTGTTGAGTATGTTTGGGGTTAGAGAAGAGTGGGCTTTTTTATTTGATGGTTGAATTTGATTAAAATTGATGAGTGGGGCCGATTTTGGGGTGTCATTTGGTGGCATTTTGTGTGAATTTGGGATTTTTTAGTTGTGGAAGTAATTGCAAGGGGAGTAATTGATTGGTGTTGTAAGAGAGTGATCAGAGGGGAGGGGGAGATGAAAGGGAATTCTGTGGGAGTAGAGGAACAATGACTGGAGGGTCATTGGGTCTCCGCTCATCGAGTTATGGATCATTGCAACAACATCTACAGTCAAGTGTTGTGTTGCCAATTCAAACAACCCCAGTTGTTTTACGTAAGCCCCCCAAGATGCTCCTGCCTACAAGAGAGAAGGAGAAGTTGATTCCTCGGATCTGTAAATTTGCCGGCCGGAGGAGAGTCGGAATGCTTCTCTTAGTGGTTGTTTCCGTCGTGGTTTGCATGTCGGTCATGTCATCTTTCACTAAAGGTTCATTCCATATTCCATGTTATCTTTTTAATGATTGAAGATTGCTTGTTCGATAAGTATTTGAAATGTAGCTAGTCTTGTTTTTTGAAGTTACTATTGAGGAAGTTAGGACGAAAAACAGAAATTAATTTGTATTTATTTTACCTAGAACCTGCATAGTGGTTTTAGAGAATCACGGATCAGTAAGGAAAAGCACAAATAATAGTCACGATTGAGGTCTACCAATTTGTTAATATTATCTAAGATTTTAAGAAATCATCTGATGTATGAGAGTTTATGTTAGAGTTGGTAAGAGTTCTACCTTATTTCTTATGTATTTTGGCATAGGCCTAGTGGCTACTAATCTATCTTACCTGTCTAAAATTTTCCTGTATATTCGTTACGGTTAGTTTAGGATGTGGTATGCATGGAGCCTCAACTTAAATTTTTCCTCTTTCAACAATCTGATTGTTACTGCATTGAATTTCAGACGTCTGTCATTATTTTAGATTTCATTTTAGTTTTTGAAAATAACTTATATGCATCTTTGTATGTTTACAGATGATGATGCACCTGAAAGCACTGAATTACAAAAGAAGTCTACGTTACAAGTCCAAAATCTTAAAACCAATGGCAGCTTACCATCAGGAAATTCTAACATGATACTCGGTATTCCAGAACAAGATAGCAAGACTAGTAAGAACTCTTCTGTTAAAAATAGTGTGCAACACAGTAGTAAACCTACTGGCCAGTCCCCTCCTATGGTAGTTGTTGGAAATCCTCGTCCTTCAGTGCATCCGTGTGAAAACTTTGCTTTTCCACCCCCACCTGCTGATAGGAAACGAATTGGGCCACGTCGTAAGTTTGTGCATATTAAGTTTTCAAATAAGATCTCCTTGAATATTGTGCATTTGTTGCCATTCAGACGCACGTATCATACGCTGAATGTTGAATGCATTTCATTCTTCTCGTTTTTAGTAATATCTTTTTATCTTTTGATCTTCTGAATCCTTTTATTGGTATCTCTTTCAGCGTGCCCAGTGTGTTACGTTCCTGTTGAGCAGGCAATGGCCTATATGCCCAGTGCTCCATCACAATCTCCTATATTACGGAATTTAACTTATGTTCAAGAGGAAAATTCAACTAGAATCGAGCCATTTGGAGGTTCTGATTTTGGTGGATATCCTTCTCTGGAGCAGAGAAAGAATTATTTTGATATAAAGGAGTCAATGATTGTGCATTGCGGGTTAGTATATCTCCATATCATATTCATTTTACTTTCCCTGTCATTACCAAAGTTAACCTCTGCGAGGAGCAACTAACTTTTAAGCCTTTAGTGAAAAAAAATGGAAAAAAAATTAAAATTTTGCTTGCTTCACATTCCGATTTAATTTACACCGTCTCCATTATCAGATTTGTAAAAGGAAGCAAACCAGGTCGCCAATCTGGGTTTGATATTGATGATTCTGATCTTCTTGAGATGGAGCACTGCGAAGGGATTGTTGTTGCATCAGCCATATTTGGTACTAATACTAAATCTGTTGTCCCCTCCTCTCTATTACTTGATGCAGTTCAAGCTGATGGGTTACTTTTTCATGACTGTTGTTGACCAGGAAATTATGATATAATTCAACAGCCAAAAATATTAGTGAAGCTGCGAAGAAGAATGTTTGTTTTTATATGTTCATTGATGAAGAAACAGAAGCATATGTGAAGAATTCTAGTGTCCGTGGTGACGGGAAAAGGGTTGGAATATGGAGACTTGTTGTTGTTCGTAATCTTCCTTATGTCGATGCCAGGCGAAATGGAAAAGTAAGATTTTTTTACTTTTAGTTTCCAGTACAAGTTAAGCGCATGCTTATCAAAACCTTTTTTAGATGAAATCCCAACTCCTAGTTTTCAACATTGTCCTTTAACTCCTATCCGAAGTAAAAAAAATCACAACCCCATAAAATGGACTGATAAGTTAAAATCATAAACTAAGTGGATTAACACTTGAGCAATCTACAACATTTTCAAAGCCTTGCACACATTAGAAGGTCTTTATGAACTGTCGCTAAATTTATCCATATTTGCTTTCAAAATTTGTATTATTTATATCATTGGTGCAGTCTCATTGTCTCCATCACTTTGCATTTTGACATTAATTGAGCCGTTACCCATCACTGCTAAGTGAGTATTGAAGATTCTTTTGAGAAAATATGCTTACAGCAAAAGTTCTTTGAAGTCATTACTTATAAATTGCAAATGACTCAGGTGATATGGACGTTGCAGTGGAATAGGAATCAGAGTGTAGCTTGTGTAATTTTTCTCTTTTGACTACTTGAAATTTGCCCACACGTGAAATTATTTCAGTTTATTTCAAGGTTTCTAGCATTGATGTTTGAATCTTCCATTATAGAAACCAATTATAGTAAGATCATGTTTGCTATCGACACCGTAGATTGGCATGAAACAGAGCAATACCCAATTGCAGCAGATGGGCAAATACAAACCGATCTATGACCAATATAAAATACTGGATATTTATAATTTATTTGGTGATGTATCTTCCTCTTAGGAGCTTAGTGTTCTTTGGGTTTCTAGGACTCAAGGATGGATTTGGGTGCCCTTTGACAAACGTGAGCACTCACGGATTGAAGGTGAGCTTGTGGATTCCAAGGGGAGATCCCCAAAAGGTCCACGATATATTTGAAACTTTTCTTAGGCAGTGCTCCTTTTGAAAATGGAAATATTTTTCTTATTTGGACTTCACTTCTTTGGCCGACTTGGTCATGCCAATGCCTATATGGGTCCTATATAGGGCGTTTCACAAGAGAGCTTGTGTTAGGGAGTTACATACCTAGATTACAGTTGTTAGTCTAGAGAGGAGTTTGCCTCTAGAGATCTTTCCTGAGATAAGCTTTGTAATCTTTGTTATTAACATAATAGCAAGGATTGGAATAACTTAAATTGTGTCGTGTACTCTTACTTATGCACATACTCCAAGTGTTGTGTATCATCATGAGAGCACAGATACTTGAAAAAATGAAAATAAATGAATGAACATACCATCATACATGCAATAACGATTTTTACCGAGCAAGATCACTTTGTTCAAGTCAATTCAGACTTCTCTTTTCCTTTTCCTGAAAGAGAAATAGAATAAAAGGGATCAGATTGTGCGATTTATAATATCACAATTGGAGTGGCAAAATGGAGCTAGAAAAAGGAAAGAGAAGAAGACGATAAATTGGTTCATTGTTCGGAAATTCAAAGGTTTATGGGTTATTGGTTTAGGTTCTGAGAATTCTTTGATATTGTGGAGTCTATATGATGTGTCAAGAATTGTTAATGCTGGACCATTGAATGACTCTAGTTTCCTTCTGTTTTGGTGATTGGTGAAGAGTTCTGATCTTAAAAAAATCATTTAACCTTGGAATCCTTTAAGATGGGTAAGGAATTATTAGCATGGCAGCATCCAGTAACTTTAGAGCCCCTTTCAGTCTTATGCTTTAATTAAAGTGCACTTTTGACTTCTAAATGGAGGAAATTGATATGCAGGAAGGAATCAAACCAAGATATCCGTTAAGAGTTTCAGAAGGATAAGATAAAAACATAATCTTATCTGTCTCTTCTTATAACAAAAGAAAGAAAATTAGATATGAACTTAGCAAAGTTCATAGTGAATTTAACCAAAGAGATCACCAAAACTCATTGATGCCTGTGATAGCAGAGGAATATTGAGCTAAGACTTTCTGCAGAATTCGTTGATAACTTTCTGAACCGAGTGTCACAGTGACTATTGGATAGGAACACTTGATACAGGAGGTATATGCCTACTCTGCCAATCACAACTTTTCCATTGTGAAGTATGTATCCAAAGGGGTTTGCTAGGCCTTTTTTAAAAAAAATTTACAGCATTGTTGGCTTATAGGTCGTGTTCATGTTGCTAAACTTGAAAAGGGGGATTGGGGGGATTTTTCCTCACTGATGTCTAGGTAGGTTAATGCTGTTGGGTTATATTGCACTTGCACTCAAGCATTTTAGCTGATGGACTCGTGAGAGTTTGTTACTAAATCAGAGAGTACTGACCAAGCCGCGTTTCTGAAGGGGCAGTAAAAAAGAAGAGATCTACCTGTTTGGTTGCACATATGGTGCCAAAGGCTTTGCGATAATTATTCAACACACGGATTCAGGGTGGATTATTGTTGCAAACTGGTAACATGCTTGATATGAGTGGTCCGTTGTACTCAGTTAAGTTAATATTTGCAATATATGAACTGGTTTTCTCCACGAAGTATATGCATAGTCATTTCTGCATCTTTTTAATATCTAGATGCTTTGTTTTACTTTTTTTTTGATGGAATGATGTACTAAGTTTCTTAAAGAAACACTTAAATCATTATCCGAATTTATATAACATGCATTGGATGTGAAGGCTCTCAATGAAAGTTTTGGGCACGGCTTTCCCTCTTTTGTAGAATAGGATTAAAAGGCATCTCTTCTCAATTGGGATAATGTTGTGATGTAGTATCAGCTTCTCTTTCATGCTAGTTAAAGGTTTTTTTTCTTGTGTATTCAATGTAATTTGCATTATCTAGAAAAATAAAATTTATTGGATGCATTTATTTTACTATTGAATCTAATTCAGACTATGGAATGAAAAATGTGCCAGATTCCAAAACTTCTGCTTCATAGAATTTTTCCCAATGCTCGTTATTCTTTATGGATTGATGGAAAGCTTGAGCTTGTTGTGGATCCATATCAAGTTCTTGAGAGGTAAAGACTTTTCTTTACTTTTTAGGCTTGTTTATATTATCTTGTGGTGTGTATGTTCAGGAAAATTATTTGCTTTGCTTCTCATTCACTTATTTCCATAAATATGGTTATACCTTATAAAATTATATCTATAGAAAGGAACTCAACAACATGGCCGCATGAGCTATGTGTTTTGTTTTTCATACTATCCTGACATTTATCCAAATAGATTATATTATGGAAATAAATAGAATACAGTGAAGAAAGTATCTGAAGGAAATTCAATTTGGCCAGCCTCATATCTGAAGGAAATTCAGTTTGGCCACAGCCTCATAAACCTTTCTATTGGATCTAATATCCATAGGTCATAGCTCTCTCTCTTTTTGTCTTTTTATTACATGGTCGAAAAAAGAAAGAAAAAAACCAAAGGATGTTAGATGTTCAGCTAAGTAGCAGAGACGAGATTTAAGCATGTTGATGAGGTGATCATACATAAAATTTGGATGCTTGGTGCTCCTTGTATTTCATGTCTCCACAACAGAATGGTGTCGTTGAAACATGTTGCTATGATCGATGTAATGCATGTAACTTCTGATTTACCACTGTATTCCTCACACCACAGAGTTACGGAAAGGTAGATTGGGTACCTAAAACTATGTCAAACTGTAGGGGTGTTTGGCTAAGGTGGTTGTTCGATTTCTTAATATTCTAGGGTTCGAACAGACAGTTTATGGTTCTGGTATCCAATCAAATCCTTGTTTGTAAATTTTTTTAATAATAAATTAAACCCTTCAGGGTTAGATATGTTTGTTTTGTCCATTTTATATCATACTTGAGAAGTCAACTTTTCGCATCTTGTTTTTTATGATTGTTATAAGATTTTTTTTTTTACTGGATATATTACTAGAAAACATCTTGCCCTCGAACAATATTTCAATAGTCAACTTTTCGCATCTTGTTTTTTGGTTGATTGTTATAAGATTATTAATTTTTTTTACTGGATATATTACTAGAAAACATCTTGCATTCGAACAATATTTCAATAGAAAGGCAATCAAGTAGAAAGATAAACATGATTTTACCGTTCATTTTTTTTAGCTGCACCCTTACTATTTACTAAACTATTCTTTCTCTAAGACCTGTTACTAAGACTTAAGACTAGTTATACAGTAGATGGAAATTTAGCATCTTTCTTAACACAATCCGTCGAGGCCTTTTCCATTATTTCACTGCTTGCATTGAAGGGGAGTATTGGGACTAAAGTTCACTCTACATAGGCCTGGCCACTTGATATAGGATAAATTTGTCTTCTTTAACAAATTGAGCTTGTAAATAACTTGCAATGTAACCTTTTTTTTAGTCCATTTCATATGAGGTTCTGCAGTTTCTGTATAGCTCTACTCAATGCTCCTAATTGTCCAAGATCCAAAATTTTTCATTATTAATTTGTTAAAAATTGACCCAATCCTTTCCTTATTTATGTATTCCATCTTTTTTTCAATGGGTCCATTTCATTTTAGTATCCATTTAGGACCCACTCAATTTTCATTGGACACTGTACGTGAAATATCACTGTCTCACCATCGCTTCTTTCTCCAGCACATCTGCATCTCTCTACTCAGCTCTTTCTACATGCACCAACACCAAATCCATTCTGCATCTCTCTCTCTCTCGTCTCTCTCTGCTTAGCGAACTCCAAATCTCTGTGCATCATCCTCCTCTCCATGTCGCTCTTTGCATCATAGTTGATGTTGAAGAAATCTATTGTTGATAATGGTAGGCAAAGTCCATTCACTGAGTGCCTACCATAGTCAGTATGATTTGAAACTATCCAGAATGTGTAGGCAGATGGTAGTGACTGAATTTATATGCATCTCGGAGTGCATGTCTATGGGAGACAACGAATCACAAGTGCATTTAGTGAGTGCTACCCTACTGGGCAAGTGGATGGTAGGCAGTGAATTATATGCATCTTTAGTGCATTTAGACAACGAATTACAAGTGCATTCTGTGAGGTATACCATAATCTCAGAGGGCCACTATGGTGGGCACCCAATTTGTGGGAAAATTTCAACAATGTTTTCCGGTGAAAATCAACTCTGATTTTGCATGATTTGTGCGTGAACTAGCTCTGATTTCTGCAAGAAATACCTTAAGTTGTTCGACAGAGAGAGGAGGTGGTGACACTGTGGGGTGCTTGCATTGCATAGAGAGAGAGAGAGAGAGAGGCATGTGGGGTTCTTTTATGCAAATGAAAATTAACAGGGTCCTAAACCGGCACCCAAAACCAAATTTGGACTCTTATTAGCCAATCCTCCTTTATTTATTTATTTCTGTCAATATTTTGCTGCATGAATGTAGTATATTTTGCACCTAAACACTGTCAAGGTGAACTCAAACTCTCTTCGAGCATCAATATGGCCTTACTGACGATTTGATGTATACAATGCTAGTTCATTATAGTTTGACATTTTAGTTTATGCATGCAATTTCTACTGTTCAGATTCTTGTGGCGGAAGAATTCCAGTTTTGCTATCTCCAGGCACTACAGACGATTTGATGTATTTGATGAAGCAGAGGCTAATAAGGCTGCTGCAAAATACGACAATGCATCTATTGATTTCCAGGTTGAGTTTTACAAAAGAGAGGGTTTGACTCCATATACTGAGGCTAAGCTTCCGATCACAAGTGGTGGGTGTACCAATATTCTGTTCTTTACAATCTTGGGTTTCCTCTTTCTGCTTCTCGAACTAATGTTGTTTCCTTGCTTCTTCCTTCTACAGATGTTCCCGAGGGATGCGTGATCATAAAGGAGCACATTCCCATTACGAACTTGTTTACCTGTCTCTGGTTCAATGAAGTCGACCGGTTTACTTCCAGGGACCAGCTCAGTTTTTCAACTGTTAGGGACAAAATAATGTCAAAAGTAGATTGGAGTGTTGACATGTTTTTGGACTGTGAAAGGCGGAACTTTGTGGTTCAGGTATCTTCCTTCACACCTCGGTTTTTAGCGAATTTTTTTTTTTTTTTTCGAAAAGTTACCATTTGCATTCGATTTATTGTTGAAACACTGACAAGTCAATGAAAATTACTTGCTCGTTTATTTCTACTAAGAAACTGTTTATCAGTTAGTTCTTGCAATTTATGTAATGCTACATCGCAAATCTTGGATGCTCTTTTTCGCAGACATACCATAGAGATCTGTTGGAGCACATGCCTCCTCCTGCCATTGCTGTTCACCCACCACCTGCTTTAGCTGAATTACCCAGAAAAGTATTTCCTGGGGGTGTTAATAGGGACGCAAGGGCTCCACCTAGGAAGCGTGGGAAAGAAAGGAGATCTGGTTCAAGACGTCACCGTCCAAGAGTTGCTGCTGGAAATAGGGAAAACACTGCAATTTAAATTTTAAAAAAAAAATTCTTTCAAGAACATTTTGATTTTTCCCTCCCTATTTTGAAGTTATTCGTCACAGGGAGAAAGATTTGTGTGAATGAGTGCATCAGGTCTTGCTTGAGAAGAACACTAGCTCTGAGTTTTGTTCGGGAATTGTTGATATCCATTCTTTTGTTGTTGTAAATATATTAATATATTCAAAATAAGTATTACACCAGTTCCTCTTCCTTCGATTTTCATTATCAGTGAATCAGATATGCAATTAAAAAAGCGAGGAAAAAGACACTGGAATATTGATGTTTGAGGAAAATGTGAATCGCCAATATCAGTTACAATCCGTAAACATAAAAGGTCATTTATATGTGAATCAAACTATATTGTTGTTTTGGGGAATGACCTTTGAAAGAACTACCTTTTTCTTAGCAATAACTTGTAAACACTAATTATGCAATCAAAACATTATTAAGGAATACAATACTATCACATTCGTGCACACCAGAGATTTAGTGCCAATAATTGAACAAGAATACTTGTAACTTTGGCTCCGTCTGGTACATTGTAAAATAATGTATTTTGTAAATTACTGCAAATGCATTAATTTGCATTGGAGTGGTTAGCAACGCATTACTTTCCAAGAATTTGGTAGTAATTAATGAAAATCAAAAGCAACTGGAAAAAGTCAGTGTGGTGATTGCAAATGTGGGCATGGTGGTGGTGGCAATAACGGTGGTTGTTGAAATGGTGGTAGTTGTGGTGGTTGGGTGGATATAATGGTAGGGGTGGTAGTAGCTACAGTCATAGTGGTGGTGGATGGTTGTGGTGGCTATTGTGGTCGCAGCGGTAATAATAATGATTGTGTTGGTTATGGTGATTATGCTATAGTTGTCAAAGGTGTATCACATGCCTTATCATACATGCACCATGATTGCTCACCAACAGTTAGTCACTGAGACTTGTAAAGTAGCAACATTTTGTTGAATCGGGACTATGAGGCATTTGTTTCATATTTTGGTATTGCCAAAGTTCTAAAGCCGGACTCATCTAATTGGACAACACTTGCAGGAACGTATGGATATCTAGCCTAGGTAATGTTTTTTTTTATTTCATGTTTTAAATTACTTACATAAAATTATATAAAGTAAATTCTTTATTGCAGAGCGCGCTTACACCATGAGAATTACAGAAAAATGTGATGTCTACAGCTTTGGAGTAGTGACATTAGAAATTATCATGGGAAGGCACCCAGGTGAAGAAGCCATCTCTTCCATTTCAACTACTTCTTCCACGTCATGACATCAGAACTGGCTCATATATTAGACCCACGCCTTCCACCACCCACCCATAGGACGGCCGGGAGCTCAAAGAAGTGAATTCCATAGCAAAATTAGCAATTGAAAGCTTACATGAAAGATTTATCTCTAGAATTATCAATCAGCTCGCTAATCTTCTTATTTTGAGAAGTTGGAGAGGAAAACTTTGGGCTAACTCTTTTTGAAGTCGAGGCAAATGATCATCGCGCACAAAGACAAAAGCAAGGGAATGGGTTTGTATCTGGGTTCGTATGGTTTTTTTTTTTTTTTTAAAGAAACCTCCAGTGGGGAGGGGCAACTATGGGATGCCAGACCTTTATTACTTATCAAAAAATGATTTACAAACGTTACGGGGATACATGACGACTTTACCCGTATAAAGACCAAAAATCAAAGTAAGAAACCTCTATTTAAAACATTAGCCTGAAAACCAAATTTGAACCTAAGACAAGCAAAAGCCGGATCCCTAAACAAGCATCAAGTTGCGAGCAATCACCGATTAAACACGCTGGATAAAAACCTGACAAATGCACGCTAAAAACTCTGCCGCAACAACACAAAAATCTGCTGTCCGCACTGTGGCGCAGCAGGAAGCAAGGATCGCACCACTGCTATTTCATCTGGGTTCGTATGGTTGTAATAGTTTCAACAATCTATAAGTATTCTATTAATAGTTTGAATGACAACGTTACGTAATCTAGTAACTAAGGAATGTGATTTTTTGAAAAATGTCAAAATTTTTATTATGCTAATTTCAATTTCCATACATTTTAAATCCGCTATTATTTTACTTTAGTATTAAAATTTTGTCATATGAGTATTCTTATCCAATATATAGTTTGTTTTACATTACGAATCTTTTGCGATTCTTTGTAGTGTGTAAAAATTTAAAATGCTTAAATTATATTAATAACTTCAAAATTACAAATAAAAATTTTACGTTTTTTCAATACACAAAATGAAATATTTCTTCAAATCAACTAACCCGAACTTGCTTTGAACAATGAAATCACAATCCTTGCTCATCAATGTTAGTATTGCAAGAAAAAAGTATAGTTATAATTTAGTTAATAATAAAATATTTTCCTTATTGACACCTTTTAGATGATTTTTTCAATGAATATTGCAATAAGACTTGATTTATTCAATTACAACAATATTACCATAATTGGGCATTCTTGCCTGTGTATGACGCATCTGAAATGTATTCTTGTCCTCTATGAAAAGCTAGTAATTAATATATATATGTTTCCAAATTAAATGACATTTGTATACTAGTATCAGTGAGCGCACTATTTGTGTTCAAGTGAAACTATATTGTGACATTCAAAATCCTAGATTCTATTATTTAACATTCTGATGTCCCAGTTTTTCATTTTTTTTTTAATAAAATTAAGATGTAGTTTTTCATTAGCTTGTATTTATTGTTGTGCATGAGACTTTTGAAATTGTTGTGCATGAGACTTTTGAAAAATGAGAGGATGCCACCTCAACTGCCACATCAAAATGTCGAAAAGATTATAGATTTTTTTAATATCACAACAAAAGCTCGAGTTGAACTTTTGCCCTTTATGTTTTCTGCAATATTATAACATCTTCTATGATAAAGTTTAAGGTTATTTTGATTATGGAGATTAGCTAGGGTATATTCTGAACACTAATTGATTCAGTTTAGATTATGATATTTTATTTGGCCCTTCCCGAAAGAAAAAAAAAAGTGCACTAGACGAGTTGTTGAAAATTGGTCAAAAGGTGTGAGGATACATCTATGCACTGTCCTGCAAGGTGGTATAGTTGCATTAAACAAATTACTATTAAGGGTGGGTTTGACTACATGGAGTTCAATTCCATAAAATCCATTGAAAGGAAGGGGGGTCGTTTTTGTTGGATGGATGCTCGACTTGATCATTCTCTTTGCAGATTAGTTGCATGATGTGAGTTCTTAATAATAATAATAATTTATGCATACAAAAATTGTCTTTCTATGAGTTTGATTTGCAAAACCATTGTTAGACAGTCAAAGACCATTTTTTTTGTAGCCGAAGGCGCTTCGATGCTTAAGTCAGTAACTATGTTATAAGAAAGAGATAAATATGGACAAAATTCAGTTAAAGTCGCATACATTTGTCGAATGTTCTCTTTACCTTTTATAATGGTCGTGATTAACTCTCTGCGTGACTTAAGCATGTGAGGCGCAACGGATTGAGATATTTTTGTAACAGTCTCCTCCTTAATGGAAATGCGTTCGTAAAGGCGTAAGTTCCTCCACGGCTCTTTCTTGGTGCAACACTCTTTTTCTTTATTGAGAAAACACGTATTGGGTCTGGATTTCTGGATTTGGGTTCTGATTTGTCTGAGCTTGGATTCAGATCATGTTTACGTTTCCTTAATGGTGGGCCTAGTCTGGGCCTCTATAATTGACCTCGTTGTACTTTGGGCGTTATGAGCTGACCCAAAAAATATGGCATTGTATTCTCGTGATGAGTCTTTATGCCATGTGTACGGTCGTGATAGTTGGTCTATTTTGATGTATCATCAACTACCCCCCTTAGTTAGTGGGTATGGTTACAGATCTACTAACTGTGTGACGGTTGGTATTTCGATTGTGTTTTTGCACTGAAGTTGATGTTTAATAACGTTTAGTTGTTTGATCGTCTTGGTTGCCTCGTTGTCTATTTGTTTTCGCGCATATTTTTAGTGCGCCATTATGTCCCGTATGTCGCTCCGTGAGCAGTCTCTTCGTTTTTCTGTTGTTTAAAAGGTGTTGTAGCTAACTTTCTTCTTTCTTTACGCCATCTTTGTTGTTAGTATTATTTCTTCTCTTCTATTGCCATTTTTTCTTGCCCATTTTTCCCTGTTTACGATGCCTGCCGGTGAGATGTCAGTCGGTGATCAGCTTTCTTCGTGTGAGGCTCATTTTTCCACAAACAAAGCCTCTTAGGCTACCTTGGATAATGTTTGCTCCAACTATGTTTTGCCTGGCGGCCTTGAAATCATTCTTCCTCGTGAAAATGACAGTGTTTGTTGCCCGAGGAAAGGATATATTGCACTTTATCCTCGCATGTTCTATGTCGATCTTCGGTTCCTGGTTCCGTAACTGTTATGGTGATATATGGACTTTTTTGCTATTCCTCCTGCTCAAATGGGGTCAAATGGCTGGAGGGTTATGGTTGCCACATATGCTAGGGCCATTCTATTTGGTATTTCTTTAACCCCTCGAATCTTGCACTCTTTGGTGGAGTTCAATGTGAGGCCCAACCATACATGTTTTTTGTATTCTCCTGCGTGTTTTGGTAACCTTAACGACAACATCAGGGGCTGGTCACGAGATTGGTTTTATGCGTCTGTCGGGTCTGGCCACTTCAATTTGCACGGTCTTTCGATAATAAGGTCTTTATGAGTTCCTCTTAGGCATCAAAATATGAAATGGACTGCTAATGAGCAGATTATCAGTGAGCGATTCTTGGAGCTTTCGGTAGTTCCATTGAATTCCTATCTTACTGATGATAAGGTGGTGTGTAATGGTCTATACATCATGAATGAGACCGAAAGGGCTTCGTTGACCGAGAGGTAGGCTGTAAAGATTGTTGCCCACGCTGTCGGTGATCAAGTTGCCATTGATTGGAAAGTAAGCTCTAATGTTACGGATCTCAATGCTCATGTCCATAGTGCTATTAGTCCTCCTTCTAGAAAGAGAAAATTAGCGAAGCCTGTTAGTCCGTCGAGGCGATTGTTTCTGTCTTTCGATTGCGTGTCGAAGAAGAAAAAACTTGTTGACTTTGTGCGTCGCACCTCCCTTATTTCAGCTTCTGTTAAGAGTGAAAATTCGAGAGAAGACTGTTGTTCTCTATAAGAGGCGAAAAAGTCATGGCTGGTTCTGAAAGGGAGTGTGAAAGATATTGTTCGTCCCCTGGACAACGGTAAAAAAAAAAACTTCTCTCTGCTTATGGTGAACTTGATGTTGTCAACTGTTCCGATGAGGATCCTCGGTCATTGGATGACAAGATGCTCCAGTTGGTTGTTGTTCAATCTAAAGAGTTTAGTAGTTGAGATTTGGCTCCTGAGTTACAGTCTCGTCCTCCTCTTGCTGACAGAGGGATGGAAGTTCCTCCTTCCACATCTTACTTGAGGTCTTATGCTATTACTGTTTTGTTTTTGCTAGACAATTAATGAGAGGGTGATGGAGAGTCCCCTATTGTTCCTCCGCCTTTCTCTGCCATGGGTGGTGGTGTTTTCTCCATACTACCTGATCCTCACGTTCTTCATCCGTGTGTCAATTGGAAGGAACATACTCCCGAGGAAATCCAAGTTAAATTGGATGGAAAATTTTGTTGGTTCTCTAGCCTTGGCTTGCAGGATGGTACAAGTAAGATGATAAATGAATGGCATAGATGGTCAATGCAGAAGCCTTCGATTTTCATGCTGAACCCGAACCTTCATCTTGAAGATGGTGTTAGGCTTATAATGGAAGGGATGACTTATCTTGCCTATGCAGGAATGATGGGCTTGAATCATCAGGTCAATCACAATCTTATGGTTTCTTTGGAGAGGAAGCTTTTCGTGGTGTTGCTGGTATTCTCCCATGTTCTTTATCAGTATGACGCGTTAACAACGCAATGTTCTGAACGAACCAAGGCGACTGAGGTTGCTCGGGCGTTGTTGGCCGAGATGGAGGGTGCGCGGGACCAATCTGTGGTTGCGCTCAAATCCTTGAGAGCTGATCTAGAAGGTGTTCGCACACGTTTGCACAATATGCAGAAAAACAATTTCTCTGAGAAGGCGCTTCATGACGATGTTGCGCCAGCCATATTGCTATTTTTTTTATGTAATTGAGTGGATTCTGAATGATCAGAATTAGCTCTTTTATCCACTTTGATAATTTGTATTTGATGTTCCATAGATATGTATAATTTGTCGTTGTCTTGATAATCTGTATTTGAATGTTCCACAGATATGTCTATAACAATCTTTCGGTGGTCTGAATTTTCTTATGCTTTAGTACGCATGTCTCAATCTTGTGCTTATTGTCTCTGAATTTTTGTGAAAGTTGCTTTGTTTGCTTATCTTCTACTTTGTTGAATTATCCGTCCGATATTTTACTTCGTTAACTTGTGGCGACATGAAGTTGTTTTGCTCAATTGGCTCGTTCGTTCAATTTCGTTTGTTGGTGCAACACTCTAGTTGTCCCAAAGTCGCTTTACCTAGTTGTCTTGTTCGTTCAACCTTTACTCCATCAACTCGATGTCTCGGTTGATTCGAAGTTCCCGTGTTAGTTTGACTCGTTCGTCCAAATTTTACTTTGTTAATTCGACACCTCGGTTAATTCGAAGTTTATGTTTTAAGTTTGACTCAGGTGTCCAACTCTTACTCCATTGGTGCAACATTCTAGTCGACTCGAAGTTATTTCATTTAGTTAACTCGTTTGTCCAACTTTTACTTCGTTAACTCGACATCTCGATCGATTCGGGTGTCCAACTCTTATTTCATTGGTGCGACACTCTAGTCGACTCGAAGTTTTTTCATTTAGTTGATTCATTCGTCCAACTTTTACTTCGTTAACTCGACACCTTGGTCGATTCAAAGTTTCTGTTTTAAGTTTGACTCGGATGTCCAACTCTTACTTCATTGGTGCGACACTCTAGTCGACTCCAAGTTATTTCATTTAATTGATTCGTTCGTCCAACTTTTACTTCGTTAACTCGACACATCAGTCAATTCGAAGCTTCTATTTTTAGTTTGACACGGGTGTCCAACTCTTACTTTGTTGGTGCAATACTCTAGTCGATTCAAAGTTATTTCACATAGTCGACTCATTCGTTCAACTTTTACTTCTTTGGTTGATCAGACCAGAAGTTTATTGTGAATACCTGACTTGCGTCCGGATTCCTTTTGGGTTTTTTGCGCCGATTGTTTTGCATAGTTGTGCTATAAATTTGTTTAGATGTCGATTCCGAAAATGAAACTTTATTGGTTTTTTGATTATTTTAGTGGTCGTTCTTCTTGGAGTGTCTCCATTACACTGTGAAATGTTCTTCTTTTATTCCTGTGTTGCTAGTGTCTATCCTCGCGTTGGCTCCGTGCCTCTGCTATTCCCTTTTAATTATGACCTTATTTGCTTGGGTTGTTATTGCTCCTCGTTTGGCACTTCTTGTTAGGGCCTGATGGAGTTTGTTAGTTCCTTTATAAGTGACTTTGGCCGAATTTGTCTCTGCTACTAAGGTTTTATATAAGTCTGTTCCGGTTGGAGGAGTTTCTTTCCTAGAGCGATTGCCATGTAGAGCATATATTAGTTCCCTTGATCGTTCCTTTGATATCATGGTCGTAGCGTCCGCCTTGTCTTTACCATTGAACTGTTTGTCTGATATGCCAACAAACTCGTTCAGTCGTCTCTCTGGATCCAAATCTCGATTTCTTCTTTCAACTTGTAGCAGTCTTCGGTATCATGTCCGTGATCTTTGTGGAAAGAACAATACTTGATCTTGTCTCATCCTTTCGAGTCTCCTTTCATCCTGGTTGGCTAGTTGACATTCTCCCAGTTTGATATGTGTTTTAAGATGTCGGTTCGGCTTGCTTTTAGGGTTGTGTATGGTTTATACTCTTTCCTCATTACGCTGGTTATTCGCTCATAATTGGGTCGTGCTGATTACAACTTCCTGGATTCCTATTGGTTGGGTTCCGTACATTCGTCGCTTAGATGTTTCTTTAAATGATTGTTGTCCTCCCGTGATCCGCTATCACGCATTCTTTCATCTTTCCTCTCTCGTTTCCTCGAATAGTTTTCTGTTTCTTGTTCATTCTTTCTCCTTGCAACTTTCATTTATTAAGGAAATATGTTTCTGTGCTATTTTCAGCAGGACCGACATGCCTTTTGGAGGTTCCAAGTTGAGGGCATCGAAGAAGGTACCTCTTTTCAACCCAGCAACGAAAGTTGCAGCAGCTGTGTCGTCCCTGCATCCATCTATCATCGTTAACTCGTTGGTGAAGTGAGTAACATACTCCCGAATTGTTTGTTCTGGCTTCTGTCAGATGTGCAGAAGTAGTGCGGTCATTTCCTTATTCACTGGCTCCCGATGAATCTAGTAATGAAAGCAGTGGCTAAGGCTTGGAAAGAGTTTATTTACCTCGGTGGGAGGCTGTTGAACCAGTTCATTGCTGCGGATGTGAGGCTGGTTGGAAAAGTTTTGCATAGAATCGACATTATGGTTTCTTTTAAAGCCATCATGTGGTGAAAATGTCGTAAGTGATTAGTTGGGTCAGTGGTACCATCGTACACTTCAAACATTTGCGGGGTGAATTTCTATGGCATTGCTCTCTTTATGAGTTCGTCAGAGAATGGTGGTTTGGCCAACTCGTATAGTACATTGAGATCCGTGAATCCGATCCTGAATGGGATCTCAGCAACCTTTCACCGCACTATGGAGTCTTGTCTCGGTGGAGCTCGTTGCTCTCGATGTTTCCCTGCTAGGGTTCCGCTAAGGCTTCTTCACTTCCTTGAGTTCGGACAGTGGAATTTTGTTGAGGCGGAGCTGGAGTAGGGTCGGATGGATGAACGCGTTCCTGGGTGATTTTCTCCAGCATTTCTGTCATGTATTTCATCTAAGTCATGAGAAAGTCTACCGAGGGTATGTGGCATTGCCAACTGTCATCTGGGTTGTTTGAACTATTGCGTATAGCGGATCTGCATTCTCGAATGTTATTGGTTTGATATTTCGGGTTACATTTTTCCCTGAGCCGTTAGTGATGCGTCAATGGGAAAGTTGTCGCCATCATTACTGGATTTTGGATCTGTAGACTGCATTATAATTTATTCCCCTTGATGGGCTCGTTGATATTTTGTTGGGTTGTGATGAGCCTTATCACTGTGTGTTCTGTTTTTAGAAAGAGGCATCTTGTCGTTTCCCACAGACGGCGCCAAACTGATGCGTCCAAAAATAGTCCTCCTGTGAGTAACTTTGTTGGAAAAAGAAAGTAAATTTGGACAAAACTCAGTTTAAGTTGCATACCTTTGTTGAATATTTTCTTTACCTTTTTATAATGGTCGTGGTTAACTCTCTATGTAACTTAGCATGTGAGATGCAACGGAATGAGATGTTTTTGTAACAGTCTCCTCCTTAATGGAGATGCGTTCGTAGAGGCATTAGTTCCTCCACAACTCTTTTTTGGTGCAACGTTCTTTTTCTTTATGAGTAAACGTGTATTGGACCTGAATTTGGGCTCTGATTTTTCTAGTCTTGGATTCAGATCCTACTTACGTCTCCTTAGTGGTGGGCCTAGTATGGGCCTCTATAATTGGCCTCGTTGTACTTTGGATTTTATGAGCTGACCCAAAAGATTAAACACTATATTCTCGTGATGGGTCTTTATGCCACGTGTACGATCGTGATAATTGGTCTATTTTGATGTATCATCAATAATAATAATAATAATAATAATAATAATAATAAAGATTTCCTTCATATTCCTTATTCATATTTTTTAGACTTGTTTGGATGAAGATTTCGCACCAATTTTAACATGCATACAAATGGATATTATACATACTATCGGGGTGTGTGGGGCTCATATTGACTGCTCACGTGACATCTCTATAACCAAAAGATAGAGCTCCAAACGATCAACCCACATCAAAATTTCCTTGCTGACTTGTAGTAGTACACGTACCAAGGTCCAAATTCTTGGCTTCATTATTGGTCTAGCAGCAGAGCTCAAACTATTTATACCCTGACTCTGCAGATTATGTGTCCAAGGTGAATTACCAAAAATGCGATCTACATGGACCTTTGTTGGAAACAACACCATATTTCCCAAATTTGAGCCACTGAGAACAAATTTGATTAGCTAATTTTCTCGGATCCGGGTGGGGGGGCTCCTGCGCACAGTGGGCTGGAGGGGGTTCTGCGCAGGTGTCTCAGTCGTTGGATCAAAATCCAACGACTCATGTTTTGGGCGGGAAACAAATTTTTTAATTACATCTGCATTTCAAATCCAATTGATATGAGCCGTCGGATTTTGATCCAACGGATGAGACACCTGCGCAGGACCCCTACCTGCGCAGGACCCCTCCAGCCCACTGTGCACAGGAGCCCCCCTGGATCCAATTTTCTCCCATAGTTAGAAGTCAATGATCAAACCAAATCTTCTATTATATAAACCATCTACTTGAAACAATTTTTACAACACTTGATTCGTTTGCAAAGTTTTGTGTAAATAGGATTAGATGTTGTTTATGGCAGGATCAAAGGGAAGAATTCTGACAGGTCCTCGAGTTTTGATGGGTTTTAGTGATCACACTACAACAATTAAGACATTTCTCATCCTTGACAAAAATCAAAACTTTATTGAAAAAAACTTTTAATAAGGAAAAAATCCGTTATTGGGTTCCTGGAGGCATCCCCGTAGCTAAAGGTTTTTACTAATGAATTAAATTTTTTTGTTGGTAAAACGAGTGATATGTCAAGGAAATATGGTGCTGGTAATACTGACAACTACTAAGAAAATTCGTTGGTAAAAATCAAATATCTTTACCTACAAATTATTTTGTTGTAAGAAAACTTTATTTACCTATGATTTTTTTTCGAAAAAGCTTAGAATCTTCAAGGAAAATTGTCGTGGGAAAAGGTAATTACCTTTGTCATAGAACTTTTTCATTAGTAAAATGAATATATACCAACGAAAGTTATCATATGTACCGTTAACAATTACCAAGGAAACTATTTTCATTGAAAAAAATTATATACCAAAACGATCATTCTCGGCTCTTATACGATCCAATCTACCTCCCAAACTTTTAGGACACCACTCTTGGTGGTAAGACCCCACTATGAAATTCGTATACCTACAGTAAAATCTATTACAATTTTTACCAGTTAAGCCATTTGAATAATTGAATTGTGTGAAGCAACTTTATAGTTTATTAAATCAAATTATTATTCTTTTGCAATAAAAAACCATTGCTACATATATAATAGGGACCAATAAATAATATTTCGTTACTATAAATTATGACTAAATATTTTCACAACTTTAAGTTTTATGTGAAATATTTACCACTTTTAGCAATGAAAAAAGTTCACAATAACACCATTATAATTAGAAACAAAATAGTAATAACATTTCATTAATTGCTAGATATGTTATTGAAATTGGTTATATCCCCAATGAAATAAAATTAACTTGTTGTAAATAAAAAAAAGAGCCTTAATAAGAAAAAAAATTTATGTATATTTTATCAATATTTAGCAACGAAATAGATTGTTACCTATAATATTATAATTAATAAAAATAGTATTTATTGTTAAAGAAATTTTATTCTCTTTTTCAGATGACATAATATCATTGTTGCTAATAAAAAATTTCAACGAACTAATATTTTTCCACTGTAAAGAAGTTAGGAGCTGTAAACATAAATAAATTTCATTATAAGTAACCAAATAAATGGTTGTGATAACGTGATAATTATTTAGAGAAAAATTAGTTTCATTGTTGAAGAGACACGAACAAGTGTTATAATGCATTTACTAAGAAAATGTTTGTCAATAATATTAATCTTTATCAAAAATAAAATAATTTATTATAAATGATGTCATAATTACTAACAAACTAAAATTTCATTGACATAAAATTTATTTGTTGCTAAATAATGTTAGTGAAAAATTGGTTTTGGAATGAATATTTTCCGCCAACTCTTTAACAAAGAAAAGTTGCTAACAAAATAGATTTTGTTACAAAAAGTGACAACGTTATGGCTTTTCCAATGAAATTTATTTCTGTTAGAAATAGTAACATATTAACAAGGAAAATAAAATTTGTTAGTAAATAACACATTTCTTGTAGTGAGTATACCAATTTCCAACAAAATAATAATTTGTCGCTATAAAATAGTTAGTGAGCTTTAACGATAAATAAATTTTCATGAAAGTAATTATCACTTTTTACCTAGAAAACAATTTGCTACCAACAAGGTTATAATTACCAACAAAATCTTATTTCTTTGCTACAGAGATTTCATTTAAAAAAATATATTGTTTCCGACCAAATAAAAAATGTTGCTAATAGTGTAACAATTTTCAACGAAATATTACTTTGTTGCTATAAATTAATAAACAAGCTTTAACAAGAAAAAACTAATGAAAAAAAATTCCAATCATTATTAACAAACTAAATCATTACCAATAATGTGATTATTGTCTAGAAAATCATCTTTCTTTACTAAAGAGAGTTGAATAATTGTTAATATTCTGTTAACAAGAAATAAAATTTCTTGTTAAAATTAGTCTTCTTTAGCAATAAATATTTCACTCCAGATGATGCCATAATCATTAAGGAACTAATATTCTATGGCCATAAAAAATAATTCATTGTTAAATCAAATCGGCGGGAAATTTGGTTTTAAGGGAATGCTTCCCGCCACCTATTTAACAAGGAAAGTTTTCCACAAGTTTATGGCTTTTTCAATGATTTTTTTTCTTGACAATGATACCCTATTTATAAGGAAATTGAAATTCGTAGAAAAATTTTGTTGGTAAATGATAGATTTCTTGTAGTGTGGGATTTGCTTGTTTGATGAATCTGCGAGTCTTAGGGATATTGCTTTTGGATTTTTGAGATGGGAAATGATTCGCTGGATAATACTTAAAGTTTTGAGGAGATCAAGAGGGATGACAATGGGGATATGGATGAAAAATGTGTGCGTTGTTTCAATTTGGAGTACTTTCAAGTAGGCTGTAGAAGCCAGGAAAGTCGTCCATGCTCACTTTTGAATACTTAGAAAAGTTGCCTAGTTTGAATTGTACAGCGGTTGAAGTTTTTTGACCTAAAACTAGCACCTTTTCTTATTCCTATTGATTTTAAATTACATCTCATTGTGACTCTAGAAATAATGAAGGAATTTGTCGAAAGATCTCCTAATTATAAATTGCAAAATATTTTCCATTCATTTAGTGTTTCATGAAATTGACGAGAATGGATCGACACTGTTGAAACATGAAACTAAGTGAGGTGGTGGAAGGAGGTTGCCAGTTTATTGACTTAATAATTAAGCAATTGAGGAGAAATGTGGAGCTTGCCTGACATGAGCCAGTTCATGTTCACATTTGAATAGGTTTTGAATGAAGAAATTTGTCGTCTCTTCAACTCCTCAAGGGTCTATATAAGGACCCTCAGTTAGGAAGTCCCATCAATCCTTGCTTATCACCCTAATTAGAGTGAGTTTGTGAAAGATACCCATTTGTATCTGGAATTTGTTTCAAAAATTCGACATCGGATTAGCTTTATTTTGTTTGGGTTGGATTTTCATTTGCTTATTTGTTGGGGTTATATTCGGATTTTGTATATGAGTTTCTTTCGAGAAATTAATTTGTACGAGGTGGTTTTAATATGTCTGTAATCTAAATCTGAAGCAATAAGAGTTGTTATTTGTGGATGTATGCAAGTTTGTAGAACCAGGTAAATTTGTTATCTTCGGTTTTATTGTCTTTGTTTGGTAACTTCGCAATTCAGTATTTGTAACGTTTTCACGTGTAACAAATTGGTATCAGAGCCGAATGTTAGTTTTTTGGGTTCATTTGAAGGTGGGTGATCGGTGCTTGGTGAAAAGTATGTCAGATCGGTCAAGTTCTAGAATAAAGATGATTATCACTACAGTCAATAAATTTGATGTATAGAAGTTCAATGGGAAGAACAACTTTGGCATGCGACAATGTGAAGTTTTTGATGTCTTGGCAAAGGAGAATTTGGAGGATGTTTTATGAGATAAGCCGGAGACCATGAGGGAAGAAGAATTGAACAAGTTGAATCGGCAAGTATGCGAGTCAATACGATTGTGTTTAGCGAATAAGCAAACATACTTTGTTATGAAGGAGACCGCCACTAAAGTGCTATGAAAAAAGTTGGAAGACAAGTACATGTCGAAGAACATCCAAAATAAGCTCTTCCTCACAAAACAACATTTTCGGATGAATATGAGACACGAGATTACTTTGTTTGAGCACTTGGATGAGTTCAATAGGCTTATTGCCGACCCATTAAATTTGAAAGAAGATGTTTCAGAAAATTACAAGGTTTTGTGCCTTTTGAATTCCATTTTCTAAAGGAATATGAACATATTGTTACAACTTTGTTAACGAGAAAAGAAGAGTTAAATTATGATGAGGGGAAGATCTCAAGGTCCATAGGGATGCAATGTCTGAAGTATCGATTACGAAGGGAAGACCTGAAAATAAGAATACTGGTAATAGATGAAGATCGCAGTCAAGAAAAAATATGTAGTCAAAAAGTTTTTGCCAAAGGATGAATGTGCCCTACTGTCATGAGAAGAGCCATTAGAAAATTGATTGCGAAAATTTGAAAGCTACAATAGAAAAAGGAGAAAAAGTCAGATGCGAATGTGATGCACAATTTGGATGAAGATGAGAATGATGCATATTTGTTGTCTAAAACTTCAGCATTGTTGAGTCATTTTGATGAATGACTGCTCGATTCGGTTTTACCTATCATATGTGTCCTCACAGGGACTGGTTTTCTAACTTTAAAAAGATGGATGGTTGTGTTGTCGGTATGGGCAACGACAATGGATGCAAAATTGTAGGGATAGGTAAAATCAAGTTGAAGCTGCATAATGGACTTGTTCGGGTTTTGAATGATGTTCGGTATGTACCCAATTTGAAGAAAAATCTCATCTTTTTCAGTGCTTTAAAATCCAAAGGTTACAAGGTTATAGTAAATGATGGAGCTCTAAAGGTCATTTTTGGTGCAGTGGTAGTTTTGAAAGTTGTTCTTAAGGGTAACTTGTACTTCTTGCAAGGGAGTACAATTACAGATAATAAAAAAGTTGAATTTGGTAGAACAACTTGTATTGTTGATGATCCTATGGATATTGTTTCAGGTGGAGTTGCTGATAGCCCCAAGGATGTTTGTATGGATACCTTGACGGTTTGGCACTTGCGTGCAAGTAGAAAATGTAATACCCACTAATTACATAAAGATAAATAATATTTATTTATTGTTTTAGTAATATATTACAATTTTATATATTGTATAAATTCTTGTTTTATTGTAGTAGTTAAAGAAAGTAGAAACTGTGTGTATGAGTGTATTTAACAAAAACTAGGAAACCCTAAATTACAATTTGATAAAATAGTTTGATTATGGTAAAATACATAGCCACTTTCTATTATACACACAAAAATAAAAAGGGAGAAAACTTTGCGTATAAGAAAATGGTGAAAGGGATGAAAGAAGAAGAAGGAAAAAAAAAAGTATAGCACCAGTGAGTTTCTCTTCATTTTCTTTTACTTTTTAGATTAATCTATGAATTAATGTTAGAGTTTAATAAGGGTATAAGTCTGAAATATGAAGGTTTTATTGTATTTTGTTAGGAATTGGTTGTATTAAAAGAGAAAATCCAAAACTAGGTTTTTATTTAAATCCTGTAATAAAGACAACTCTGCGCAGTCTTAGTGTTGCAAGTGGATCGAGACTCTCTAGCGGTCAGAATCCCTTCAAATTAAATATGTAGGTATATAACACCCATATGAAAAACATAACGGTGGTTTGAAGTTCATCCAAAAGTTAGATATCTCTCAAGGAAGAGAAAAATGCCACTTGTCAAATTTCAAAAATCCTTATATTATACTCACTAGGGCTAGGCAGGTCCGGGTAACTGACTCAAAATCTAAAAATAAAAAATCAGCCCAAAAATGTAAGCCCGTGTTTATGAGGCCCAAAATCGGACCGAGTTGACCGGTTAACCGAGGTCCCGGTTAATCGAATTTCTGGCCGATCTCGGTCCTAAGAGAAACATCCAAATTGAATTTTATAAAGTCCAAATTTCAGCCTAAATTGAATTTTATAAAGCTCAAATTTCAGCCCAAAGTATTGAATTTGAGAAAGCCTAGTCAACACTCAAGAGTAAATTAATAGGTAACAATCACAGCATTTAGATATGGTTGTTGTGATTGTAATGCCCAAAATTTAGTATGGGCCGGGCCCAAAATTTTGTTGTTGTGATTGAGATGCTTCAACAGTAAATTAATTTAAGCCCGTACACAAAATTGAGATGCTTCAACAGTAAATTAGTATGGGCCGAGCCGGTTACCCGACGGGTTTTAGAAAGGGAAACCGAAGCCTGGACTAGAAACTTCGTGTCGGGCCGGGTTTTAAAACCGAAAAATTTATAATTAATAAAAAACCGATCCGAACCGACCCGATCGGTCTGGTTGTCGGTTCGGTCCGGGTTTTCGGTCCGAAATGCCCACCCCTAATACTCACCTATGATGAGTATTGTACATAAAATTTTTAGAAGTTAGCGAGTTTTAAATTTTAGAAGTTAGTGAGTTTTCTCACTTTGACATGAGAATATGATTTCTTTTGATTAGTAAATTATATTTCTAAAATTGTTAGATGTTGTTTCGATAAGTATTTCTCATTCTTGTTTTGTGATATTTATATTTGAGAGTTCTCTTCATATCTTTGGTTTTGTCTACAAAAAAATCAATTTAAAAGACGTGTTAAGGATGCAAAATTGTGGACAATGATTGATAGTGGTAGGTTTTTAAATTTGTCATATTCCATTCTGTTAAACCACATATAATAGTTATGATGGTCTGAAACTGTTTCAAGATGAATTAGAGATCAATTTATTTTGGGTCATGATTAAATTTCTAATAACTAGAGCGACTTCTTATTGGAGACAAATTTTGTAAGGCAAACAACAGTTGTGATTATAAATATTGAGGAAATTGTCAATTTGTTAATAGTACAAAATTTTGGAATGTTTGGGGTCATGTAAAAAAGAAATAGAATTAGCTAAATCATGATTGAGGATAATTGTGTTTAAATAATGATTGGGATAATGTTGTTTAAATAATGATTGGGAATTAATTTTGTTTAAATAATAATTTGGGATAATGATTAATCTTTTCCATTTTGATGTATTTGAGACTAAGGAGATTTGAGGTTTAGTCAATGGTTAGATATTATTAAATCTTATTGTATAAATAGTTGACTAGTATCAATGGTTTATTTAATATAAATTTAGTATGATTTAAAGGTTATTGGCCATTATGATATTACATTGAGTAGTTTGGGCTTTAGTGTGTTCCAATATGAGATTTGAAAGTATAATATAATATTTAGGAGTTATGTATAATTTATTAGAATAATCTAATGACTATCTTTCCGGGGATTTTATCTATAATCTACATTCTAGTTAGGAGGATTTTTCTTTTGGAGTTTAAACGCACAAGTTGACATGAAATACTTAAGAATATTGATTTTTTTTACTCATACTAAAAGGAAAAGTTGGTGAGTCTGAAAGACTATGTTTGATATTAAGTGCAAATGCAGTGAAAATGTATTAAGATATGATACATCATTATATTATGTATTACCATTTTGGTAGGATAAGTATTCCTTTTGTCATATGACTTGTAGCCAAAATTACCATTTACCAAGAAGCGTGTATTACCCGCCTAATTACACAAATATAAATAATATTTACCTATTAATTTATAATGTATTATTTTATAATATGTAAACCCTTGTTTTATTTGTAGTGGTTAAATGAGTAGAAAGTGTGTGTACATTTAGCAAAAAAATAAATAAATAAAAAAACCTTAATTAGAACTTTATAAAAGAGTTGAAAAATCTAGCCTCATTCTTTCTTTTACAAACACAAAACAATGGGAGGAACTTACGTAAAGAATTGGGGGAAAACAGTGTTAGAAGAAGAAAAAAAAAATACATAGCACCAGTGAATTTTCTTCGTTCTCTTTTACTTTTTTATAGATTAATCAATTGATTAAGTTTAGTATTTAATATGGTATGACTCTAACATATGATTTTTTTTTTTTTTGTATTGTTGTATGAATTAGTTGCGTTAAAAGAGAAAACCCAAAACTAGCTTTTTATTTAAATTTCGTAATAAAGACAGCTCTGCACAGTCTTAGTGTTTTCAGTGGATCGAGATCTGATAGTTGTCATAATCATTTCAAATGAAATCCGTAAATGCATAACACACTTACGAAAAATATACCGTTGGTTTGGAGTCCATCCAATGGTTAGATCTCCCTCGAGGCATAAATGATTTCCACTGGTCAAATTTTAAAAATCTTTATATTATACTCATCTATGATGTGTATTGTATATAAAAATTTTAGTAGAAGTTAGTGAGTTTTCTGATTCTCTAATATGATATTATGATTTATTTTGATTGGTAATTTGTATTTCTAAAAGTTACTAGATGTTAGTTGAGGTGAGTAATTATCGCTATCTTTTGCCTTGGAAAAATACAATACATGAATGTGTTGAAGTAATTGATAATTATGTAGATGTTTTTGTTAGATTATTCTTATGGACATGCTTGATTATAAATTAATTAGAACCTGTTATTGTTAGATTATTTTTATTTACATGTTTGATTGTAAATTAGTTATGTGGTTAGTGTAAGTGCGATAAGTCTAAATGTATATGAGTGTTTGTAAATTAAGTTTATTTATTTTATATAAATGATGTCATTAGTTAATCATGTTGTAGGAGTATGTGAGATTGTCAATTCGATTAATGTTAGTCTTCTTGTAATGTATATAATTTTATTGTTTATTAATAAAGTTTAATTATTTTATAGCAATATATATATGGTTATTGCAATAGCATTCTAATAACATTATTTAGTATGTGATATAAGAGACTTGTGCATGATGTTGTGAAGTCTATAATTTGAGATTTATTATTTATAAACTATTATTTGTTCCCCAATAGAAGGGATGAACAATGTGGTTGATTTGTTATGGTTGATAAAATGTCACCGTAAAAGAGTTTTGAGAAGTAGTTGATTTTTGTGTTTTTTTCCACAACTCCGAAAAAAAAATGAAAAATGTATTTTTGTATACGGAGTTGCTTGTATACGTATTATATAATTTTGGTGTGCAGACTTGTTTGCATATCAGATACGTCGTTCCATGTGAGTTCGGTAGTACATGTAGTGTTTAGAAAATACTTGCCATGGATCAAACTTCGGGTGAGATGACATATTCCTTGATGTGGCGCCCCACTTGAAAAATGTACGATCCGAGTAGTTTCGAAGGCAATGTCGGCACACTTGGGTGAGGTGTGTTCGGCACATGAGGAGAGTGCGATTGTTGAAAAGAAGCGAAATGTTTGTGCATGTGCATGATTGCCTTGAGGAAATAAACTAAATGCTCATTTGATCATTGAATTATAACTACATGTTTTTCTTAAGGTAAAATGTGTTTTTGTTGATATTTAAATAATGGTGTACTATGACTAGGATTTATAGTTGATTGAAAATAAATTGTATTTATGAGGACTGATAAATTAGAAAAGTGTATTCATTGGTTTCTAACAGTTTCGTGCAGGATGTTAAGTCTACTAACGTTTTGCAAGTTTGACTTACCATGTTGCGAACGTCAGGTAAGTAAATGTTTACTTGAAACATGGTAAACTTATTAGTATGACATGTTTACCTCATGGAGGAACTACCAGTTTCTGATGTATTATTTTATTGTGTATGAATCTTTATTGTTAAAGCGTCTAATTTATTTTATTTATAAGAGATGAAGATTTCTCATACCAGCAACCTCGCTGACCCAAGTAAGTTTATTGTTTTTTTGGTACGTTCTTATTGGAACGTAGCCATTTAGCATTTCTCAGGTTATAGAGTTTTGGGGCGGCATTTTTGCGGTTTATTTTATGAAGCGATCATCTTCAAATAGTTGTTTGGTTAGAATTTTTGTCGATGTTAATTTTTATTTAATGTTTTTGCTATTAAATTTGCACGTTCTGAGTTTTGGGAAAGCGGATAATCCTAATCCTACGTGGATATAAGGATTTTCGTTTTCTCGAAAATTGGGGCGTGACAAAGGGTATGGCAATATTATTTTAGCAAATATGGAAATATGATTTTCGTATTTAAAAAAATTACATAACATATTTTGAGAACATTTGAAAAATACAGATTTTGCTACGTGTCCAACTTAGATGATAAAGTTGTGGTTGTAGAATTTATTTAATGTGGATTCATCATTTGAGAAGATGAATTGGAAAATTATATTGTTATTGCAAATTGAAATTTTGTTTTGTTCGATTATGACTTGAAGTTGATTCTTATGAAAAGTTGATTTGTTAAGGAATATGAAATTTTTATATTGAACGAGCTTGATCACCGTTTTGTTATAGAAAATTATTTGTGAAAATGTTATGGTTCCCTAAACGAATCAATACTTGATATAGTGTTATATTTGCTTATGACTAACAATCTATCAAATACTATGTTTTCCAAAACATTGAGTGAATGTTGTTGTGGATTTGTTTATGATTGACTCAGTGTCACTGTATAAGAATTTTGAGATAAGTTGATTTATATTATCTTTTCCACAACTCCGAAAAAAAAATGAAAAATTATTTTAGTATACATACTTGCTTGTATATTAGGTATGTGATTTTGAAATGCAGACTTGCTTCCATATTGGGTACATCATTCCATGTGAGTTCGATGATACGTGTAATGTTTAGAATATATTGATATGTCCCTTGATGTGGCACCCCACATGGGACATGTACGTCTCAAGTGCTTTCGAAGGCAAAAGAAACACACTTGGGTGAGGTGCGTTCTACACATGGAGGGTAGTGCAATTGTGGAAAAGAAGCAAAATTTTTGTGTATGTGCATGATTGTCTTAAGGGAAGAAGCTAACTGCTTATTTGACCATTGAATGATAACTACATGTCTTCCTAAAGGTAGAAAATGTGTTTTGTTAATATTTTAATATTAGTGTATTGTGACTATGATTTGTATCGTTGTTTGAAAATAAATTGGAGCGTTCATTATATGGAGCGTTCATCTTCAAAGAATTTCCTGGTTAGAAATTTTGTCTATTTTAAATTTTTTTATAAATGTTTTCGTTGTTAAATTTTCACATTCCAAATTTGGGGAAAAACAGATAAATCTAATCCTACGTGGATATAAAGATTTCATTTTCTAGAAAATCGGGGTGTGACAGTAAATGTGAGAAGGTTTTGCACGAGTTGTTGAAGAAACATTTGGTAGATGATATGATAATATACAGTATGGAAGTTTGTGCACACTGTATTTCTGGAAAATCTTATTTGAAACTTCATAACTAAGGTGGAGTTGGTTTGTTAGCATGAGCACGTTTTGGTAGATGGCACCTTGGATGTATGGCACATATGAGCGTGTTTGAAGAGTCGAAGCTTGTGTATGTGTTTTGAAGAGATGACATTTGTTTGTTAGTGTTTGTTGGGATCGGCTTGGATTTGTTAAATCTTTACCGAGGTGGAGAATTGTTGAAAGTAAGTGAGGTGGTGGAAGCTTCCACCGCAACCTCATTTGCTTAGTGATCAAGCAAAACGGAGGAGGTCGTGGAAGGTTCTTCCACCTCCTTAGGTTGCCAGTTGATTGACTTAATAATTAAGCAATTGAAGAGAGAGGTGGACCTTGCCAAATACAAGCCAACTCATGTTCACATTTAAATAGGTTTTGAATGAAAAAATTGCCGCCTCTTTCACCTCCTCAAGGGCCTATATAAGGACCCTTGAGGGGCCTTATTTAGGAAGCCCTATCCGTCCTTGGTAATCACCCTAATAAGTGTGAGTTTGTGAGAGATACCTCATTTGTATCTAAAATTTGTTTCAGAAATTTTGACATCGGACTAGCTTTGTCTTGTTTGAGTTAAATTTTCATTTGCTTATTTGTTGGGATTCTGTTCGGGTTTTGTATTTGGATTTTCTTCGAGAAACCAATTTGTACGGGGTATTTATAATATAAATCTGAAGCAATAAGAGTTGTTATTTATTGTGGATATAGACGAGTTTGTCGAACCAGGTGAATTTGTTGTCTTTGATTTTATTGTTTTTGTTTGATAACTTTGCATTTCAGTATTTGTAATGTTTCCACGCATAACAGACACAATGTATGTGATATAGCTCTAGGGGGCGATGGGGATGGTGACATGGCAACAAATGCAATTAGGCAGACTATTGAGAAGGGGAGTGCAATTAATGGGCTAATGAACTTCATAGAGGCGAAGCAGGGGGAGGGAGTTTCCAAGTTCCATATGCTCTTTGAAGTTCAACAAGAAACGAGTTGCTTACTTGTCAGATTAGAAACACACTACAAAAAAAAAAATTTCAACAACAACGTTTTACCGTTGCTAAGTATAAAAAAGCCTAGCTAAAATGAATCAACAACAGCTCAACGACCGTCGCAATACCGTTGCTATTTGAATCATCGCTCCAATAAAACAGCAACGGTGTACTATTCCGTCGCTAATTGGCAATGGTTTATAACCGTCGGTAAGTTGCAAAACTCCGTCGCTAAACAAATTTGAATTCCAAGGTTTTATTTGAGACAACAACGATGGCGATGGCTTTAATAATGTTTGAGACGGCTAAGGCTGTTCCAAATTGACAAAATAGAAATGGTATTTGCCATGGCTATTTGGCGACAGCTTCAAATCGTTGCTAAGTTGCAAATTCTGAGACGGCTGCAGCTGTATCAAATTGACAAAACAGAGACGACATTTGTCGTGGCTATTTGGCGACGGCTTCAAACCGTTGCTAAGTTGCAACTTCTGAGACGGCTGCAGCTGTATCAAATTGACAAAATAGAGACGGCATTTGCCGTGGCTATCTTGCAACAATTTCTGACCGTCGCTAAGTTGGCCAAAATAATGATGGCATTTGCCGTTGCTAACACTAACTTGCTATGGCTAAAAAAATTACTAATGAAAATTCATTTTTATAATGAAATTAGTTCCTTCTATTAATTTTCAGATTTCTCATTGCCTTTTTTTTGTCATTCAGAAGAAACATTTCAAACTTGAACACAATTATATTAATTTTCACCGTAAATGATGACTAAACGAACCTTGTTCGTATAATCAATAATTTGTCCATCACAAAAAATACAATCCCAAACAGCTTTATACTCTATCAACCTCAAATTGAAATTATACATATATATATGGTTCAGGGGGCTACATAAACAGAAAACTTACATTGATTAACAATCAAGGAAAAACTAAAACTGACCAATTATGAATCAAGGTTTAACAAAAAAGATTTTGAAAAGACAAATCCGGAGTGTTCATGCCTTTTCAATCTTAATAAACTTTTTCCACGTCCAAATTCAAATCGTCTGCAAGTTTCATAAAAATCAAACAATCTTTCAGCCCGCAGAAAAATGAAGGAACTTCATCAGTTAAAATAAAGCTGAAACTAGTTAGAAAGAGTAAAAAAAATAACTGGGAATAGTTGTTTGCAAATATTAAAAGAACGAGGTACTTGAGTGGCTATATCTAAAAAATGGTTGTACTGCATTATCCGTTAGAGATGTGTTTAACATGATCAAGTTCTGTCCTGAACACATAACATTTCCAAATATGATTAACAAAGTGAATCAAAACACTCAAATACACACCCTTGCGGAATGCTCTGCTGATTTCCTGGCATGATCAACTTGCTCCGCTTTCCTGAAATCATTGTCCATCTTTGATGGAAATGTCGTGGCATCACCAACAGCATAGACATCGGGAACGCTTGTCCTCATGTGTCAATCAGTCTGAAATCAGCCAAGAATCTCATAAACTGAGGTGCATAATTACCGCCAAAGCACATTCTAAAACACAGGAGACTAAGTGGCACTAGCAAATGCTCATAGGAGCTGCCTTAAAAAATAAACTATCTAGAACATTTAAAAGAAAAATGAATTTCAAGGGAATGGAGTTTTAGCCTAACCTTAATTCCAACTTTCTCAATTTTACCCTGACCATAAAAAAGCGTCACAACTGGTATGTTAGGAAGTACAAGGATAAAAACATCAGCATCGTAAACTCACCCGTTTGACAATTTCACCGCCTTTAGCTGAACATATAAGTAATACTGATAACATAACACCATACAAACTTTAGCCAACAGTTGCCCTGCTCATCCTTAAAAAAAATTATATGAACCTTTGGATGCATAGCAAATTACCTCTCCATTTTCACAAGCTAAAAACTGATCAATACCTGTTCCCGCCATAATTTCACTCCTAATTAGAAGCAAAATAACTCTCATAAAAGGAAGATATATCGAGGTGCCTGAAAAGTGTTGGCACTGCGAAAGACATTTTTATATCAGCAACATTTGATCTTTGATCAGGGATTACATGGAGATTGAAGGAAAGAAAAAAAAATCTACTTTGTTTTGAATATATATGTATCCATGAAGAGAATCAGATTCCTCCTTCTAGTGGACTTCAAAAAATTCCAATGTGTGCAAGTCCTTTTAAATTTCTAAGTTATATGAATACTATAAGAGAGCAGCCTCATCAAACCAATAAAGGCTAGAAATGAGGTGTGGGACTTACTGCACCATGGTTCTAGGAAACGAATAGAAACCTCATCAAAGTTGTTCATTTTCATGCCTGCTGCAATCTCAAGATTAATATATGATGCTCCACCAATCACAACTTTTTTACTCTCCTTGGCTTTAATCACTTCTCTAATCCTATCAACATCGCAAAGGTCTCTCAGATAGAATACATTCTTGGGTTCGGCTTTGCAGAAACCCCAGTCACTGAACTTCGTACTCTGTGACATAACAAGCAAGCGCAGGAAAAAAGGGTTAAATGTAGAAGATGGGTATAATTAAAAAGATCGTCCTTCAGCAATGAAAATTACAATGTGAGCATTCTTAACATACATGACAGAAAAGAAAACTAAACATGATGCATTATAAGTATTAACTTTAAAGTATTACATACACTCACCACACAACCAGTTGCAATGATCAAAACATTATACTTGAAAATTGTTCCTGATGCAGCACTGAGAATCTTCAAAGAAAGATCTGCCTTTACTATTGTAGTGTTAAGAATTAACTGAATGCCTGTGACAATAGATTGAAAATATTCCATCATTTTCTCGATTAATACCTCATATTTACTTTAAGTAAACAACTAATGGATATCATAAAAGACACAAGATTAGCAAAGCACTTACCATTTCCAGTAAAAAGGTAGTAATGTCGTGCATTCATGTATTCATTTTTATTTAACAAAGGAGTCTTAATATAAGCATTAAAATAAATAAATAGATTATGCAAACGAGCGCACATCACCTTGTTCAGCATACCACTTTGGAGGACTGACACAAATATCTGGGGGGTCTGCAAAAATAATGCTTATCAGATGCTTTTGAAAATTGTAACAAACATCAAGTGTAACCGCAATGCAGGCAGACATTCACAGTAAATAAAGTCAATATTGGTTACACCAAGCATAGAGAACACGCATCATAAAGAGGGGGAGATTGGAGGGTGATCTAATTAGGAAGGCAACGCCAAATAAGAATGTTCTGATTCATCGATCTGCAATGAACTTTATTAATATACATTGTCAAATAATTGATTCGTGTAGATGCAATACAGTAATAAGCTAGCTATTCTAATAGGGGGAAAATGTCAACGTTTGTAAAACATTGATTAATATTGGGTCTCAGGTACCTTCAATAGATAATAGATACTTGAAGTACTTCTGCTGCAACGCCACCACCTAGGATTACATACTTGAAGTACTTCAGCTCCCTCTTCTCCATTGAACTCATTGTCTCTGATCAACATCTTAGAATAAATACTCGAATCTGCATTTTGTTTCTTAAATTTGTTGCACAAATCAGGCACAACTTTGGTAGCAAACCCATTTGAAAAATACCCACTGATCACGGAATTACAAGATACCACAGTTTTTTCCAACATTCCATCAAAAACCCGTTGCGCATCCTCTGTCCAGCCGCAATTCATATACACTGATATCAAATTAGTATGTATTGAAACTATCTGACCATCAATGAACACAAAAAATTACAAACAACTCAAAATGAGCTAATGCTTTCCTTCACAAATGGTTCTCCTCATAGAATTTTTTACAAACAAATGGTGTGCATCTCACTGAAGTGGGTTCCAGCTCAAATAAAGTCAATGACCAAACAAAAGGAAGAACCCTTTGAAGGAGAATCACAAAACAAAAAAACCTCAGACTAAAACATGAACAGAAAATAAGAAATTATCCCAGACTCAAATCAAGCTAAAAATCAGTGCTTGAGAATATAAAATACTCAGAAGGGAGCAAATCAACAATGGGTTATTTCCAAAATAGAGACTTTGGGCAACCCTCCCACAACTATCTTCTTAGTCTTAACATTAGCTCCACCTCCAAAGCTCCTACCTGCACCAGGGTTACTAGATCTAAAGGTGTTCTGTTGTTCTTCTCTTGATAAAGCCCTTTTAGCCTCCACAGCTCTTCCATCGATAGTGTGTTTATCCTGAAGAACCCTATCGAGAACAGAGGGATATGCAAAGGCGACAAAGCCAAGGCCTCTGGGTCTGCCAGTGAGCTTGTCACGCATGACGATAGTCTGCAAGACCTGACTGTAGTTGCCGAAATGCTCCGTGAGCTTCTCCTCTGTTGTCACCCATGAAATCCCTCTGATGAAGAGCTTTCCTTGATCTGAATCCATGATGGGTTTTGGGTTTTCTTCTCTGACTTTGAAGGAAGAAGAATAAGCAGAGAAGATGGGGAGAGGAGACGGAGATGAAGAAGACGAAGAATGATAGCTTTTCTTCTCTTGGATTTCTTATCTCTCACAAAAACCCCAAGGATGGGAGCGATTTCTTCGCGCCCAAAGATTCGTTTTTTTTTTGTGTATATATATTTATTATTATTATTATTATTTTTCAAAAAAATCAATTACGGACGACTTATACCGTAGCAACCAGTTTTTTTTTGTAAAACTTAGCGACAGCTAATATGTCGTCGCAAATGTTTCAATTAGCTACGGTTTGTTTTAAATTTAGCCATGGTTTTCCCGTCACAGGCACAGTTTTTATGTAGTGGGGACGACTTATACAATAGCAACCAATTTTTATTTGTAAAACTTAGTGATAGCTAATATGCCATCGCAAATGTTTTAATTAGCTACAATTTGTTCTGAATTTAGCCACGATTTTCCCGTCACAAGCACAGTTTTTATGTAGTGGGGACGACTTATACCGTAGCAACCAGTTTTTATTTGCAAAACTTAGCAACAACTAATATGCCATCGCAAATGTTTTATATAGCTACGGTTTGTTTTGAGTTTAGCCACGATTTTTTCATCACAAACACAGTTTTTATGATTATGGTCTTGGTTAGCTACCAAAAGAATTAGTGACGGTATTTTGCCGTCGCAAATCTTTTAATTAGAGACGGAATCAGACTACCGTCTCTAGTATTTGTTGCTATTTTGCCTTTTTTTTTGTAGTGACATAGAGTACGTACCAGCTTTTGACAGTGTGCATGGATTAATCATGCTTCCCGACCTCTCCATTGGAAGCATTACAGGTTAGTAATGTACTTGGAAGATGCCTATGCTGAGAATAAATTTTGGTTGATCCATGCGTGTTATTGGTTTCATAAATCGTTTCAAATATATTTCATCAAAGGAAGAGTTTTGACTGTCATTAGCTAGATTTTGCCCCGTTTGGATTCCCTACATGAGTTGTAACATATTTTGCATTATTAAAGTCCTGAACAAAATACAAAACCAAGTTTGATTGAAAGTGATTCATATATAGTTCGACTTTCAAACAAAAAAAAATGTCATTCTTATCTATCCTAATACAAGCATTCGGTTTTTTTTTTTTGGAAAGCGAGGTGGGTTTTTATAGGATCTCATAACCTATCAACAAGGTGCGACCTACAGGTCAACACCATAAGAAAGTAACCCGTCTCAAACCTACGACGTGGGGGATAAACCCACACAGCCCTAACTACTCGACCATAACACCATTGACTCTTCGTACCCATTTTTTAAATAGTTCTCGTCCTGATTGCGATGAGACTCTTCATACCCATGATCACGCACACTGCTAAAAATGTCATGGTAGATAAGTTTTGCTATGCCAACCCATTAGAGCATCTCCAATCATCCCCCTAAAATAGCCAAACAATTATTTTAGGGATTCCATTGAAGAAACCCCCTCCAATCATCCCCCTAAGACCATCTCCAATCATCCCCCTAAAATAGCTAAAAGGGGTGATTGAAAAGAATAGCCCTCCAAGTCAGGCATCCCTTTAATTACCCCTTATAATAGCTTTTGGCTCAAGTTCCCCCTAAATTTAGGGGTAAGTTAACCATCCCCTAAAATCCATTTAATAATAAAATAAACCCTCAACTACTTTCCCCCCTTCTTTAATTTGAAATTAATAATATTATATTTAATAATATTTAAGTTAATAAATATTTAATAATATTATAATAATATAATTGAAAATAATTAATATAATTATATTAAGTTGAAATAAATAATAGTATAATTGAAATTAAATTAGTATAAAAAAGTTGAAGATATATTAAAATAATAATGGAAAAGTAAAAATAGGGGGTGTGGTTGGAGTGGAAGAACGCCTAAATTTAGTTTTTGATTAAAATGGGGGATGATTCATCCCCTATTTTAACTTTTACCATTGGAGATGCTCTAACTCATCTTTCAAAATAACTTCTCCCTCAACTTTCCCCTAAATTTAGGAGGAAGTTAACCATCCCTTATATCTTATATATTAATAAAATAATCCCTCTATTTAATTTTCTAAATTATATATATATATATATCTAAATAATAGTATAATTAAAAAAATTAATTATTAATACTAATTTAAATAATGATACATAATTATTTAAAAAATATTTATAGTATAATTAAAAAAATTAATACTAATTTAAAAAAAGTAATTATTAATTCTAATTTAAAATATGATAAAATTATTAATAGTAATTATTAATACTAATTCAAAGTAATAGTATAATTAAAAAATTAATTATTTAAATAATGATATAAAAAAGTGGAAGATATATTTAAATAATGATAAATTTTTTTTATTAATACTATTTTTTTTAAGTCCAAAAAAGTTTAATTATTCAAATTTAAATTAAGTTGAAATTAATAATAGTATTATTAAAAAAAATCTAAATAATAGTATAATCTAAAATAATAATATTATATATTTAAATTGAAATTAATAATAATATATTTAATAATATTATAATAATATAATTGAAACTAACTAATATAATTATATTAAGTTGAAATTAATAATAGTATAAGTGAAATTAAATTGATATAGAAAAGTTGAAGATATATTAAAATAATGATGAAAAAGTTAAAATAGAGGATGTGGTTGGAGTGGTGAAGAAATAAGGAACTCCCAAATTTAGCTTTTGGTTAAAACGAGAGATGATTCACCCTCATTTTAACTTTTACCATTGGAGATGCTCTCAGGCTACTTCGCAAAAAATACTCTCACTGACTGCTCAAAGGTTCTCAAGACAATGTGACTCACCCCTGATATCATGGTCCCTACCAATGACTAAGTTCCTTAATTAGGCGCCAATGGTGTTATGGTCGAGTGGTTAGGGCTGTGTGGGTTTATCCCCCACGTCCTAGGTTCGAGACCCGGCGGCGGCATAGTTACTTTCTTATGGTGTTGACCTGTAGGTCGCACCTTGTTGATAGGTTATGGGATCCTATAAAAATCCAACTCGCTTTTCAAAAAAAAATTCCTTAATTAGGCAAGTTACTTATATTACACCAAGTTCACAAATTAATTAAAAAATGTCTAGAGTAAAATAAGGGATTTCATTCTTTACAAGTCTCGGAATGAATTTTGAGTGTTGCTCAGACGGTTAGGATATTACTTAAGATGAGTAACTTCTATGTTGAATAAATTAACATTAATAAAACTTGTTTTATCAAATATTTTAGTTTGCAAATGTCTATCATGGGAAAACATAGTATTTATAGTAGTATATATCTTAAGTGAAATGGTTAATTTTGTTTTGGAATATTAATTCCACTTTAGTTATTCATAGGCCAAAATTTCTCATGTGTTTATCCACGGTAGTATCGTGTGAGTTTGCGATATAGTTGCACTACTAGTACCAATTGATGTATGTTGCAGTCTCACACCTCCACTCTAGCTTCCGTTTGACATGTGATTAGATTCGCCATCTCTACAAGTTTGAACTTTTAGATAATTAACAATTTATCATTTTTTTTAACTCACATCTATTTTGTACCACAATATTCTTAGTTCATCTCGATATATCTCTCGCTTAAATATGATATATTTCATTCAAGATTTTTTAAATTATTCACGGTATCTTGATTTATCACAATATATGGGTTGATTTGATAAGATCGTAATATAAATGCATTCAGAAACCAAATGTTAAGTGCATATGGAAAAAAAAAATCTACATATGTTACAAAATAAGAAAGTCAGAATAAAATAAGAAGTCTTAGGTTTTCTTTTTCCACAAGGTTAAGTTAGAGTTAGCTTATATAAGTTTGTATTAAATCAAGGAATAACAATAACAATAACAATTCAATACAATTTTACGAATATTTTCTTTACAAATAATGGACATAATATTCAAACTAAATCATACATTTCACATATATAAGCAATTGCACAATTAAATTATTATCAATTTGTAAAAAAAATTTCATATGATTTTTTTTTTATTTTTTTATTTTTTTTATTAAACCTCCAGTATGGAGAGGCACCTATGGAATTCCAGACCTTTATTACTTGTCAAGAAAATTGATTTACAATCAATACGGTGGTACATGACGACTTTACCCGTGATATAACAAAAAAAATTGGGCCGCATCCGAAAACCAAAATACATAAAGCCAAAATATCACCAATGCTGGCAATGAAGAAATCTAACTCTAAGAGCCACTACCATATTTTATATCCTCCTCCTTGTAGCCTTATTACCAACCCCACGAGCATTCCAAAAATTAAGATTTTCCATCATCTTAAGCTCGGGAGGTAGATTTACCCCTCTTAGTCTTACGACGCTTGCCCGGAAGGGCCGCCGATTTGACTTTGTGCTGTAGATCCTTATCGGAGTGCGCCCCCAAATTTATATCATTAATAGCATGTGATTCCGGCCCCAACTCCGATTCTGACGCAGCCTCGTCACTATCATCTGTGGCGCTATCAAGTGTATTAGTGGTCATAGAATGTTTCCTTAATCGCAAAGCACGGTTCTCCTCAAACAGCTGGACGACGACATCAAACAAGCTCCCGTCCTTGTCGTTCCTTGTTGTCGCGGGCACTGAAAAATTACCAGTTACCGCGGATTGAGAGCGCTTGGCCAAAACCTCTGCCAAACGTTCCATCACTGTCGGCTTCACCGGGGCAGCCTCTACTTCCTGTAACATTTCACTCGATTTTGTTTGCGGCACTAAAGAGTCACCAACGACGAGCAAGTCGCGTGCTGTCTGAGGTAGCGCGTCCCCTGGGTTGGGGCCGTGAATAGGCTGGGGCCGTGGACTGACCGTGGCCTCGGGCCGTGGACTGACCGTGGCCTCGGGCCGTGGACTAGGAGGTCGTGCTCGGACGTGGGCTATCTGATTGTTGTCCTGCTCGAGTCAAGGACGGGCTGGGTCCGTGATCAGGTCGGACCCGTGGAGTGCCCATAGCCGTCGTCTGGCTGAGACCGTGCTCTGACTCAGGGCTGGGACTGGTGGTGAGCGCATTCTGTTTGGGGCCGTGAGCTGGCTGGGGCGAAGCCACTCCTAATTCCCGTGCCAATGAAGAGCGTGTCTCTGATCCAGGAAGCCCCAATTGAGCATCCCCAATGTCATCGTGCGACCTTGCCACAAAGTGATGTTCCGGGCGGATAATTTCATTTGGCATGTTGTCGGAAAGACCACTCTTGGCCCCTGAGATTATGTCATCTGTTGGCTGTGTCGGCTGTTCTTGAATTCCAATAGCATTTACGATCTCCGAAGTTGTATAACCCGCCTCTAGGAGGCATTCTTCCGTAGTTTCTGAAACCTGCTCAGCACTAACCATGTTCTCACTCTCCTCTGCACCAATGTTTGCAGTGAGCGACTCAAATTTGTTTGACAAAAACACCTTACCCGGATCCATGGCCACCGGCCTCTTCTCCCCAACTTCCTCATTAATCTCCTCCCCCTGAC
This sequence comes from Berberis thunbergii, assembly GCA_003290165.1. Taxonomy (NCBI): domain Eukaryota; kingdom Viridiplantae; phylum Streptophyta; class Magnoliopsida; order Ranunculales; family Berberidaceae; genus Berberis; species Berberis thunbergii. The sequence goes on along the minus strand of QNQO01000328.1, from coordinate 913,124 downwards.
TATGCTTAGCGCCACTCGGACCTGCTTCAAGAATGAGAGGCTTATCTTTTTTGCTGACGGGGACATATTGTTGCACAGTGTTGGGTTCAACCTTTGGCTTGGTCGCCTCCTCATTACCAAGATCCGAGGCTTTCCCTCCGCCCTTAAGACCCGGTTTTTTTCTACAAGACTCCTCTTGGTGCCCAATCAGAGAACAAAAGTCACAATATTTGAAACTGGGATATTCGATCTTCTGCCAGAAACCTCTATTATTGGCCCTGTCAATCCACACTCTAGATGGTAATTTCTGCGCCAAAGTCATCTCCACGCAAACACGGGCAAAGGCTGGGCGTGACAGGCATCGAGTATGATCATCCATCCGCAAAAAATCACCAAATGAATTAACAATTGCTTTTAAAATGGGAGGGTAAAATAAATGCAAAGGTAAGTTAGGTAACTCTACCCATAAAGGCACTGAGATTGGATCTTCGTTCAAACTGAAACCATCATGCCAACAGAAAGCCTTAAAGTGAACACCCCGAATCAGAAAAGAATCCCTCGACAGGACTTTCTTTGCTTCCACCTCAGATTGAAGTCGGACCAATACGTGTCGTTGGTTGAGTAAACCAAGTGAAAAATCGCCCAAAATTCCCCAAGTTCTGTGGATCGAGTCTCGAATGTCCGCCAATGTTGGTCGGTAACTGGAGAATTTTAGAACAATCACATGTTTTTCCATGAAATCTTCTCCCCGTACTTCATCCGTTGTCGTGATGCCGATGGCTGGTGCACCCTCCTTACGAAAACGAGTTCCTTCTACCGGGGTCTCCACAGTATCAGCAACCAAAATTTTTCCCAAAATCTGGGCGAAAGAGGGTTTAGGAGCAGCCGCTCCTTCCCCATGACCAGGACCCGAGGGGCGGGGTATGTCGGCTATGGACCCTGACATCACATCAAGAAAATTCCTTGGCGGCTGTAACGTATCGACAATCAAACCTCATGTGTGCCGGCGGCTGTGGTGAGGCTGTTACGAAACAGAAACCTGATTTCTTCTCGCGAACCAAAAAAGAAGCCGAAAGATACCGTCCGCCACTGAAGACAAACTCTGCAATAACAAAAGCGTGACGTCGTGGCGTGACGAAGAGGCTGGCGTAGAGACGAACGTGTCGTGACGGCGTGAGCAGTGCAGCGCCTCTAGGCGGGGAAACCTAGGTGAGCCGCCACGCTTCTCAATGGCGCAGAGCCGCCACGCTTCTCAAAAGCATAAAGCTCTCATATGATTGATATAAATCCTCAACCAAAATATTATAAGAGTAAAATACTCATAAAGATATATCATCATGCTAGAAATCCAATCTATCATCGGTAGATATGGACATCTTATTTTCTTCAATCTTTAAATATTGGAAATTTTCCTTGAATTTTGTTTTTTATCTGAGCTACATGATTTTCAATAATTCAAATTCATTTTCTTCTAGTGAAACCTCCTTGCACTCCATACAATTTTAAAAAATTCTATTAAAAAACAATCCACACACAAAAGAGGAATTTTATTTATTTATTATTATTATTATTATTATTATTATTATTATTATTATTTTTTGTTGTGATTCTCAAAACACGCCTTGCTTAATGCCTAACTCAAACATACTACTCTCATAAAATCAAACATATTTAGGGTTGATTATTTCTCTCAAAATCAATCCTAACTCTCAAGCTTAAGCTTATTTTTGACATTTTACTTCGATCTCTTAATCAAGGCCGCAAGTATGGAGATTGATTTTTTTTCCCTATTTTATTATTTTGAATCCTATATATTTTTATTTAGAAGGAAAGAAATTGCAATTCCAAATGTTTTTATAAAAAATTGTTTAAGAAAGTAATTGGTGAGTTGGATGGAACTTAGGCAACAAGCGAAAACAAATAACAAAATGAGTTTCTAATGGGATTTTTTAAATTAGTATTTAAAAAATCTAATATTAAAATGTTTGGAGTGCAATTTGATATTAGATATGAACATAGGATGTCTTTTGAGATATCAATAGTTACTAGTAAGACGAGTGTTTTATGTGACTGGGCAATTATAAGAGAAATAGGGAGTGTAATGAGGAAGCGTCTTTTTTTGCCTTAGTTTATTTCACAACCATCCAAATGGCTAAATATTAAATTATAATTATGAAGTCAAAAAGTAAAAAACATAATAATAAGAAGTAGCAAGGATTGTTCGCTAAATTATAAAAAATTTTGCCAATTTTTTTTTTGAAATTGCGAAAAGAAAAAGGGCGAAAGAAAAAGATTCATTTTTTCGAGGGTTTTTTGAATTTTTTTTTTATAATTTCAGGATTTATTTTCGTAAATTTCATTTATTTTTTGTAAAAATACAAAACACCAACTACTAAAATTTACATTTTTTTGAGGACTTTTTCGAAAACTTTCAAGTTTTTTTTTCCTAATTATCATTTATTATAACTATTTATTAATTTTTGAACCCCCCCCCCCCCCTAATTCTAATTATCACTTATTCTACTTATATATTGATTTTTTAAAGTACCCCATGATTTTCTAATTATAGGTATTTTGGTTTCATTTAATGTGTTTAATACATTTATTTACTTGCATATTATTTTTCACATTGAAATTCATTATGTATTTCATTTATCCTCGAAAATTTTATTTTTTTTCTTTACACACCGAAACATTTCTTGAAACATTTTTTAAAATTAGGAAACCGAAATTAACTCAAAAAACGAAATCACAATCCTTGAATAGTAGTAGTAGTGACTCCTTGTTTCACTTTGTTAGGTTTATTGTTTGACATGATTTTAACCAAAACAAAATTTTACTTCGTGACCAAGGTAAAACTCAGTGAATTAAACAAAGTGGCTCTAGACTCTCCTTGTATTAATAAGAATCAAACCCCCGTTACCCACATAAGAGCATTTTTTTTTTTAGTTGTTTGTGGAATACCATTTATTTGTGTCCTGCAAAAATCAACAGGCTAGACATTTTATATACATAGAAAACAAATTACAAACCCTCCAATTCCAAAATAAGGGTTTAGGCCTTCAATTCTTTTGGTATAAAAACATCTATAGTCTCTCTCACATTCATCCCTCTTTTACAATTTGTACAGCAAGAATATATAATAAAAATGGCAAAAGCTTCTCAAATTTTTCCTATTGTTGTTCAGGGCAATGTCTACTGTGATACTTGTGCCTCATTCGTCACCTCGATTTCTCAATTCCTTGATGGTATTCAAAATTTAATAAATACATAATCATCAATGTTAATTAGGTATACACAAAATTATATCATAGTAAATTTTCACTAAAATTAATATTGAATTTATTTTGCTGTAATATATAATATGAATGTAGCCATATGCTAAATGTGTGATAGTTTAGTGGCGGATGGTATCACTAGGTCACAGAGTCGAACCCAACTGACGGCATTTGGGGTGAGAGAAATTAAGGGAAAAAGAAATGTAGACATATAGGTGCTAAGGTGAAGCTAGAGTGAAAAGATCGTACAGAAGGAGTCGTCGCATACTCACCAAGAGGATATAACCGGTGTCATCTGGAATGAGAGGGATTAAGGGAAGAAAAAAAAAAGAAAAAAAATGTAGCCATATAGGTGCTAAGGTGAAGCTAGAGTAAAAATATCGTGCAAAAGTAGCCGACACATACTCACAAAGAGGATGTAACAAACGCTGAAGGTAATTACAAGATTCCGAGACAAGGAAATCATAAGGAGATATGTGAGGTGATTTTGCTACACAATCCTCTTACTATGTGCCCGTGATGAACACTGTTTCATTCAATTATGTGCAGCGGAGAAATTGAGAATTTTACTTCCAAAACGATTTGGTTTTACTAATCTATTTGTGTAAAACTTACTTAGATAACCCCTACGCAAAAAAAAAATTCCCCAAATTATTACAACTAAAAATAAAATTCTAAGTGATTGATGTTGCAACCTAATTACAACCAAAAAATTGGATATAAAAATCCAACCATTTCCAAGATTGTGGTGCCAATCAAGTACAATGCTTGCTTGTGGGATCTCCATTCTCCAAGTACAATGAATGCTTGCTTAAGCAACTCAATTCTCAAATAATAATCATGATTAATTAGAATAGGCTCATTCTTGAATCTTGAGTCCTTCGACTCCTAACCGAATCTCAAATTAGCAACTACTAATTAAACACGTTACCCAACTCCCTAGCCCCCTTTCCTACAACAACTTTACGCTAGGAACGTCAGGTGCACCTAAATGTCAAGAACAGGAAGTGTAAGCATATCAAAAATTAAAAAGAGATGGGAAAAGTAGCTCTCTGAGGGGATTCGGGAGGGCAATTAGGGAATTTTTTTCGACTTCCAGATCTTCTAATCCTAGCCATTCCAGGGAATTGGGAACAAATCTGGACCATCGATTATCGCGCCGGTTTGGTTAACCCTAGCCGTTGCAATCTGATACAGAGTCTCGTGCCGGCATCTGGCCGATACAGCGTCTCGTGCCGGCATCTGGCCTCTCGATCCTCAACCCGCCACGGTTCAGCCGCCCACAGATCGCCTGCAGATCGGGTGGTTCTGTGACATCGCGCATAAGCCGATACCGCAAAGAGCCACCGCCGCTACTAACTGAGGGTCGTTACGCGCCGCTGTTACGCGCCGCTGTTACGCACTGTCGTTTCGTGTCGCCGTTACGAGCCGCCGTTACGCTCTGGCGACACAGCTGCTGATCCGATCCAGCTGCCGATACACATATCCGCCACACAGATTTGTGGCTTCTTTGTTTCTGCTGGGTCTGAGACTCCATGGCTTCTGGATGTGATGTCAGCGGCAGCCGCCATCCCTCCTGGCCCTGATCATGGAGGCACCGCGGATGGACCCCCTAAGCCCTCTTTCGCCCAGATTTTGGGCAAGATTTTGGTTGATGACACTGCGGAAACTAAGGTCGAAGGTACACGTTTCCGTAAAGAGGGAGCTCCAGCAATCGAAATCACGGCATCGGATGAGGTCCGTGGTGAAGCCTTCATGGAAAAACATGTCATTGTGCTCAAATTTTCTAGTTACCGACCGACTTTGACAGATATCCGCGACTCGATTCATAGAACATGGGCCATTTTGGGCGATTTTTTGTTGGGTTTGCTGAATCAACGACATGTGCTAGTACGACTTTAATCAGAGGTAGAAGCACAGAAAGTTCTGTCGAGAGACTCATTCCTGATTCGTGGAGTTCGGTTTAAAGCTTTTCGTTGGCATGATGACTTCAGTTTGAAGGAAGACCCAATCTCGGTGCCACTATGGGTAGAGTTACCTAACTTACCTTTGTATTTATTTCATCCCCCTATTTTAAAGGCGATTGTGAATTCTTTTGGTGGTTTTTTGCGGATGGATGATCATACTCGCTGTCTCACCCGACAGGGTTTTGCCTGCGTCTGTGTGGAGATGTCATTAGCGGAGAAATTACCACATAGAGTTTGGATTAACAGGGCCAATAACAAGGGTTTCTGGCAAAAGATAGAATATCCAGGTTTCAAATACTGCGACTTTTGTTCTTTGATAGGCCATCAAGAGGAGTATTGCAGGAAAAAGCTTGGTCTTAAGGGCGATGGGGGAGGTCCTGACTCCGGTAAAGCGAAGAAGACGGTCGGGCCGCAGTTTGAAACAAAAAATGTTAAGGAACATTATATATGTACCCGTTCTCAAAAAATCTAACACTCTAAATCCAGCGGTCGGCCCGAGTGGAGCTAAGAACAACAAGGGGGTAGAGATGGATGAGGATATTGGGGAGAAGAGGTCGGTGGCCAGGGATCCGGTAAAGGTAGTGTTGTCAAACAAGTTTGAGTCGCTTGATGTTGATGAGAGTGAGAACATGGTTCCTGTTAGTGCTGAGCATGTTACAGAAACTACGGAAGAATGCCTTCTAGAGGCGGGGTATACAAATTCGGAGATTGCTATTGCTATTGGAGTTCAAGGACAGCCGACACAGCCAACGGATGACATACTCTCATGGGCCAGGAGTGGTCTTTGCGATGACATGACAAAGGACATTATCCGCTGGGAACATCATGTTGTGGCAGAGACGCAGGATGATATTGGGAGCGCACCTTTAGGGCGTCCTAGATCAGCGACACGAGCTGCATCAGTAGGGGAAATAGGAGTGGTTGCGTCCTCGTCTCACTTGGTGCAATAATAGGCGGGGCAGTGAGCGTATTTGGGCCAGACTGGATAGGATTTTTGCAAATTCAGCTTGGTTGACAGATTTGGGAAGCCCCAAAGTGGAACATCTTAGCAGAACTTTCTCAGATCATTCTCCGCTGTTGGCCTCCATGCCAACTCAATCAAAATTCGGTTTTGCTCCTTTTCGGTTCCTTAATATGTGGACGACTCATCCTGAGTCTCTGGATCTTGTCAAGGACACGTGGTTGACTGACATGGGGACTATGAGACCCATTGATAGAGTGGATGCCAAACTCAAATTGACACGACGAGCTCTGATACAGTGGAATAAGACAGTTTTTGGTAATGTGTTTAGCAGGATTCGAGCATTAGAAGATGAAATGCAACAGTGGGAAACAACCCTTTTGGCGGCCTTTGCGAATAACAGTAATAACAGGCTAAATATCGATGCTAATTGGGATGTCCAGGCTTGTTGTAATTTACATCGTTGTCAGGAGGCAGAGTACAGATTAGCTCTCAAACAAGAGGAGCTCTACTGGATTAAAAAATCAGGTGAAAAAGAGTTCAAGGAGGGGGATGCCTGCACTAAATATTTTTTTGCTTCCACCAAATCCAAACAAAAGCGACGAACCATCAATCAGATTACTTTACTGTGCGGTATAATTATTTCGGAACCTGGTGAGATCTTTGACAAAGTCAATGAGTTTTTTGCTAATCTGATGTCTTCTCAAGGTGATTGTAGGGAGGATGTGGTTTTGTTAAATTGTATCCTGAAATTGGTGAAACCTGGTCAATGTGAGATTTTGGTCATACGACCTTCCTTGAAGGAAGTAAGGGATGTTGTTTTCGACATACCCAAAAATAGTGCGCCAAGACCGGATGGCTTTACTGCTGACTTCTTTCAGTTTTGTTGGGAGGTTTTGAGTATGGATATTTGGGAGGCCGCCATACAATTTTTTGAAGGGGAGGCAATGCCGGCATCCTTCATGGCGTTGATTCCTAAAATTGAGAATCCAGGTTCTTTTTCTGACTTTCGCCCAATCAGCTTGTGTAATGTGATTTATAAGATCTTTAGCAAAATCCTTTGCAATCGGCTGGTAGCTATCTTGCCAAGGTTGATTTCTCAAGAACAGGGGGCATTTGTCAAAGGTAGATTCATTGGTGAAAATATTGGCCTGGCGCAGGAAATGATCCGAGACATTAACATGAAGGTTTTTGGAGGAAATGTGGTGCTGAAAATTGACATGGAGAAAGCCTATGACAGAATGGAATGAAATTTTTTGCTTGCAGTTCTTAAAAAATTTGGCTTTAATGGTAGAATCTGCCATCTCATCTCCAACTTTATTGTTTTTTGTGAATTTTCGGTCCTGCTCCAGGGAGTCTACAAAGGTTTTTTTCAGATCAACTAGGGGATTAAGCCAAGGAGACCCCCTCTCCCCCTTTCTCTTCATTATTGCCTCTGAGGTGTTGAGTAGGGGATTGAAAACAACTTTTGAGAATGGCAAAATTGGGTACTATTATACCCCCAGAAATTGCAGTCCTATTACCCACTTTCTGTATGCAGATGACACTCTTATTTTTTTAAACGGCAGAACGTCCTCAGTCATGAGTTGCATGGAGTTACTGCGACGTTACTGCAAGACCTTGGGACAGAAAATAAATGAAGGAAAAAGTTCTTTCACTTTGGATGATAAGGCAACAGCGGAGCACATTATGGCCTTAAAAAGTGGTACAGATTTCCAATTTCACGCTGCTCCATTGAAATATTTGGGCAGACCAGTGTTCCAAGGGAGAGTTAAAATTTCATATTTTGAAGATTTAATCACCAAGATTCAGGGTCGTATTCAAGGATGGAAGGCAAAATTGTTATCTCCAGGAGGGCGATTAATCTTGATTAAGCATGTTCTTAGCTCGATTCCTATTTATATTCTTAGTACCATGTGTGTACCAAGGACAGTTATAGCACGGATCAATAGTTTGCTGGCGGATTTCTTTTGGGGTGATTGTGAAGGTTTGGGAGTTAGAGACTTGACGGTTGTGATGAAGGCTTTTCGAGTCAAGGCTCTTTGGAGACCACTTACTTCAGATTCTTTATGGGCTACTTTTATGAGGAGTAAATACTGGCTACAAGGCGTTGGGTCGAATTGTCAACCTGTGAAAGGTGGGTTTCTCCATTTTTTAAAGAGATCATGCTTGGGAGATCCCTTCTTTTGAATAACTCGCTTTGGCGTATTGGCATTGGGGATATCAGCTTCTTTGAGTAGAATTGGAACAAGGTTGCATATTTCAGGAGATCGGCGGCTCTGGTTGCCCAAGATTTATGGCCTTCAGTTCGTGAGGTGTCTTTGACGAATTTTGAATTGGTCCACCCAGATCTCAGAAACTTGACGCGTGGCCTCTTTGCAGATATATTACGGGGTGAGGTCCATGAGGGGGACACGTGTATGTGGGCTCCAAACCCGAATGGACTCTTTTCTCTTCAGTCGACATATGAACTGTTACGAAAACGTGGGAAGGTCAATGCATTAAGTCAAACACTTTGGCACGACATTCTTCCTTCCAGAATATCAGTCTTTGTTTGGAAATTGCTCCTTAGAGGAGTACCAGTGGACGGTGAATTATACAGATGTGGTTTGAGCCTGGCCTCTAGATGCCGTTGTTGTAGTTTGCCAAAGCAAGAATCTTTGAAACATCTTTTTCTAGACGGTGAATTGGCGATACAGATGTGGAGTCACTTTGACAAGATTTTTGAAGTCCATATACGCCGACCAATAGAAATATCAACGGTTCTTGCAATATGGTTCAAGAGAGCTAAACGCAATTCGCAAACAGGTGTGTATTTTTTCTTACTCCTATATTCATTTTATGGGAAATTTGGAAACAAAGATGCAAATGTGTTTATGAAAATGCTCCCCCAAATCCTGCCTTTGCAATTTTGAACATTAGGCGTCAGTTGCGATTGACAAATAATTTCATATCCCCCAAGCAAGTTAACAGTAACAAGGCCACCTTACGGGCTTTGGGGTTGGATGTGCTCCCCGTTAGAAGGAAGTTCGTTCGTATTGCTTTTTGGCACCCCCCATAGATTTTGTTGCGTTTAATGTGGACGGCTCCTCCCGCAAGGAACAGGCATCCGACGGTGTGGTTATTAGAGACTATCGGGGTTTTTGTATTGTGGGAAAACAAATATTTTTCGGTGCAGGATCTCATAATAAAGGTGAAATTTTGGCACTATTTGAGGGTCTCCGCCTATGTCTCGCCTGGGGCTTCAAAAAGGTGGTTATCCAATCGGATTCGGAACTTGTTTGTGGCTGATTTAAGGATAATTTGAAAATACCATGGCATTTGGAGAATATTTTGAAAGAAATCAAGTTGTTGGCAGCGACAATGACGTTAGACTGTCAACATATCTATAGAAAGGCCAATGCGGTGGCAGATTCATTAGCGGATAGAGCACTACAAGACCATCCGATTGTTTCCTTCAATGGAACTGATTTTCCTAGGAGAGTAGCAGGCTGATTGTGCTTGACAGATTACAAACGGCGTACATTCTCCACGGAGATGAGTAGCGGCAACTTTTATGTGTTTTCATGTCTCACACACTGGATGCGCGCAATGTTGGGGAATTCTGCTGGGGCGAGACTGCGGACAGTTTTGCGTGTTCGCCCATATGATTTTCTTTGTGTCAGGCGGATTTGTTCTGGCCTACAGGATCGTGCGAACTGCTGGGAGTGCGACACCTCTGTCTACTCTGTTCAATTGGCCTGCAGGGATTTGGGACGAGTCGAAGGAACATCGATGGCTGGGCACTCTGTTGCAAAACAGAGTGTACTCTGTATGCTGGGTGCTGCGATGTTGTGGTTTGCGAGGCTGCGGTCTGTCGCAGTGAGACACGGCCTGCTACTGCGGTCTGTGCTGCGATGCTGTGGTCTGTGCTTCGAGGACACGACCTGATGCTGATTTGCTGCGGTTGGCTGAATACTGCGGCCTGCTATGCTGAGAGGTTGCGACCTGCTGAGATGTTGCGGCGTGCGGTTTCAGCGTGTGTAAGCTGTCTGTTTTGGGCAGACCGCGCGCTCTGCTGCTGCAAGGGAAGATCTGTTGTTGCTGCGAGGTACACACTGTTGCTGCTGCTGCGAAATTTTTGCTGCTGCTTCGAGGGACGCACTGATGCGAGGGACGACCGGCTGATGCGAGGGTCGCACTGCTGCGAGGGACGCACTGCCGCTGCTGCGAGGGCGAGGGACGCACTTCTGCGAGCTTGATTGCGAACTCTGTTTCACTGCAGAGTACCTGCTGTCCTGACTTTTCCTGGCATTTATGATCTGCCGATTCGCTATTTCCGCAGGTCTTGGAGTCCAACCACGTACATTTTTGTATTTGCTAGTGCTCGGTGTCGGGATTTGTTGGGTATTTAGCTTACAAGGCTAGGTAGACAGTTTGGTTATTGGTGGTAGCATTTTTGGTCCATGGTTTTTATGTTTTTGGTTTTAATTCGGGTAAAGTCGTAATGTACCCCCGTTTTTATTGTAATTCATTTTTTACGATGAGTAATAAAGGTCTGGCATTCCATAGTTGCCCCTCCCCACTGGAGGTTTAATTTAAAAAAAAAAAAAAAACTCCCTAGCCCATCTGACCTCCCGCTCTTCATCCTTGACTTACAACATAAATTCTAAATGGCGAGGAAACATGCGACGGGGAGTTTGTGACCGTTCATCTCTTTGAGATACGTGCTTTCACTTTGAGATGCACAATTCTCAAATCTCTAGAAAAATGAGTGGTAAAATCCCACCCCCTCGCCCCTTTCACAATAAGAAAGGTTGGACTTACAATGTCCACGTGTCATGCAAATTATGACCTGAAATGCGGTCACGACCGCTATCTTGTTTGGTCAACTTCGTCATTTGACCGCTTCCATTGCTTCTACGTTTTGTGACTTTGTCTACGACATTTTATACGTATAAAATTAAGGCTAACAGAACCCGACTTTTTACTTTTACACTGTACTCTTTACGCGCACCGTACTTTTGATTATGCGTGCCGCATGTGTAGCAGTGACGTCGTGACGGTCCAGTCTCACCTGTTTTCAATTCTTCTCAACTTGATCATATACCACTTTGGACAACATTCTTATAATTTTTCCAAATATTTCCAAATAGAAAGTGATCGTAAAATTAGTAATTTTACGAGGATTGATCCTTGAGAAACAAAGTCACTGTAGGTGCTTTTGATATTTCTTTGGGATATATACGGATGAGTGAGGCTAGGAAATCATGTTTTGTAAATATGTTTTGCAACCAAGATGATGTGGCAATTAGAGGAATTTTTTACAACTTTGAGATACACATAAAATCTTTTGAGAATTTCATCATTCTTTTCAAATCATGACACGTTAATCTGGTTGCGAAACATAATTGCAAAAACCTGATTTCTTAGCATTTTTGCATACGAATATTTTGAATATCTTCACCTGAAAATAGAAGACATGATGATATATCGCGAGTACAACCATGTTTTTCTTTTCCAAATAAATGTACCCGCATAGCAACATAAATAATGGGGACAAAACTCAAAAGGAGAAATATTTCGTTATTAGTTTGTTCATCTTTTTAAAAGAGATTGTTTGTGCTTTTTGTAACATATAATAAGTGCAAGAATAAGATGTTCCTTCTATGCTTTTGAATCAATAATAAAAAAAAAACATGATTTTTTTGGATCCGATTGCATTTCATTGCTTTGTTTGTCTATAAAAATCATTTATACCAAACTTTGTTATAGACAAATAATGCATTAAGTACTTGAAGCTTTTGTTTAAAAATTAGTTAGGAGATAAATTAGTCAAAAGATTCAACAGTTGATTATTCACTATAATTTGTTCAACTATTTATAACACTAATTGAATGGACAAGTTAGTGTGCTTGTTATAGAAATCAAAACACCATTAATTATGATTTTAATTGTTTTCAACCATTATCTTTTCTGTTTTTTTCATTATTAAGGCTTTCAAATTCATTATTAAAACTTTTATTATTAAGACTTTCGAAAAAGATTATCATTAATAATGGAATCAAACCTATAAACACTAAAGACACATAATTGCGCGTTTTGATGAACATGTTAGTTCGTATCACAATAAGGGCGTGTTTGATTGCATGAAATCCTATGTCATGAGAATATATGAGGGGATCCTTATATTTTAGGTTAAATTGATGCATCACTTCACACCCTAAGATCAATCTCAACTCTCACAATTTCTACAGCTCAATCGCCTCTAATGTTCGTCTCTAAATAGGATCACCACGGATCTCCAGTGGTTATTTCAAAAACAATTATCAATCGTGAAAGTCTCATTAATAATAATAATAAAAAAAACTAAGATTTCTAACATTTTTTCCATTTAATATACATGAAAAATCAAAATAGGTGGGAAGAAAATGGAAAGCAAGTCAGATTAGAACAACAAAAACGTCTCTAGCAGTGACCCGGTCCGTATACGATGCGTAGTTAAGACTCTTTATTTCCCTCCACAGTCCACACACTCTCATGAAAGCGAAGACAAAACCAATCGTGCTTGTACTAAACAACCTCTTCTATTCTCTTCCAAATACAGACAGCACACAGAGAAACCCAAAGAATAGTTGGAAAAAAAAAGTAACTCAACTGAATCTGAGTGGGTTATTTTTCTTCTGAGCTTAAGATCCGATTTTTTCTGTATAGGAGAGGTGGGTGGTATAGTTTAATATCTGGGTCTTGTTTGTTTTTGTGTTATTTTTCATTTGTTTAATTGTTCTCTGCTTGTTTGTGTGTGTGGGGTGGCAACAATGATAATGGGGTTTTGTTGAATTTTCATTTAATAATTTGATTTGATTGTTGGTGTGAGTGTTTTTCAGGCGTTTGACAAAGTGGGTATTTGACCCATGAAGCTAAAAGGGGTTGTTGTTTTTCTTTGAAGGTTGATGGGGTGGTGGCTTTTGAGGTGATGGGGTTTTGGAATTGGAGATTTGGATTTAGAGGTTTGATGGTAGACGGGCACTGATGGAGCTCTGGATTTGGAGTTCTGTTGTTGTTTTATATTTTTGTCAACATTGGGTGCTCAATAGTTGAGCTCAAGAAGGAGAATAGAGAGGTGATTTGATTGGTAGTTTTGTGGGAAGGAGGTCATGGAGGAGGAATCGAGTTCATGGGTTAGGAGAACAAAGTTCTCTCATACTGTTTGTTATAGGTTGGATTCGTCGAGAATCCCATCGGTACCGTTGACAAAATTGCCTGCCCTTCCTTATAAGTTTCAAGGTGGCTGGGATTCCAAAGTGAGGTCTAGGCTAGAATTGAGTGGTGTTGAGCAGAAGGTAGAGTCTGATAATGGAGAAAGAAGTCGAATTTCAATCACCAAGGAACATACTTTCCCCAGTAGACAGAAATCATTGTCGGATCTCTTGGAATTACACCAGTCCGAAGATAATTGTGATTACAAATTGAAGTCTAGACCTGAATCGACCAAGATTGATCAGAAGGCAGATTCTGTTAATGGGAAAAGTAGGCAAATTTCAACTACCAAATCATTGCCTCCTGTCCTGACAACAGCCCTTTCAGAAACTGGGTTTGATTCGAAATTGAAGTTTAGACCTGAATCGAGTTCGGTGGGTTCTATTAGTAAGGATACCAGCAAACATTCAACCACCAAGAAGCATCCCACCCCAAGAAAATTGAGATCATTGTCCCCTCTACCAAAAACATCCCTTTCGGATACGTTTAAGGAAGCTTGGGATGCTAGGAAGAGATTCTCCACTCCAAATCCTCGGAGAAAAGATCAGGATAAGGGAATTATGTCCAAATTATTTCACAAAGATAGTCGAGCATCAGATGCTTTGGATCATGAAAAGAGGAATCTGTCCAAATTGTTCAATAAAGAGTTCAGCAATACTCGGACATCCAATTCTTTTTCATCTGAAACTACAAGTGCTTTCAAGCACTTCAGTGCCATGAAAACTTCTTACAAATCAAAGAATAAGGATTCAGCATGGACAAAATATTTTGATCATGGAGGGGGAAGGGTGACGGCTGTGGACACGGTTGATGAACGGGAGGTTGATCTCTCCAAGTTGTTCCTTGGATTTAGATTTGCATGTGGAGCTCATAGTCGGCTTTACCACGGGGTTTACAAGGATCAGCATGTGGCAGTTAAGATCATCCGACTGCCCGATGATGACGATAATGGGGCTATGGCAGCTCGCTTGGAGAAACAGTTCAGTAGAGAAGTTACTCTTCTGACTCATCTCCACCACAAAAACGTGATAAAGGTAGTCCTTGCCTTAGCCTATTTTCTTATGATTTCAGTTTTGGTTTTTCCATTTACCTTAATGTTCCAACATGTTCTCTTTCGTTTGTTATTGTATTTACTTGCTTTTATCTTCTAGTATTCATGTCTTACATTTTGGTAGTCTTTCCAGTATTGGACAGTCGAGCTCTTCTATGCTCTGAATGAGAATCCCGATTTTTTTCTCCTTCTAAGAATACATGCCACATCCTTGTTGGAAGAACTATCTTCCCAAACGTTAGAAATTTCAATAAGGGGCATGTGAACATTCGTGCAGATGAGAGCTTCTCTATGGGATTTAAAATCATCTTGCTTATACTGACCGTTGTCAATTATGAATTCACGAGTACCTTCTATACATACATATTACAAAGTGATTGGCAGAGACACTCTGATCCCTTTGTTCATCCCAACTTCCTGCAAAGAACTACTTTATTTGCCAATTTTGGGTTGTTGCAAAATTTTTATTTTTTATTTTTAAAAAATGAATCTTGTTGGTGATCTATGACCGAGTTGTTACTTTCTTAAATTTTCCATCTTCAGGACATCCCCCACCCTTTCTTTCTATATCTTACCAAGGTGCCTGATTGATTTTATCCGTTAACATGACTTTTGGAATCGTATAAAGCAGCTGTCTAAAATTGATGCTTAGCGATACTATGAAATTTTGTTTTGATATATATGGTTTTGTATTTTTCTCATAGAGATTGTTGGAACCTTTATGCAGTTGGTAGCCGCATGTAGAAAGCCACCAGTGTTTTGCATCATCACCGAATATCTTGCAGGGGGTTCTTTGAGGTCATTTTTGCACAAGCTTGATGACAGATCTCTTCCACTACAAAAGCTCATAGCAATTGCTCTTGACATTGCTCGTGGAATGGAATATGTTCACTCAAGAGGCGTGATTCATCGTGACCTTAAACCTGAGAATATCCTCTTTGATCAAGACTTCTGCTTGAAAATTGCTGATTTTGGAATCGCTTGTGGGGAGACATACTGTGATATTCTGGCGGATGACCCAGGGACCTACCGTTGGATGGCACCAGAGATGATTAAACACAAACCTTATGGGAGAAAGGTTGATGTGTACAGCTTTGGGCTTGTGTTATGGGAGATGTTGGCTGGAAAAATCCCTTACGATGATATGACACCCATTCAGGCAGCATACTCCGTGGTAAACAAGGTACATCAACTAATTCACTTTTATTCCCTTGAAATTTCCACACTAATAATGCACATATGTTGGCTTTTAGTTCAACTGCCTATTCCATCTTTATCACTTGTGCTTTTTAGTTGATGGAATAGAACACTACCTCAGTGGAGTATCTGTTCTATCGTAAACTTATTTTAGGAAAGAAAGTCCAAATTAATTACTAAAACCATGACTAATGCACAAACGCATTAATTATACCAATTTTAGGAAAGAGTATCCTATTCTTTCCAGAGATCAGATTCTCGTTGTTCAGTTTTAGACGAATCTACTCTATCAGTACAGAACTCCCAAGATCGAACAAGTAGCATTATTCATTTCGCTTGTTGTAATCATATTTGTACTGCTGATTTTCCCCATTGACAAATTTCTATTTTAACAAGAATTGATTGGGGTTTTCAGGATTCAAGGCCTGTCATTCCGGCAGATTGTCCACCCGCCTTACGAGCTTTGGTTGAACAATGTTGGGCCTTGCATTCCGAGAAGAGACCTGAGTTCTGGCAGATTGTAAAAGTATTAGAACAATTTGAGTCTTCACTTGCTCGGGATGGCACACTGAACCTAGTTCAGATTCCAGTTTTCCAGGATCACAAAAAGGGTCTAGTTCATTGGATTCAGAAACTCAGCCCTAATAATCCTGAAGGCCCTCCCATGCCCAAACCCAAATTTTCCTGAATCATACTTCTATACAGCTGTGTTATAGTTTCAACATATTCCTAAGATTGTATATTTTCATTTCGATATCTTATTTGTTTTTCATTGGATTTATTTCTCACAATGGAAAGATATGAACATGTGGTTTGTCTTGTTCAGAAGATTACTGCTTATCAACTCTTGACCTTCTAAACATTGATCTACATGCAGGCCTGATACTAGTAGCATTTTTTTTTCCATTATTCCCAAACAATTATCGTTATTTTTCAAAATTTGGAAGGAAAATACATCTTCATCATGAGTATCTATCAAGGGTTTCGATATCTTGCATTTACACAAGTGTTGGATTGCTGTGGTTTGTTCAAATTGTATCTGGTTTTAAGTGACCATTACTGTGTAAGTATGCATCCATGGTTGAAGATAGATTGATGAATGTTGTAGGTGCTTGCTTAGTTGGACAATATATACAGACTATGAATAAATCTTAACTAAAAAAATAATTTGGGTTAGTCCAGATTGTCTGCTCTTTAGGTTGAGTGATTCACATCTATTTGTTATTAAGAATGACAGCATGTTTGACTACTGTGCACACACGCTACATAATCTTGATTGTTCGGAGGTAAACTTCAAATTGTGACTTTTTCTAATATCCAGTTAGCACGATATGTTTTTATTTTTATTTTTATTTTTGCTGACGGCAAGCTTTGAAGTGTTTGAATTTTAAAACACCTATCGTCTAAAAAAAAAAAAAAACTCAATTCAGAATTTTTATCTATTTCTTCTATGCAGTCATAATTGAACATTTTTATTTGATTTGGAAGAAAGAAACTTTCAAAGCAGAGTAAATTTTTGGTCTGATTCATGTGTGATCTGTAGGTCTTTCTCATTATCATTCTTCAATGAATCCATTTGACAATTCAATAGCTTCATGAGAAAATTCTATTTTTGTACCCCTATCTAATCAAGTCACATGAAAAATCATTTGGGGTCTGAGTTGCACGTTTTAAAGCAATTCATGTATCGATTTCTCGTGGGCGCCTTTATAGGAAATCCGTGTTAGAATACTGGTTCCTTTCTTTCATCTGAGATTGAGATTTATGCCAAGTAGGGCGGCACTGATGTGATTTCTTTCAAAGGACACAAATATCTTGATACTTAATGTTGTATCTGCCCCTTATCATAATTAAGTTCAAATTCAAAGAACCCCCCTTTGATGGGTTCTGTTGTTTTCAGGCATATCTCGTGACCAACAAAAACAATGTACATTATAAATCATTAATATGTTAGTTGCTGAAGCGTGTTACAGGCATGAAAGGTGGTGGGTTCAATGTAGTACTACTTATTTGCAGAATCTAGATCTAGATTTATAAATGTTTGCAAAACTTTATGGTGAACATTTACATATTTAAAAAACAACCCTTTACCAAGAAAAAGTTAAAATGAAAGTTCAGTTTTATTCAACACTAAAAACATCCTGGGCTTCTGATTAGAAGTTAAAATGCACGTACTCTGAATTTAAACTGGTTCACTTCTTATTCAACATTCAGTTGTAAACAAAGTAAAAATCTTACTGTTGTCTATTATTAGAATTTTGTTATAATGTAGTTAGACATCTCTGTTAATCAAGAAGTTTATGAGCTATAGATTGCTGTTAGACAGCTAGTTAGATAATTGTGTTGTGTATATAAAGACCAACCTACATTGTAAGATTCAAGTGGTAGATACAAGAGCAATTCATTTTAGTTTTTTTCTTCTTCATCCAGTCTATGTTTCAACGTGGTATCAGAGCCAGTAAAGTCATATCTTCCTGTTCCATTTTTGTTCTTCTTTTAGTCTACGTTTCACCTGTTCTGCTTCATTTCTTGTTCATCTTTTCTGAACAACAATGGCAGAAGAAGAATCACAAACCAATCAATTCATTGCTGGATGTTGCGGGTTTAACCAACCTAAATAAAAAGGCTAATTTGACCCAATTGTAATAACCGCAAGTGCATAATGTCTAACTAGTAGACAACGGCAAGTACGGGTCGATCCCACGAAGAAAGTGGATTAAATTGGATTTAATAATTTAATTAAACTAATTTGGAGAAAATGGGGGTTACAGTGTTTAAAAATCCGAGTTAAACAAAAGTAATAAAAATAACAATAAATAAAAGAAAAAAGTTTGAGGGAAACCACAATTTGCAAAATATTTTTCAAGCTCCTAAAATTATATTCAATTTTTCTTATTATTCCAATATCAAATAAATGACTCTAGGAATGTATAAACTCCTAGCATTAATTGTCTTTTTAGGGCACAATTAATCACAAGTTTAATTATTCAATTAAAACATGTTTGATTTATAACATAATATTTTTCTAACAACCTAAGATGCATAACATATTAGGTGAAAGTAAAATATTATAAATTGCGAATCAATTAATATTAATCATGGAATAAGTAAAATAAAATTAATTCTAGAGTTTGAGACTTAATTCACTGTGGTGTTACAGAGCATTCAGCAGAGTGCAAACATGAACATGTTTAGTGTGGCTCAGCAGATCCCAGAGGGTGCAAATAGTTCTGATCTTTCTCAGCCGATGTGCTTTCAGCAAGGTCCACTGGGTGCCAGTAGCGTCAACTTGATTTAAGCCTTTGTGGTGGTGCGTGGTTCAGCCGGTGACGGTGGTTGAAGATGAAGTGAAACAGGGTTATCACGCCTCTGTTTCGGTGGAGTGAATGAGAGGAAACAAATATGGATAGGGTGTGGGTGGTGATTTTGCTTGGTTGGGATGGTGATGAGAATCACAAATTGTGAAGAAGAGGTTTTGGTATTTTGTATTTTTTTTTCTTTCCCTTTCTTATTCATTTCTATTGTATTTATAGAGAATTAAGAAAATGAACTTGAACAAGTTAAGGGGAGGGTTCAATGAGTAATTTAAGACTTAAATCAAACTAGAATCTTGGATAATTAAGAGAATATTTTTTGGGTTTGAGAAAATGAACTTGGACAAGTTAAGGAGATGGTTCAATGAGTGATTTAAGGCTTAAATCAAACTATAATCTTGGATAATTAAAAGAATATGCTTTGGATTTGATTAAGTTTGGCATTGGGTTTGGGTTTGGTTTTGAGTTTAGGTTATGGGCTTAGGCTATTCTCACCTCCACTTTCTCTGAAGTCACCGTCTGTGATTTATTCATTGCATTTTTCTTTGATTTCTTCGTTATTGCTCCGAATTCTACAAAAACACAAAAATTTAATAATTAATTTAAAATCAATTAAAACAATGATTAACAAAAAATATAATAGGAGGTAAAAAATGTTATAATTATGTGATTATCAAACACCCCCAAACCTATATTTTGCTAGTCCTCGAGCAAAACAAAGAAGAAAATCGAAAAGAAAATCCTAACTCACTTTCGCAGGCATCGTCAATTGCACTTACCTTTGAAAACGTGCAACAAGGTTTCGAACCCCTAGATTACCTCTAAGGGACGAGTTATAGTCTCGTGAGGGTTTTCAGAAAATGTTACCCACAAACATTACTGACTCAACAAAACTTGGTTAAACAGTGTTTATTTTAAAACTTCAAGATATGCAAGAAACCAACAGTGTCATTTTCGTGTATCAACAAATCTCCAAATAATTTAATATTCTCCAAAAGTTAGAAAAATTCATAATCATCCTCAACTCAATGTGTGTGTGTGTGTGTGTGAAAAACACTATCAGCATAACTTTTCATTTCATAGTAAACTAACGACTAAATCTCCTGTAGAAAGTTTGTTTTGACTTCAAATTTAAACCTCTCATGTCACTCACAATAAAACACTCAGAGATTTGGTATTTCACTTAGTTAATATATAAGGAAATAGTAAATAATGGAAAACAATCATCTCACATATAGTATTATGAAGAACGAACTTTTCAAGAATGGAATGAACATGATCTCATGGACAGGAATATCAATTACTTTTGGGAATGTTGAATCAAACACCATAGGTCTTGGTTATTAAATCTCCACATCTACGGAACCAACATTTACCTAAGATCAATTAGGACTTTGTTGGTTTGTAACGGGGCTTGGGTAATGGTTAATAAGGAATGTCAAAGGATTCAAACAAAAATTTCTAGGAATGTATACACTCATTCAACGAACAATTAGGGTTGTCAAGAATAAACCAATTAATGTTGTGCACCATCAATTTTTTCTTCATTCTCACATTTTTATCCTCATTGAAGAATCAAAAAAAAATCTCACATAGAGGATTTATGAAATATCTCATATTTTGCTCTTTAATGCCCTTTTTATACCAAGTATATTCATCCATATACATTCCTAGAAAAATTGGGTAAAAGTTAATGAATTAACAAATAAAAGTTATTCTAAGGCTCAAAAGGCTACAAAAATGTTAATGTTATGGGTAAGTTAAAAGACTAGTTAATGGTCTAAAGAAAGAAAATGATTAAAAAAATGCCAAGATCATTTCCTAAATTCGGGTCAGTATTATGACATCTCAATTGAATAAGCCAAGAAGTTGTAGTGTAATAATTCAATTTTGATGTCATTCCCAAAGCAATTGATCAGAAAAATGAGAATAATGAGATCATCAACGAGATAATACAGACTCAAGAAAAATAAGAGTTTATGTATAACCCTCGAAAAAATAGAAAGGTTCAAAACTTTCAGGGTTAAGTCTCCACTATTATTCTAAGGTTTTCTAGTTTACACTTCACTCATCAACTTCAAGTTATGCTAACATGGCTCATGGTGCAAAGATAATCGAGTTGAAAAATCTTATGAATTAGATCTAACTTAAGGATCATACTAAACTTTCAGTCTTTATCAATATACCAATATCTCAAGTTGGCTTGCATTTTCTTGAGCATAAAACATTTAAAATCCATTTTCATAATTGCAAAAGACCAAGTTTTTTTTTAACAGAAAAGCACAAATTTTTTTTTTAAGATTAAGAAAAGAAAACACTACGGAAAATTCACCGACTCATGAACCCTACCCCTAAACCTAATCCAAACAGTGTCCTCAATGTTTTAAAAAATAATTCTGACAAATGAATAAAATAATACACGAAAGGAGGTTATAAAAATATTACCGTGGTGAAGATTTTACTAATTTCCACAAGTAATCCACCGATGAGAGCTCAGAGACAAAAGAATTGTGGATTAGTTAATAGAAATAGATAAAATACACACTCAACATGCACTCTTACAACAAAAGGTGGGCTAGCTCCCAGTAGCGCTTGGTTTAATGTCATCAGCTCGACAAAACCCAAAAGATCCTCAATTCTGATACACATGGTCCTCTAATAGAATCACATCAACCTCGACTTCTAATCGAGGTAACTCTAAGAATGGCTTAAGTCGTTGACCATTTACCTTAAATACATGGTCATCTTTAGGGTTAACGATCTCCACAGTTCCATGTGGGAATACTGCTTTCACAATATAAGGTCCAGACCACCGAGATATCAACTTTTCAGGAAAAAGTCGGAACCGAGAGTTGAACAACAAAACTTTTTGAGACGGTTCAAAGGACTTACGAAGAATGGATTTATCATGAAATATCTTCGTTCGTTCTTTGTAGATTTTGGCATTGTGGTACGCATCATTTCGGATCTCTTCCAACTCATTAAGTTGAAGCTTACGATGCGATCCAGCCTTGACCATATCAAAATTGAACGTCTTGATGGCCCAATATGCACGATGTTCCAATTCCATAGGCAAATGACATGCTTTTTAAAAAATAAGCCTATATGGAGACATTCCAATCGGGGTCTTAAATGTTGTTCTATAAGCCCAGAGAGCATCACTTAGATGTTGAGACCAGTCTTTACGATCTGGTCTGACTGTCTTCTCTACAATGTTTTTAATCTCCCGATTGGAAATCTCAACTTGCCAACTTGTTTGTGGATGATAGGGGGTGCCAACTTTATGAGTGATGGAGTATTTTTTTTACTATAGCTTGAACGGTCTATTGCAAAAATGAGAGCCACCGTCACTTATAAGGCACGCAGAATACCAAAACGAGAAAAGATATTATCTTTCAAGAATCTTACCACAACCCTGTGGTCATTCGTTTTACATGGTATCGCTTCTACCCAATTGGAGACATAATCCACAGCAACAAGGATGAAAAATTGCCAAACGAAGGCGGGAATGGTCCCATGAAATCAATACCCCAAACATAAAAAATTTCAACCACAAGAATATTAGTAAGGGGCATCATGTTGCGACGAGAAATGGAACCCATTCATTGGCATCTATCACAAGTGGTGCAAAAGGCATGAGTATCTCGAAAAAGGGTAGGCCAATAAAAACCACTCTACAAAACTTTTGCAGTTGTCTTTCTAAGGCTAAAATGACCACCACAAGCTTGCTCATGACAAAATGAAATGATGCTGTGAAATTCACTCTCAGGAACACATCTCCTGATAACCTGATCAGGACAATACTTGAACAAGTATGGATGATCCTAGAAGAAATGTCTAATCTCAGCAAGAAATTTGGATCTATCTTGTTTAGACCACTTAATAGGAAGTTGACCTGTAACAAGATAGTTCACGATATCTGCATACCAAGGTAATTGGAAGAGAGCAAATAATTGCTCATCAGGAAATGACTCATTCAATGGTAAATATTGGCTAGATGACTCTACTAGAAGTCTATATAAATGGTCAGGTACAACGTTTTTCGAACCTTTCTTGTCCCGAATTTCAATATCAAACTCTTGTAGCAATAGGACCCATCGAATTAAGCGAGGTTTAGCATTTTTTTTAGAGAAAATATACTTTAACGCCGCATGATCAGTAAAAATAATTACTTTGGATCCTATAAGGTAAGACCAAAATTTGTCTAGAGCAAAGACTATAGCTAATAAATCTTTCTCAGTGGTGGAGTAATTAAGTTGTGTGTCTTGTAGAGTTCTACTAGCATAATAAATGACATGTGGCTTTTTGTCCAATCGTTGTCCTAGGACAGCTCCGAGTGCAAAGTCGGAAGCATCACACATAAGCTCAAAGGGAAAGTTCCAATTAGAAGATTGGATGATTGGAGCTGAAGTCAATAATTGTTTAAGCTTCTCAAAAGCTTTCAAACAATCTTCATCAAAAACAAAAATTGCGTCTTTAGCAAGTAAATTGCATAAAGAACGAGCGATTTTGCTAAAGTCTTTGATGAATCTCCGATAAAATCCAGCATGGCCTAGAAAAAATCTAATTTCCTTAACCGTCTTTGGAGGCAGAAGACTCGAAATTAAATCAATTTTGGCTTTGTCGACTTCAATTCCCTTGTGTGAAATTACATGTCCAAGAACAATGCCCTGTCCTACCATAAAATGACATTTCTCCCAATTTAAGACAATATTTTTCTCCACACATCTATTTAACACTAAAGTTAAATGATGTAGAGATTCATCAAATGAATCACCAAATACTGAGAAATCATCCATAAACACCTCGAGGAACCTCTCAACCATATCAGAAAAAACATTAAGCATGCACCGCTGAAAATAAGCGGGTGCGTTACACAATCCAAAGGGCATTCTCCGATATGCGAAAGTACCAAATGGACAAGTGAATGTGGTCTTCTCTTCATCCTCGGGTGCAATGGGGATTTGGTTATAACCGGAATACCCATTAAGAAAACAGTAGTAATCATGTCAGGCTAACCTTTCAAGCATCTGATCAATGAAAGGAAGAGGAAAGTGATCATTCCTTGTGACCAAGTTCAACTTACGGTAATCAATACATACTCGCCACCCCATGGTCATGCGGATTGGTACTAATTCATTTGTTATTACCGTTACCCCTAACTTCTTTGGGACAACTTGAGCAGGACTGACCCAAGGACTATCCGAAATTGGGTAGATTATACCCACATCCAACAATTTGAGCACTTCGGCTCGGACAACTTCCTTTATATTAGGATTAAGTCTACATTGCATTTCACGCAATACTTTAGCATTATCTTCGATATGAATGCGATGCATGCAAACGATTGGACTTATTCCTTTAATATCCGCGATAGTCCACCCAAGTGCTGTTTTATGTTCTTTTAAAACATCTAACAATTTTTCTTCCTGTTCTTCAGTCAATGCAGATGAAATAATAACAGGTAAGGTATTGTCAACACCTAAAAATGTATACTTGAGGTTGTCAGGTAATACTTTTAGGTCGAGCTTGGGTGGTTTTCAACGGAAGAGACTTGTTTTGACTCACTTTGTGGAAGATATTCCACCATAGGCTTCCATTTATAACTGGTTTCCATTATAGGGGTAGAGTCAAGCAAAACATTGACTTCCCTGATGGAATCATTAATATCGAAGTCTAAATTAAAATGAGTCAAACAAGCCTCTAAAGGGTCATTAAACTGAGGAAATGAATATTCCGCCAAACTCTCAATCATGTTAACCTCAAAGGAATCCTCAGACTCGGGAGGTTGTTGACTTACATTGAATACGTTGAGTTCGACGGTCATGTTACCAAATGATAATTTCATGATTCCATTTCGGCAATTAATGATAGCATTGGATGTGGCAAAAAATGGACGACCCAAAATAAATGGAATGTGACCAGAGGGGTTGTGAACAAGTTGTGTGTCAATGACTATGAAATCCACAGGGAAATAAAATTTGTCAACCTTAATGATCACATCCTTTATCACACCGCGGGGGACTCGGATAGATCTGTCTGCCAATTGCAGTGTCACTTGAGTTGGTTTTTACTCAGCAAGACCCAATTGCACATATATTGAATATGACAATAGATTAACACTTGCCCCTAAATCTAACAGTGCCTTCCCAATCATATGATCACCAATCACACATGAAATAGTCGGGTGATATACACGTAATTATTACAAATTATAACCCTTAATTTATATATGTTAGTGCTTCAATTAATATATTTTATTCTAATTATTTCAATTTTTATGTTTTTGTAGGAATCTGCGCGCGTGAACGATAAAAGTGCATTAAGGCGACAAATTTGAGAAAATGATTAATTTGTCGATTCTAGCGGTGGTACAAAAGAGTGGTTCACACATCTAAGCCTAACCCAGCTTACTTTAACCAAGCTCAAGCCCAAGCTCAAGCCCAAGCCCAGAAAGCTAGAATCCTAAACCCAGCCTAACAAGGAAATAGGGAAACCCTATTTAGGTTTCTCTATTGCCTTCTCTTTGGAGCTCTCCTCCTCTCTTCCACGTTTTTTGGGCTCTCCTTCTCTGTTCCAGCCACCATCACCACCTCCATCGAGGCAGAGCCCTGTGTCTCTCGCCACTGACCAACCACCACCTCGCCACCGTCACTAACCACCGTGTCACGCCCCTGTTACACGGTACAACCACCAACCTCACCACAACCCTCTCTGTCCAAAACACAGCCGCCACCACCATCTCCCTCCATCTCTCTCACCGCCACCATCACTCGAACACCATCGCTACCACCGCGCGCACAACACCGCCGCGAAACAGGGCACCTCCCTATTTCGCTTCCTGTTCCTCGCCATCTTAACGCTTTCTCTCTTCTCCACGATTTCTCCCTCCTCCAATCCTCTCTCTCTGTCGACCACCGCCGAAACAGACCACACAAACCACCACCACCACCGCGACAGACTTGACTCCACCGCGAAACAGGCAGCTCCCTGTTTCTCGTCTTCATTCGCGGTTTGTGTTGATTTCACTGCTTCCTCAACCTCTCTCTGTCTTCTTGCAGGTACAGGAACCCAACCAGAGGTGAGGAAGCTCGCGAGGAGCGGAGAAAGGAGGCGGGAAGGGCGCTGTCGCGCTGGAGAAGACGAAGGAAGCAGCAGAACAGGTTTCGCGCGGGAAGAAACTGTTTTTTTAGTTTGAAAAATAGTTTTAGCTATTTTCACCCCAAGAACTTGTAAGAGCCACCACATTGTAAATTTAGTTATTTTTCTCGGGATTCGTGCGCGGACAGGAAGTGATGGATTCCTCCAGTGATGCCGTGACTACCACCACCATGAGTCACTAAACCCCACGCAAGGTGAAGAGGTGAACTCCTAGATGTAACGCACTAAATTAGTATTTGATTCGCTTTAAGTGTTCACGATGAATAATGATGTTTAATGATTCTCACTTTTATTTAATATAGAAATTTATGTTATTTTAGTGACAGAGATTTCATAGATTTCTTCGTAGATTTTTATTACTCCGGTGATTATCTTTTCTTCTCCATATAAGCTTAGTCACGCTTTTCTTATGTGTGGAATGTTTAAGGATTAATTGATTCCGGTAGGTTAGTTATATGTGATCGTCATTTATTACGGTATTGTCTCCGGATATATCGTAAGTTTAAGATATCGCATATGACAAACCTTTGTGTTCTTTTAGAAAAAAAGTGAAATCTTAAATTCATTTACATTAGGGTATATTAATGATTAAAAGATTATTTTTCCGATTACATCGTTTGGGATGTGAAACACGTAGTTGAGTCATCATAGCGAATCAATACTAGTTGGCGTGTGAAGTCTAGGAGGGATTCTTGGAACCTTGTGATTTTTCCAAACTTAATTTTCATTAAATTAAATTCAATTTCGTATTTTAAATTTGTTAGAATTTATTAGCTTTAGTTTCGCATAGTTTGTCTTCCTTAACCTTGTTTTGTAGATCATTTTTCCTCGTGGGATCGACACCCCATTCTTTACTGCAATTGACCGCGTGTATTGTTTGGGCGTAATCATCGGGCAACCAGGATCTCTGTACTTAGGTGGGGTTTTGTGTTAAAGGATGGAGCTGACTTGCTCAGTTAGGAAGGCTCTTTTATGCACATTCAGTTTTCGCTTTTGTGTACACAAATCCTTCAAAAACTTGGCATAAGAAGGAACTTGCTTAATGGCCTCGAGTAATGGAATATTGATTTGAACTTGTTTAAAAATTTTCATTATATAGTTGGCATTTGTTTCTTTCTTCACCGGAACTAACCGCGATGCAAATGGTGCTCTAGGCATATAGGATGCCTTGGCGGGATCAGAGTCAAGATGATGATCCTCTTGAGAAGATGAGACTTTATCAGCCCCCTTTTCAGATGGAGGTGTAACTTTCTTTGGCGGGGATTGGGATTCAAGATCAATCAAATTAGGCATTCTAATTTGGTTGTCAACTTTTTTTCCACTCCTAAGGGTGATGATAGATTTAACATCTTCATTGCGTGGCTGAGATGCACTGCCTATTTCGAATTGGCCCTTAGGATTTTGAATGGGTTGACCAGGGAATCTTTCTGCTTCTCTTTCAGAAAAGGATTTTTCTATTTGACTCACATTCATCTCAAGCTTTCGGATGGCTTGAGATTGTTGTTGAGAAGTAGCTCTTAGTTCGGTGATAGCCTGATAGTTCTATTCGAGCATGGATCTTGTTCTATGCATAAATTGGTTCAATGTATCCTGTAAACTCTGACTGTTAGAGAGAGGTATATCTTGATTGAATTGAGGCCTATTAGCAGGAATTGGAGCTCGAGGAGCTTGAGGGATAACAACCGGGTCTCCTTGATGTTGACCATGGGCTCATGAGAGATTAGGGTGTTTGGCTAAACATGAATTGTAAAAATTTGAGTGTGGATTATAACCAGATTGCCTAAAGGTATTGAATGCATTGACTTGCTTAGCAAAATAAGCAGGGTACTCATTTTTCAAGTGACAGTCTGATGTGGAATGACTAGAACTTGAACATGTAGCACAAACCTCGGATGGAACATTGGTTTGGACTGATGGCTGAGACTTTTCCAGATATGCATAAATCTTCTGTGTCATTGTCATTACAACTGCTTCCAACATTGAAGAATGAGGAAGATGAGGAGTAGATGATGTATCCCTTACTTCATACAAACCACCTTTTCGCCTATCCGAGTCTTTTCTTGAATTATCTCATTGTTGAGAATTTTCAAAAATAGCTTCAAAAAATTCCCAAATCTCATTTGCACTCATCTTCATAAGTGACCCACCACTAGTGGCGTCAATCATTCGACAGTTTTGAGGGGTTAACGCGCCTTGAAAAGTATTGAACCAAGCACCACTTTTCAAAGCCATGATGGGGATACCTAGCAATGAGGTCATTGAATCTTTCCCAACATTCATAGAAATGCTCACCATCTTTCTATTGAAAATTAGATATATCTCTTCGGATGGCATTTGTTTTATGAATAGGAAAATCTTTTGTCAAAATTTTTTCTGATAGGGTATCCCAAGTGTCGATGGTTCCAGTTTTCTAAGGAGTTTAACCATGATTTCGCCCTGTCTTCTAAATAAAAGGGGAACAACCTAAGACGAACTAAATAATCAGAAAAATTGGGATATTTCAGAGTAGCACAAATGTCAAGAAACTCTTTGACATGAAGATTGGATCCTCTTTTTCTAGACCATAAAATGAAGACAAAAGGTGGATGATGGTTTTAGCTCAAAGCTACTTGCAGTGGTCTCGGGTAAGACAATGCAAGATGGGGTGTTATTGGAATGTGGAGAGAAATAATCCTTAAATGCTCTCTCCCCAGCCATTTCAGTGGTCTCACTCGACAAGGAGAAAGATTCTAGAAGGTCAATGGGGACTTCAAACAACTCTACAGGATTCTCTCGAATTAGTCTACCTCTTGAATCCTGTTCCCAAAGACACATAAACTGGTCTACACCAAGTAAGGTTTGAAATGTTTACTAACCTTAAAAAAAATCACGCACAAACTCAAACACAATCAACAACCAATTGATGCACAAAAAAAATGCCTCCGTAAGCAATCAGTGTTTTTTAGATTAATTATCTTTTTATCTTTGGAGGACAGATTATTTCTTATGTAATCTTTATATCAAAGCAATGGGTGCTACAAGATGATCTAAGAGTGTATACTTTACACCACAAAGTTCAAAATCAATAGGCTGGAGTCTTATTTCAAAGAAATCGGACTATCGCACAAGAGAAGGAGGTCACAATTGTTCTTAACCCAAAACTGTTAGTTACACCAGTTCTTCTTGTGGATCGTAGCTTACTTATGACTCGGCGTACTGGGTAAATTACCTTTGTGATAGTGGCCTCTCGGAGTTCATTGAATGATTAAACCCATCGTCACTTTTAGCTTTAGTCAACACAAAAATTATTGGATTCACTTTGGTCTTGGTTGTCCTATGAACACCGTACCTAAAAGATGGCTCTATCTAACTTGCTAAATGATTTTAATTATTTTTTACTATTGGTTGCACACAGCTGGAGTGATAAGGTGGGGATATCAAGTCCCACCAGTTTCTATTTAGAAGCTAGGTCTGCTTATTATGAATTACTAAAGTTTAGCATCCACAATTACAGAAATTAAACAACCAATCACACAATTTCAAACAATTTCACAAAGCACCCGGGTCGCTAATACATTACGTGTGATAGAAATACTTACAGTGTGTATATTCCGTTCTGCACAAAAAGTTTAGCACAATTAAAAAAAAATGTTCGACTTCTTTTTATTCGTTTCAATCAGCACACAAGTATATGCAATCAAATTACTGGTCTTGGTCTTAGAAGTCAAATGTTCAAATCATAAAAAAAATTATTGGGTAACAATTAAAATTGTTTCCTGATAATTTCTTTTGACTTGGAAAATTTTGGGTTTTTTTTTGTGATTAAAAATGGAAAACAATAGATTTTACAAAAATTATTACACCACACACTCATAAAAAGAGGTGAAAATAAAATTAAAACTCTCCTCACAAAATAAAATAAAAATTAAAATAAAAATTAAAATTAAAATTTGCTTGATGTTTGCAAGATCGTCCAATTTTCTCGAGAAGCGCGTATTCTGCAAAATCAAACAAATAACAAGAAATGAGTGTAAAAAGAACTTAACTAAATAAAATAAAATAAAATAATTTTTGAATTTTTTTTAAATTAGTGAAAATAAATCTTAAATTCAATTACACCGATACCTTCCCTGGCAACGGCGCCAAAAACTTGTTGCGGATTTAACATGCCTAAATAAACAGACTAATTTGACCCACTTGTAATAACCGAAAGTGCACGGTGTCTAACTGGTGGACAACGGCAAGTACGGGTCGATATCATGAGGAAGGTGGATTAAAATAAATTTAATCATTTAATTAAACTAATTTGGAGAAAATGGGTGTTACAGTGTTTAAAAATTCGAGTTAAAAAAAAGTAATAAAAATAACAATAAATAAAAGAAAAGAGCTGGAGGGAAACCACAATTTGAAAAATATTTTCCAAGCTCCTAAAATTATATTCAATTTTTCTTATTATTTCAATTTCAAATAAATGACTCCAGCAATGTATAAACTCATAACATTAATTTTCTTTTTAGGGCACAATTAATCTCAAGTTTAATTATTCAATTAAAACATGCTTGATTTATAATATAATATTTTTCTTACAACCTAAGATGCATGACATATTAGGTAAAAGTAAAATATTATAAATCGCGAATAAATTAATATTAACCATGGAATAACAAAGTAAAATGAAATTAATTCTAGAGTTTGAGACTTAATTCACTGTGGTGTTACAGAGCATTCAGCAGGGTGCAAACAGGAACAGGTCCAGTGTGGCTCAGCAGATCCCAGTGGGTGCAAATAGTTCTGATCTTTATCAGCCGAGGTGCTCTCAGCAAGGTCCACTGGGTGCCAGTAGCGTCAACTTGATTTAAGTCTCTGTGTTGGTGCATGGTGCAGCCGGTGACGGTGGTTGAAGATGAAGTGAAACAGGGTTGTCACGTCCCTGTTTCGGTGGAGTGAATGAGAGAAAACAGAGATGGATAGGCTGTGGGTGGTGATTTTGCTTGGTTGGGATGGTGTTGAGAATCACAAATTGTGAAGAAGAGGTTTTGGTATTCGTTATTTTTTTCTTTCCCTTCTCTTCTTACCCTTTCTTATTCATTTCTATTGTATTTATAGAGAATTAAGAAAATGAACTTGGACAAGTTAAGGGGAGGGTTCAATGAGTGATTTAAGGCTTAAATCAAACTAGAATCTTGGATAATTAAGAGAATATGCTCTGGGTTTGAGAAAATGAACTTGGACAAATTAAGGGGAGGGTTCAATGAGTGATTTAAGGCTTAAATCAAACTAGAATCTTGGATAATTAAGAGAATATGCTTTGAGTTTAATTAAGTTTGGCATTGGGTTTGGGTTTACGGATTTGGTTTTGGGTTTGGTTTTGAGTTTAGGTTATGGGCTTAGGCTATTCTCACATCCACTTCCTCTGAAGTCACCGTCTGTGATTTATTCATTGCATTTTTCTTTGATTTATTCGTTATTGCTCCGAATTCTATAAAAACAAAAAAATTTAATAATTAATTTAAAATAAAATAAGGATTAACAAAAAATATAATAGGAGGTAAAAAATGTTATAATTATGTAATTATCACTGGATCAACATCTATTGACTTCAATCATTGCCCTGTTTCTACTCCCATCTGACACACCATGAGCCACTTTAGTCTCACAATCATTAATCGGAATAGAGAATTACTCACTTTGTAGCAGAGCAATGTTCATTGCACTTCTTGCAAAGAACAAAACAAGATTCATTGATGGTTCTTGCATCAAGGAACAATTTGGTGTGCATCTTCATCATCAGTGGGAGAGATGTAATGCGATAGTTCTATCTTGGATCATGAATTCAGTCTCAAAAGACATTCTTGGAAGTATTGTATACTCCTCTAATGCTTTTCTTGTTTGGGAAGACCTCATGGAACGATTTGACAAGGTAAATGGTTCCAGAATTTTTCATTTACATAGAGAGATTTCCACATTGCACAAGATTCTTCAACAATATCAGTTTATTATACCAAATTGCGTTTGTTGTGGGATGAGTATTGTTCATTGGTTCCTTTACCCACTTGTGAGTGTGAGAAATCAAAATTATATGTACAACATGTGCAAAACCAGAGGCTTTTTCAATTCCTTATGGGTCTAAATGAGGTTTTTCATCAAGCAAGGGGGCAAATATTAATGATGCAACCACCACCATCTGTTAATCAAACATACTCAATGATCATCCAAGATGAAAGTCAGAGGAACTTATCTTTTAACAATGGTCATACTTCTTCCTCATTCACTGAATCCACAGCTCTATATACTTCTAATGGTTCTTACAAAGGAAAGAAGAATAACATAGATCAATGTGAACATTGTCACATGAAGGGCCGCAAGAAAGATGAGTGTTATAAGCTTGTTGGATATCCACCCAGTAGTGATCAGTGTGAGTACTGTCACATAAGGGGTCATAAAAGGGATGAATGTTATAGGCTTGTTGGGTTTCCATCTACCCACAAGTTTAACAAGATAACTCCTAGAAAGAAGTTTTCTCACAATGTAGCCAGGACTAATAATGTGAATGGTTCAATTGCACAAAAGGAATCTTCTGCAAATACTGTATCTGTTGCATCATCTTCTAATCAAGGTAACTCAGTTATAACTCAAGAGCAATACCAACAGATTCTAAAGTTGTTGCGCAAGGAGTCTCCCATGGAGCCTAAAGCAAATATGGCAGGTATGGTTACTTGTTTATCATCTTCACTCAATGAAACCTGGATCTTGGACACAAGAGCTACAAACCACATGACAAAAAATCTATCCTGGTTACATTCTCCCAAATCATGCTCTTCTTCTTTTGAACATGTTAAACTCCCAAATATGGTCAAGTGTCCAATGTTCATCATGTTGGTTCACACATTATCTCTGATGGAAACCACTTATCCAATGTCCTACATATTCCTGATTTTCAATACAACTTAATTTCCATTTCAAAACTCACAAGGGACATTCATTGTTCTGTCGCTTTCTATCCTGATTTTTGTGTATTACATGACCTATCACATGGACTGGTGAAGGAGATTGGTAAAGCAGAACATGGCCTGTATCACTTACTTTCAAACACCTCTAATGGTTTTGGGGACAATAACACCTTTAAGGACAATACATCAGTATTTCCTCATACATGTAATGCTTCTCTTCTGGCAATATTTCGAATAGTACTTTACTTTGGCACAGGAGATTAGGACATGCTCCTTACTCAATTTTGAATAAAATTCAGTCTATTAAACCTTTTTGTTCTGAAGCTACTGCTGTTAATGAATGCATTGTTTGTCCACTTGCCAAGCAAACTAGGTTGCCTTTTCCTACCAGATATTCAAAAGCATTACTTCCTTTTGACTTGATCCATGCTGACATTACCTTATTACAGTCCTACATATAACCATTTTAGATTTTTTCTTACACTTGTAGATGATCATACTAGAATCACTTGGGTATTTCTAATGAAACGAAATAGTGATGTTTTTTTTCTTATTCAAAATTTTCTTTCTCTTGTTCAAAACCAATTGTCCTCTACTGTCGAAGTATTCAGATCAAGAAATGGTTCTGAATTTTTTTTCAGATTGTTCAAACCTTTTCAAAACCTTGGGCATTATACACCAAAATAGTTGTGTTTATACCCCTCAACAAAATGGGGTTGCTGAGAGGAAACACATACACCTTCTTGAGTTAGCAAGGGCATTGAGATTTCAATCCTCACTTCCTTTGAAATATTGGGGAGAATGCGTCTTGACGGCTGCTTATTTGATAAACAGACTTCCCACTAAGATCCTAAATGGTTGTTCACCTTTTGAAATGTTATATCATAAGGTACTTTCTTTAGATCATCTTCGAGTCCTAGGATGTCTATGTTATGCAACTGATCCTAATGTGCATGATAAGTTTGCTCCTAGAGCTATCCCTGCTGTCCTCCTTGGATATTCAGAACTTCAAAAGGGATACAAGCTCTTGAACCTTCATAGTCATCGTGTTTTCATCAATAGGGATGTTCATTTTCATGAACATATTTTCCCTTTTTCCTCATCTTCCACTTAGCCTATCATCAAGCCTGGTACTGTTCCACTATATGGTCCTTAGTTCAATCATTTTACTGATGATCTTGATACACCCCTTGTTGCACCTACGCCCAGCCAAACCATGCCTCTTCCTCATGTTGCTGGTACATCTTCATTAGACAATTTTGTCACTGATAATGATATTCAATATCCTCATTCTGATCCATCAACCTTCATCCATAAACGTATCAGCTGCCCCCCTACGTGGACCAAGGATTACATCATGTCTTCAAAGGCAAGAGCTAATATTGTTGATTGTCCATATTCTATTTCAAGACATCTTTCGCATGCTAATCTCAGCTCCCCATACCTTGCTTTTCTATCTTCTATTTCTACTATCATGGAACCATCTTCTTATTCACAAGTTGTTCAAGATCCTCATTGGGTTGAAGCCACGCAACTTGAGCTTCAAGTTCTTCATTAGAATAAAACTTGGGAACTGACAACACCACCTCATGACAAGATGGCCATTGGATGTAAATGGGTATACAAAGTTAAGTATGATTCTAATGGACAAGTAGACAGATATAAAGCCAGATTAGTTGCAAAAGGCTATACCCAGCAGGCTGGCATAGACTACATGGATACATTTTCACCAGTAGTCAAGATGGTTACCATCAGGACTGTCCTTGCCCTTGCTGCTATTAAATGTTGGCTTCTCTTTCACATGGATGTCAGCAATGCTTTCCTTCAAGGTGACTTATATGAAGATGTCTACATGGAGATTCCACCTGGTCTTCCAGTTGAAAGGGAGTCTAAAGTATGCAAATTGAAGAAATCTTTGTATGGACTAAAACAAGCTTCCAGACAATGGAATATCAAACTTACTAATGCTTTACTTACATATGGTTTTCACCAAAGTAAATATGATTATTCCCTCTTCATAAAACAGTCAGATAATAGAATAGTCATTGTGTTAGTGTATGTTGATGACCTTCTCATTGCTGGTAATAATCTTGAGTTCATAAACAATGTCAAAAGCTCATTACATCATGACTTTAAGATAAAAGACCTTGATGATCTTAAATATTTCCTTGGAATTGAAGTAGCAAGGTCCGCAAAAGGAATTGTTTTGAATCAAAGGAAGTACACCCTGGATTTAGTCACTTCCACAGGACTTGTTAATGCCAAATCATCCAAGACACCATTGGATCAGAATTCCAGATTCACAACCAAAGAGTTTGATGACTTGTTTTGTTCGTTTAAAGATGATTCAGTATTGAATGACTCTGCTTCATATAGAAGACTACTATATCTAACTACTACAAGACCAGACATCACATATGCAGTACAAACTCTCAGCCAATTCATGCAAGAGCCAAAGAAGTCTCATTATGATGCAGCCCTTCAAGTTATCAGATATGTGAAGAATAATCCTAGCATGGGGTTTTCTTACCTTCTCAAAACACAACCTATGTTACTGCCTATTGTGATTCTGATTGGGCAGTTTGTCCAAATACCAGAAGGAGTGTAACAGGATATTGTGTTAAATTGGGGACTGCCCGTATATCTTGGAAAACAAAAAAGCAGGCTACTGTTTCTAGATCATCAGCAGAGGCAAAACTACCTTTGCAGACATGAAAGGTGGTGGGTTCAACGTAGTACTACTTATTTGCAGAATCTAGATCTAGATTTATA
Organism: Berberis thunbergii; assembly: GCA_003290165.1. Classification (NCBI taxonomy): domain Eukaryota; kingdom Viridiplantae; phylum Streptophyta; class Magnoliopsida; order Ranunculales; family Berberidaceae; genus Berberis; species Berberis thunbergii. The sequence goes on along the minus strand of QNQO01000328.1, from coordinate 877,276 downwards.
AATGTTTGCAAAACTTTATGGTGAACATTTACATATTTAAAAAACAACCCTTTTCCAAGAAAAAATTAAGAAGAAAGTTCAGTTTTATTCAACACTAAAAACATCCTGGGCTTCTGATTAGAAGTTCAAATGCACGTACTCGGAATTTAAACTGGTTCACTTCTTATTCAACATTAAGTTGTAAACAAAGTAAAAATCTTACTATTGTCTATTGTTAGAATTATGTTATAACGTAGTTAGACATCTCTGTTAATCAAGAAGCTTATGAGCTATAGATTGCTGTTAGACAGCTAGTTAGATAATTGTGCTATGTATATAAAGACCAACCTACATTGTAAGATTCAAGTGGTAGATACAAGAGCAATTCATTTTAGTTTTTTCTTCTTCATATAGTCTATGTTTCAACGTGGTATCAGAGCCAGTAAAGTCATATCTTCCTGTTCCAGTTTTGTTCTTCTTTTAGTCTACGTTTCACCTGTTCTGCTTCATTTCTTGTTCATCTTTTCTGAACAACAATGGCAGAAGAAGAATCACAAACCAATCAATTCATTGTTGGATCAACATCTATTTGACTTCAATCATTCCCTGTTTCTACACCCATCTGACACACCAGGAGCCACTTTAGTTTCACAATCAGTAACTGGAATAGAGAATTACTCACTTTGGAGCAGAGCAATGTTCATTGCACTTCTTGCAAAGAACAAAACAAGATTCATTGTTGGTTCTTGCATCAAGGAACAATTTGGTATGCATCTTTATCATCAGTGGGAGAGATGTAATACAATAGTTCTATCTTGGATCATGAATTCAGTCTCAAAAGACCTTCTTGGAGGTATTGTATACTCCTCTAATGTTTTTCTTGTTTGGGAAGACCTCAAGGAACGATTTGTGACAAGGTAAATGGTTCTAGAATTTTTCATTTACATAGATAGATTTCCACATTGACTCAAGACTCTTCAACAATATCAGTTTATTATACCAAATTGTGTTTGTTGTGGGATGAGTATGGTTCATTGGTTCATTGGGTTCCTTTACCCACTTGTGAGTGTGAGAAATCAAAATTATATGTACAACATGTGCAAAACCAGAGGCTTCTTCAATTCTTTATGGGTCTAAATGAGGTTTTTCATCAAGCAATGAGGCAAATATTAATGATGCAACCACTACCATCTGTTAATCAAACATACTCAATGATCATCCAAGATGAAAGTCAGAGGAACTTATCTTTTAACAATGGTCATACTTCTTCCTCATTCACTGAATCCACAGCTCTATATACTTCTAATGGTTCTTACAAAGGAAAGAAGAATAGCATAGATCATTGTGAACATTGTCACATGAAGGGCCACAAGAAAGATGAGTGTTATAAGCTTGTTGGATATCCACCCAGTAGTGATCAATGTGAGTTCTGTCACATAAGGGGTCATAAAAGGGATGAATGTTATAGGCTTGTTGGGTTTCCATCTACCCACAAGTTTAACAAGATAACTCGTAGAAAGAAGTTTGCTCACAATGTAGTCAGGACTGATAATGTGAATGGTTCAATTGCACAAAAGGAATATTCTGCAAATACTGCATCTGCTGCATCATCTTCTAATCAAGGTAACTCAGTTATAACTCAAGAGCAATACCAACAGATTCTAAAGTTGCTGCGCAAGGAGTCTCCCATGGAGCCTAAAGCAAATATGGCAGGTATGGCTACTTGCTACTCAATGAAACCTGGATCTTGGACACAAGAGCTACAAACCACATGACAAAAAATCTTTCCTGGTTACATTCTCCCAAATCATGCCCTTCTTCTTTTGAACATGTTAAACTCCCAAATGGTCAAGTGTCTAATGTTCATCATGTTGGTTCACACATTATCTCTGATGGAAACCACTTATCCAATGTCCTAATTATTTGATAAACAGACTTCCCACTAAGATCCTAAATGGTTGTTCACCTTTTGAAATGTTATATCATAAGGTACCTTCTTTAGATCACCTTAGAGTCCTAGGATGTCTATGTTATGCAACTGATCCTAATGTGCATGATAAGTTTGCTCCTAGAGCTATCCATGCTGTCCTCCTTGGATATTCAGAACTTCAAAAGGGATACAAGTTCTTGAACCTTCAATGTCATCGTGTTTTCATCAATAGGGATGTTCATTTTCATGAACATATTTTCCCTTTTTCCTCATCTTCCACTCAGCCTATCACCAAGCCTGGTATTGTTTCACTATATGGTCCTCAGTTCAATCATTTTACTGATGATCTTGATACACCCCTTGTTGCACCTACGCCCAGCCAAACCATGCCTCTTCCTCATGTTGCTGGTACATCTCTATTAGACAATTTTGTCACTGATAATGATATTCAATCTCCTCATTCTTATCATCCTCATAGTCCTCCAATTCCTTCCAACACATCTTCTTTTCCTGATCCATCAACCTTCATCCCTAAATGTATCAGCAGCCCCCCTACTTGGACCAAGGATTACAATATCATGTCTTCAAAGGCAAGAGCTAATATTGTTGATTGTCCATACTCTATTTCAAGACATCTTTCTTATGCTAATCTCAGCTTCCCATACCTTTCCTTTCTATCTTCTATTTCTACTATCATGGAACCATCTTCTTATTCACAAGCTGTTCAAGATCCTCATTGGGTTGAAGCCATGCTAGGGCTGAAAACCGAACCGACGGTTTGGTTTTTCACCTAAACCGTGAACCGAACCGACTTAGGTCGGTTTTAAAATTTTCAAACCAAAATCGAACCGACCATTAACAAAATCGATCCGAAACCGAACCGATTCTAATTTATGCAAACCGTAACCGAACCGAACCGAATCGACTAAAATCAAACCAAAACCAAAATAAACCGAACCGACCGACTGTTTTAAACATATTTTATTATTTATAAATAAAATATATATTATTTATTATATATATTAGGTCAGTTCGGTTTGGTCGGTTAAAATCACATAGAAACCAAAAACCGAACCGACCATGTCGGTTTTGAATTTTTTAAAATCGAAACCGAACCGATTGATTCCGTTTAGATCGATTCGGTCGCTTTAATCGGTTTGATCGATTTTTTGTTCAGCCCTAAGCCATGCAACTTGAGCTTCAAGTTCTTCATGAGAATAAAACTTGGGAATTGATAACACTACCTCATGACAAGATGGCCATTGGATGTAAATGGGTATACAAAGTTAAGTATGATTCTAATGGACAAGTAGATGGATATAAAGCCAGATTAGTTGCAAAAGGCTATACCCAGCAGGTTGCATAGACTACCTGGATACATTTTCACCAGTAGTCAAGATGGTTACCATCAGGATTGTCCTTGCCCTTGCTGCTATTAACGGTTGGCTTCTCTTTCACATGGATGTCAGCAATGTTTTCCTTCAAGGTGACTTATATGAAGATGTCTACATGGAGATTCCACCTGTTCTTCCAGTTGAGGGGGGAGTCTCAAGTCTGCAAATTGAAGAAATCTATGTATGGACTAAAACAGGCTTCCAGACAATGAAATATCAAACTTACTGATGTTTTACTTACATATGGTTTTCACCAAAGTAAATATGATTATTCATTCTTCATAAAACAGTCAGATAATAGAATAGTCATTGTGTTAGTGTATGTTGATGACCTTTTCATTGCTGGTAATGATCTTGAGTTCATCAACAATGTCAAAAGCTCATTACATCATGACTTTAAGATAAAAGACCTTGGTGATCTTAAATATTTCCTTGGAATTGAAGTAGCAAGGTCCACAAAAGGAATTGTTTTGAATCAAAGGAAGTACACCCTGGATTTAGTCACTTCCACAGGACTTGTTAATGCCAAATCATCCAAGACACCATTGGATCAGAATTCCAGATTCACAACCAAAGAGTTTGATGACTTGTTTTGTTCTTCTAAAGATGATTCAGTATTGACTGACCCTGCTTCATATAGAAGACTCATTGGCAGACTACTATATCTAACTTCTACAAGACCAGACATCACATATGCAGTACAAACTCTCAGCCAATTCATGCAAGTGCCAAAGAAGTCTCATTATGATGCAACCCTTCAAGTTATCAGATATGTGAAAAACAATCCTGGCATGGGGTTTTTCTTACCTTCTCAAAACAGAACCAATGTTACTGCTTATTGTGATTATGATTGGGCAGCTTGTCCAAATACCAGAAGGAGTGTAACAGGGTATTGTGTTAAATTGGGGACTGCCCTTATATCTTGGAAAACAAAAAAGCATGCTACTGTTTCTAGATCATCAGCAGAGGCAGAGTATAGGAGCATGGCAACTACTACTTCAGAAGTTTATTGGATCACTGGTCTGCTCGGTGAACTTGGTTTTATGTCACAACAACCAGTCACTCTCTATTGTGATAACAAAGCTGCTATTCAAATTGCAGCCAATCCAATTTATCATGAAAGGACAAAACACATTGAAATTGATTGTCATTTTATCAGGGAAAAGATTCAACAAGGCCTCATTGCCACTCAGCATGTTTCATCTTCAGAACAGCAAACAGATATCTTCACTAAGAGTTTAAGTCCGACTCAACATCAATACTTACTTTCCAAGTTGGGAGTTCAAGATATTTTTACTCCACAACTTGAGGGGGAGTAGTTTGCATGCATGTTAAACCTCAAACTCGAACTCAACGTGTTAAGGGGTTTGAGAACTCATTTGAGGTTGAGCTAGAGTGCGCAAGAATCACACAAATGATGCAAGACTTGATACAATATATATATATATATATTTTTTTTTTTGAGTATCGATTTTTTTCAAAATCCAAAATATTGAGAATTGGAGTTGTAACTTTTATGCTCCCCGCCTTTCCAATCACTCCTCCTGCCTTGCTATCGGGACAGAGGATTCGATAATAGGTTGAAACATTCGCCGATTGAAGCGGCGGAGGTGGAGGCGGTGGTAGCTGATGAGGAAGATGTTGAAACCCATTATTGATTCTTCCTACACCACCATCGCGGCGTTGTTGAATGTTGTTGTTGAATCTTGGTTTTGACCTTGCTAGGGCTTGTTGGTCGAAAAAGAACATTCTTTTCGATCGAGATCCTCTTTCCATGCTCGATAGATTGAGAATTCCAGATCTTCAACGTTTATTGTTGTGTTTATTGGCTCTTCGAGGCTTGAAGTTCAAGGTTTTGGTTTTGCAGACAGAGTGTTTGATGAAATGCTTGAGAGAGGAAGAAATGGTGGAGACGCAGTCAGTGCGAACGTGTTTGCACAGGAGGTGTTCATGGTTTTTGAGGAGAAGTACAACATTCATGGCAATGGATTGCTACAGTTACTCACAAATGAATATCAAGTGGCTGTAAAAAAAATGGAGATAAACTAGGTGCATAAGTACTGGAAATGATGATAAACCCAAAAAACTGGGCAATGCTAACTGCAAGGGTGTCAGCCAGTCAAGAGCAGGTTGCAGCGCAAAGGAATGAAGAGGTTCTGCATAAAGCAGATGAATGTACAATGCCAACCAATGTTACATCCTTTGGGCCTAGCAAAATTCAAGAAGCAATGGCAACAAACCCTGCCATTGCACCATCGAGGATGAGTTGGGCATCAAAGCTTAAACAAAGCAAGCATACGGGCTCTACAAAACTTAGGTATGAACCTCCAGCTACTGTTGTAGGAAGGAAAATAGTACAAGTGCAAACTGCTGACTTTGCTAATAGGATAGAAGAATGTGAAGTGTTGGTTATTGGCAGCTTTGTGGGCAAGCGCTTGGCATATGGTTATGTCAAAGAGTGGCTGATAAGGACGTGGGGAATTTGATATGAGCATACACGGAGATAAGAATTTTGTATTCAAATTCAAGAAGGAAGAAGATAGAAGTAAGGTATTGGAAATGGGACCTCTGCATATTGCAAGTAGGTTGTTTATCCTCAGGGCCTGGTCACCTTCTATGGACGAGGATGCCGAGGTGCTTACCTCGATACCTATTTTGGTTACACTGAAGAAAATTCCTTTATTCCTAAGGAATCCAGAGGGTATTCAAAGGATTGCTACTTTTATTGGAGTGCATATCATGCTTGACAAAGCTACTGAAGAAAGGACAAGATTAGCGTATGCGAGGGTGTGTGTGGAGGTGGATGTCAACAACCAATTACCCAAAGACATCCCTGTGGTTATCAATGGAGATAAGAAAAAAATAGTTGAAGTTGAGTATGCATGGATTCCTGTTAAATGCAGTTCTTGTGCAGTTTTTTGCCATACAAAACAGCAGTGTTCAAAGAGCAAAGAAATTAATACTCCAGGCCATATGGTATGGCAAGCTACGGGTAGGACCCAACCACTAGAAAGACAAAACTCCGATGGTTCGACAATCGCCAATGGTAGACATACATTCAAGTCGAAGACTTCACCCAGTTTAGAGGGGAGTCCAGGGCCTATCGCAGGAACATCAGGGAATGTGACCAGTATAGAGGCTGATAATGTGGCAGAGCTTAACATAAATAATGACCAGAGTGATGCCATAACGCCGAGTCCACAACCATTGATTCTTATCAACCAAATGCTTGAGCATAGTGCTAATGTGGAGGCAAGTGAACACACACCGACTCAGGACAAATAGAACATCACAACAGATGAGCAGAGTAGTAACGAGGAACATGAGCAAGATCATTCTAGTGAAGAGGTTGCAAACGATTTGTTTTCAAAATCTTGCAGTATAGATTTTAGTCTCTGCCCTTGATATTCGCATAATTATTACATAATATATCCCTTAATTCATACATGTTAGTGTTTTGATTATTATATTTTATAGTAATTATTTCGTTTTCATGTCTTTGTAGGAATTTGAGCGTAAACGATGAAATCATATTAAGGCGAAAAGTTAAGGAACGACAATTAGTCGATTCCAACGGTGGTATAAATCAGTCACAAGCCTAAATCCGAAACCTAATTCATAACCTAAACCCGAAACCTAATTCATAACCTAAACCCAAAGCTAATGTCAAGCCCAATCCTTCTCCAAATTATACATTGATGAATCATTCACTCATTTCATCCCTATTCATCTTGATAATTTTCTATAAATAGAAGATAATAGGGTGAGAAAAGTGGGAGGAAGAGAAGGAAAGAAAAAGAATTAGAAAAATATCAAAACCTCCTCCTCTAAATTGATTCTCATCACCCTCAAAGGTGATTCTTTCAAGGTGATTCACAATCACCATCACCACCTATCCATCTCTCACTCACTCAGCAATCACCACCTCGCCACCACCATCACCTGAGCACCACCACCACCTCTACCTCCAGACAGCACAACCGCCACCACCGTGAAACAAGGGCGTGACAACCCTGTTTCACGTCAAATCTTCACCATCACCGTCCCTATCCCTCTCTCTGTCCATCATCCATCAACCAACATCATCCATCACCTCAACACGAGCACCAGGACAACAGACCAAGAACCACCAGCACAACCACAGCGAAACAGAGCCTCACCGCTGCTCTATTCCGCCTCGCGACAGAGCCACAAACCCTGCTCCTCCTCTCCTCTTTGTCCTCTCTTCGTCTCGGCCTCCTTACCGTCTCTCCACCACTGTACAACCACCACACAGCGGCTCGTCTGCGGTGTACAACCACTGCTGAAACTGGAATCGAAACAGAAAGTCTCCTTCCTGTTCTCTCTCTCTGTTTTTGAGTTTCTTATTGCATCTCTCTCTTCTTTTGCAGGTTTTGGAAACGTTTGGAGGACGGGACGGTCGCGAGGAGCGAACAACAGCACCGCGAGCGGCACTGTCGCGCTGGAGAAGAAGGCGGAGCGAGCTCTGTACTGTAGCAGAGGCGGGAAAATTGGTCAAATTCTGTTTTTGGCTATTCAAACCCCCGGTTATGCTCTGTACCACCACAGAACGTTTTGGAACCATTTGTCTCGGGATTCGTGTTCAGACCACCTGTTGATTTGCTGAGTACCACCACATCGAGTTTGCGACAAACTAAATGGGTTGTATAAGTTATTTTGATTTATTTTACTGAATTGTGTGCTTAATTGTTAATTACAATTTATTTCTGAATTTTTGATAAATTACTTTCACCTTTCATTTTCGAGAAATTAATCTTGATATGTTTGGTAGTTAGAATTACCCTTTTTCAATATTCAAAGCATGTGCTAAAAATATTAAGCTTAAACTTTGATTAAGTGTGTCCTAAAAAGACACTTAATACTTGGTAAGAGCGTACGTATTTGCTTGAAATAATTTGTTAATGTGTGATAGAAACATAATATAAGTTGAATTAGATTTTAACGATCACATATTCGATGTAAGCAAGGGATTCTCATCCCTAAAGCTTTTCATTTTTAAATTTAGTAATTTAGATTTCAATAGTTTTGCTAACTCATTGGTGAGTCCAAGCCCACAAAACCCATCTCATCTATCTTTTATTTTATTTTTTTTATTTTTAATTTATTTTTATTTTAGTTTTAAAAACACAGTAACCCCATTTTCTCTAAATTAGTTTAATTAAATTCAATTTAATCCACCTTCCTCTTGGGATCGACCCGTACTTGCCGTTGTCTACTAGTTAGACACCGTGCACTTGCGGTTATTACAAGTGGACTGAATTAACCTATTTATTTATTTATTTTTATTTATTTATTTATTTTATTATTTTGTGAGGAGAGTTTTAACCCAAAATTTTATAAGTCAAAAGAAATTATAGGGAAACAATTTTAATTGTTACCCAATAATTTTTTATGATTTAGAAATCCGACTTCTAAGAACAAGACCAGTAAATTTATTTGCATGTGCTTGTGTGTTGATTGAAACGGATAAAAAGAAGTCGGACATTTTTTTTGAATTGTGCTAACTTTTTGTGCAGATTGGAATACGCACACTGTAAGTATTTCTATCACACACAATGTATTAGCGACCCGGGTGCTTTGTGTAATTGTTTGAAATTGTGTGATTGATTGTTTAATTTCTGTAATTGTGGATGCTAAACATTAGTAATTCATAATAAGCAGACCCAACTTCTAAATAGAAACTGGTGGGACTTGATATCCCCACCTCATCACTCCAGCTGTGTGCAACCAATAAACAAACATAATTAAAATCAATTAGCAAGTTAGATAGAACCATCTTTTAGGTACAGTGTTCATAGGACAACTAATACCAAGGTGAATCCAATAATTTTTGTGTTGACCCAAGCTAATAGTGACGATGAGTTTAATCATTCAATGAACTCCGAGAGGCCACTGCCACAAGGGTAATTTACCCGGTACGCCGAGTCATAAGTAAGCTACGATCCACAAGAAGAATTGGTGTAACCAATAATTTTTTGTTAGGAACACAAGCCTCAAGTATGCATTTAACATCACATCGTTCTCACATCTATTGGCTTACAGAGCAGTAGCACAAGGAAGTACTTAATTAGACCATTGTGACCTCCTTCTCTTGTGCGATAATCCGGTTTCTTTGAAACAAAACTCTAGCCTACTGATTTTGAACTTTGCGGTGTAAAGTGTACACTCTTAGGATCAACTTGTAGCACCCATTGCTGTGTCATAAAGATTACATAAGAAATAATTGTCCCCCAAAGATAAAAAGATAATTGATCTAAAAAACGTTGATTGCTTAGGGAGGCATGTTTCTTGTGCATTTATTGGTTGCTGATTGCATGTGAGCCTGTGTATATTTTTAGAGTAGTGCTTTCAAAAAAAAATGAACACAAGGGATTATCCAGCCTATTTTTCCGAGCAAGTCAATTCATTTTATGACATGCGACGACCTGATTATGATCTATATTTAGATTATTACAACCTAGGTCTAGCCTATCATCCTGACTTCTCATGGGCTCATGGTCAGTACCATGAAGGCCCTCTAGACACTCCTCAGACTCCTCAAGCTTTCATTCCTGATAATGAGTTAGAGGATATCATGAAAATTTTTATAGAGCGAACAGGAGAAATACTTGTGCAAAATTCTCATGATATCACAGAATTGACAACTATTTATCAACAAAACTCTCAAGCTATCCGAAAACTTGAGATGACTGTGAGTCAGATAGTTGAGTCACTTCTTGAGATAGAGTCAGAAAAATTCCCTAGCCAACCTATTTTCAACCCAAATGGTCAATTTGAACTTAGTGGCACTTCTGAGTCTGACAGTGAAGATGACCAATCCATTACTACCCTTAGGAGTAGAAAACTGGTTGACAATCAAGTAGGAATGCCTGACATGAGTGTTATTATATCCTCACCCAATTTTACACAGGTTGCATCATCCTCTCATATGAATGCTGATAAAACCTCATTTATTGATGAACTTGTAGATTCTGAGACACTGCAGACATCTCCTTCCCATGTTGACTCATGCCTCCCTAGGGACTCATGCATCGAATCAAACTGTGAACATTTTTTAGAGTCTCCCCTTAACTGTTTTCATGATACACATGACCATTTAGAGGCTTGTTTGACTCATTTTAATTTTGACTTTGCTATTGATGATTCCATTAGGGAAGTCAATGATTTGCTTGAATCAGTCTCCATTGTGGATCCTAGTTATAAATGGAAGTCTAAAGTGAAGCCTCTTCCACTCACTGAGTCAAAACTAGTCCCATCAATTGAGCCACCTGAGCTTGACCTTAAACAATTACCTGACACCCTCAGGTATGCATTTTTAGGTGATGAGTTGTCTAGACCAATATCTCTATGTGATTCATGTGATGAGCCTGTACCACCTGCTATATCCATCATCTCATCTACTTGCATCACATTCCCATTTACTAAGGCTACTTTCACCGATCCCTTGTGTTGTAGTGAGGATTTCAGCTTTCACCATCCTGATGTGAAAATTATCCAATCTTCTGATTTGGAACCAGACATAGGATGTTCCCTTTTTGGAGCACGTAAGAATCCTCAGTTGTGTATGACTACTGGTCACTTTTGGAATGTCCTAATGTATTTGGTGCCCCATGTGATTGCTATATTTTGGTGGACTGATCCTCAACTGTTCAGGTTGTTGATATACGACCATGTACTAAGTGTTTGTCATGTTCTTCCTCTCCACTATTTGATACACCATTTTTTAGGAAGAATATTTGTCGGGCTGATGACGGTAAACCAAGCGCTCCTATGAGGCAGCCTAGCTTTAGTTGTGTGTCTTTGCTGTTAGTCTGGATTGATTTTCGAGTACCCTATTTAGTTGTGTTTCACTCATACTCGTTAGCTCCGTAACAGTTTTGACTTACAACTTAATTTTTTTATTTTTTATTATTTTTTATTTTTCTTTGTTTGTGTCAGCTCTACAGTTTATCGATTTCTAATGAAAACTACATGATTCTTATGTTTGTGAGCCTCATTGATGGATGACTTCTTGGAAATTGGTAAAATCTTCACCGCGGTAATACCGTTCTAACCTCCTCTCATGTACTTATTTCATTCATTTGTAAGAATTATTGTGTTAAACATTGAGGACAATGTTTGGATTAGGTTTGGGGGTAGGGTTCATGAGTCGGTGAATTTTTTGTAGTATTTTCTTTTCTTATCTTAAAAAATAAAAAATAAAAATTGTTCTTTTCTTATCTTAAAAAAAAATTATGCTTTTTCTGTCAAGAAAACTTGGTCTTTTGCGATTATGAAAATGGATTTTAAATGTTTTATGCTCAAAAAAATGCAAGCTAACTTGACATATTGGTATATTGATAAAGACCGAAAGTTTAGTATGATTCTTAAGTTATATCTAATTCATGAGATTTTCCAACTCAATTATCTTGCACCATGAGCCATGTTAGCATAACTTGAAGTTGATGAGTGAAATATATGCTAGAAAACCTTAGAATAATAGTGGGGACTTAACCCTGAAAGTTTTGAACCTTTCTATTTTTTTGAGGGTTATACATAAGCTCTGATTTTTCTTGAGTCCATATTATCTCGTTGATGATATCATTATTCTCATTTTTCTGATCAATTGCTTTGGGAATGACATCAAAATTGAATTATTACACTAGAACTTCTTGGCTTATTCAATTAAGATATCATAATACTGACTCGAACTTAGGAAATGATCTAGGCATTTTTTTTATTTAGACCATTAACTAGCCTTTTAACTTACCCATAACATTAACATTTTTGTAGCCTTTTGAGCCTTAGAATAACTTTTATTTGTTAACCCATTAACATTTACCCAACTTTTCTGGGAATGTGTACGGATGAATATATTTGGTGTAAAAAGGGCATTAAAGAGCAAAATATGAGATATTTCATAAATCCTCTATGAAAAAAAAAAGGTTGAAGAAAAGAAAAATAGTTATAAAAAAATAATAATAATAAAAAATAAAATAAAAAAAAGATTTTTCAATGAGGATAAAGATGTGAGAATGAAGAAAAAATTGATGGTGCGCAACATTGGTTTATTCTTGATAGCCCTAATTGTTCGTTGAATGGGTGTATACATTCCTAGAAACTTTTCTTAGAATCATTTGACATTCCTTATTAACCATTACCCAATCTCCATTACAACCCAACAAAGTCCTAGCTGATCTTAGGTAAAGGTTGGTTCTGTAGATGTGGAGATTTAATAACCAAGACCTATGGTGTTTAATTCAACATTCCCAAAAGTAATTGATATTCTTGTCCATGAGATCATGTTCATTCCATTCTTGAAAAGTCCGTTCTTCATATTACTATATGTGAGATGATTGTTTTCCATTATTTACTCTTTTCCTCACATATAAACTGAGTGAAATACCAAATCTCTGAGTGCTTTATTGTGAGTGACATGAGAGGTTTGAAGTCAAAACAAACTTTCTACAGGAGATTTAGTCATTGTTTTACTCTGAAATGAAAAGTTATGTTGATAGTGCCATCCACACACACACATTGAGTTGATGATGATTGTGAATTTGTCTCTAACTTGTGGAGTATATTAAATTATTTGGAAATTTGTTGATACACTAAAATGACACTGTTGGTTTCTTACATTTCTTGAAGTTTTAAAATTAACACTGTTTGACCAAGTTTTGATTGAAACAGTAATGTTTGTGGGTAACATTTCTGAAAATCCTCACGAGACTATAACTCGTCCACTAAATGTAATCTAGGGGTGTAAAGCATTGTTGCACGTTTAAGGTAAGTGCAACCGATGATATTTGTGAAAGTGAGTTAAGATTTTCTTTTTATTGTTTTGCTCGAGGACTAGCAAAATATAGGTTTGGGGGTATTTGATATTCGCATAATTATTACATAATATATCCATTAATTTATACATGTTAGTGTTTCGATTATTATATTTTATAGTAATTATTTCGTTTTCATGTCGTTGTAGGAATTTGAGCGTAAACGATGAAATCATATTAAGGCGACAAGTTAAGGAATGACAATTAGTCGATTTCAACGGTGGTATAAAGCAGTCACAAACCTAAACCCGAAACCTAATTCATAACCTAAACCCGAAACCTAATTCATTACCTAAACCCAAACCTAATGCCAAGCCCAATCATTCTCCAAATTATACATTGATGAATCATTCCCTCATTTCATCCATATTCATCTTGATAATTTTCTATAAATAAAAGATAATAGGGTGAGAAAAGAGGGAGGAAGAGAAGGGAAGAAAAAAAATTAAAAAAATATCAAAACCTCCTCCTCCAAATTGATTCTCATCATCCTCAAAGGTGATTCTCTCAAGGTGATTCACAATCACCATCACCACCTATCCATATCTCACTCACTCAGCAATCACCACCTCGCCACCACCATCACCTGAGCACCACCACCACCTCTGCCTCCAGACCGCACAATCGCCACCACCGTGAAACAGGGGCGTGACAACCCTGTTTCACGTCAAATCTTCACCATCACCGTCCATGTCCCTTTCTCTGTCCATCATCCATCACCTCCGCACGAGCACCAGGACAACAGACCGAGAACCACCAGCACAACCACCGCTAAACAGAGCCTCACCGCGGCTCTGTTCCGCCTCGCGACAGAGCCACAGACCCTACTCCTCCTCTCCTCTCTGTCCTCTCTTCGTCTCGGCCTCCTTACCGTCTCTCCGCCACCGTACAACCACCACACAGCGGCTCGTCTGCGGTGCACAACCACTGCTGAAACTGGAATTGAAACAGGGAGTCTCCCTCCTGTTCTCTCTCTCTGTTTTTGAGTTTTTATTGCATCTCTCTCTTCTTTTGCAGGTTTTGGAGACGTTTGGAGGACGGGACGGTTGCAAGGAGCGAAGAATAGCACTGCGAGCGGCGCTGTCGCGCTAGAAAAGAAGGCGGAGCGAGCCCTATGCTATAGCAGTACTGTAGCAGAGGCGGGAAAATTGGTCAAATTCTGTTTTTGGCTATTCACACCCCCGGTTATGCTCTGTACCACCACAGAGCGTTTTGGGACCATTTGTCTCGGGATTCGTATTAAGACCACCTGCTGATCTGCTGAGTACCACCACATCGAGTTTGCGACAAACTAAATGAGTTGTATAAGTTATTTTGATTTATTTTACTGAATTGTGTACTTAATTGTTAATTACAATTTATTTCTGAATTTTTGATAAATTGCTTTCACCTTTCATTTTCGAGAAATTAATCTTGATATGTTTGGTAGTTAGAATTACCCTTTTTCAATATTCAAAGCATGTGCTAAAAATATTAAGCTTAAACTTTGATTAAGTGTGCCCTAAAAAGACACTTAATACTTGGTAAGAACGTACGTATTTGCTTGAAATAATTTGTTAATGTGTGATATAAACATAATATAAGTTGAATTAGATTTTAACGATCACATATTCGATGTAAGCAAGGGATTCTCATCCCTAAAGCTTCTCGTTTTTAAATTTAGTAATTTAGATTTCAATAATTTTGCTAACTCATTGGTGAGTCCAAGCCCACAAAACCCATCTCATCTATCTTTTATTTTATTTTTTTTATTTTTAATTTATTTTTATTTTAGTTTTAAAAACACAGTAACCCCATTTTCTCTAAATTAGTTTAATTAAATTCAATTTAATCCACCTTCCTCGTGGGATCGACCTGTACTTGTCGTTGTCTACCAGTTAGACACCGTGCACTTGCGGTTATTACAAATGGGCTGAATTAACCTATTTATTTAAGTTAGTTAAATCCGCATCAGCCCTCAAAGATCCTCTAGGGCTAAGAAAGCAAACAAAAAATACAAAGGTTGAATCATTTCCTCCTTAACAAAGGAGACAGTGATAAAAAACAAGAGGTTTCTTCTTTAGCCGATGCTAGTTAAAGATTTCTATAGGCCTAGTAACCATGTTCACTCTCACTAGAATTCTCTTTCTTGTGAGAGTTTGTTTCTTTTTTTATTTTTGTTTTTGCTTTTGTTTTATTTGCATAAAGGTTTTGGGGTCCTTAAAACCCAGCTTGCTTTCCAAAAACAAAAACAAAAACAAAAAAAAAACAAACTTGAGGGGGAGTGTTAGAATTATGTTATAATGTAGTTAAACATCTCTGTTAATCAAGAAGAAGCTTATGAGCTGTAGATTACTATTAGACAACTAGTTAGATAATTATGTTGTGTATATAAAGACCAACCTACATTGTAAGATTCAAGTGGTAGATATGAGAGCAATTCATTTTAGTTTTTTCTTCTTTATACAGTATGTTTCAACATCTATTAATAATACTAGACATCAAATAATTGTTTAGTAGTTGCTTTCAATCTGAAACAAGCAATAAGAAAGTAGTTCTTTGACATCCAGTTATAAATCAAGATTACTTTTAATGCTTGGACAATTCTATGCTAATGTATTTTACTGGTGGCTGAATAGTTGTTGCAGCCATTTTGGATGAAGATGACAGAACCATTTAAACTCCGGTGTTGTTTACTAATCAATACAAGAACTAAATACCAGCGAGCAAGATATAGCAGCTGGCTTCCTAAAGGAGGACCAGGTCTAGAGAAGAGGAGAGCTGTCTGTGGTGACATACGATATGACAACAGTCAATGTTCTTAGATCATTTCTAATGATACAAAATGGTTGGTCTAAGATTCTAACGATCAAATATTTTGGAACAACTATAATATACTCCAGTTGTTTAGTCGTCTGTTGGTGGCACAGTGCCGTCCCATACTTTGTTCAACTAAACACCATCACCGCGTGCGATCTAAGCAAATTGAATAGTAGTGAGGTTCAAAGGCATTGTGCTGCCTGAGAAAGTATTCAGTTTTCTAGTTAAATTTATGGCTTTTCTAGCTTTTGTTTTTACTTAGTTTCAAGTTTAGTTTACCTTCGGAAGTTTACCTAGTCTGAAATTAATGGAAATACTCTTAGAAATCTATTATCGACTGAAGGAGGTTTGGGTCCTCTTATTTGTAATCTGAACAGAATACCAAGTCACTGGGTATTCGTAAAAATAATAATAATAACGATTGGGTTCTTCCTACTATTCCAAGGTGTCAAGATGGGCAGGCCCATGGTAATCCTCACAAGTCGATTGTTGAAACATTACTTAGAATCAAGGATTGTGATTTCGTTTTTATAGTTAATTTCGGTATCTCGACTTTACAAAAAACATAAATTATACGTTTTAAACTCTTAAATACTACATAAAAAGTCTCGCACGATTTGTATTGTCATACAAACTATATATTATATAACAATCACTGATATAACAAACTTTTGATATTAAAAAATATTATAATATGTTAAAATATACAAAATTTAAAATATTTATTTATTTTCTCTCTTCTCCAAGCTTTTGCTTTTCACCATTTCCCCCTTCATGGCAAATACAAAACACCCTTTGATTAGGCCTCTAGAATCTCCAAGGTGCATTATTATTTGTACATGGTATGGTCTATATTATTCCACATTATTTCACACCAACATATTCAACATAGCTATTCTTACCAGTATCTGTGCATAGCATGCACTAATAATTGTTCTTTGTTATTTGGACTTTTTTTTCTCCCTAGATTGTGTGCATATATATATATATATATATCTCTACTACTATAACTCTTCTTCACCGAATGAATAATGAAAAATATATGTATTCAATTCTTATTTTACTTTCCAATTTGCCTTCTCATGTTCTTAATATTTATATGTAAAATCGAAAATCAATGAATAGTTTTAGGAGTATTTGTATTTTTTAATTGAAAAATACAATTACATTTTTTTTTGCACTTTTGTCCTCTCAAATTCATATTATTTATTATCAAACTTAGCCACTTTTAATATTCACTAATTACACCTAAACTCCTAACATATTTTATTTAAAGTCCTTCAATTATTTATAAATTATAAATAGGTCCTTACAAATAAAAAAATTTATTAGATATTTTTAAAAATTATTGAATATCTATACACGTAGAAACACCCTAGTATATATAATGTTTGTATAAGAATTCCCTTTTTTATAATTACATAAAAGTACATTACAATTAAGTCAAAGGCTTTTTTTCGGCTTATGAAGTAAAAAAGGATTTTGGATTGAGTTAATATGGGCCTGGAGAGTCTCATGAGCTTACAAGATGGCTGCTCTGAAATAAGTAGAAATAAAGAAGGACAGTTTTGGAAATTCAAAAAGTGGACTTGAATGAAGACAGAGCACTGTAGAAATCAGGCTTTGCATTTATAACTTTACACAGGTACAGATAGATGTACACGAGCTTTTTGATGCACGTTTACCCTTTTTTTATTTTTTTATTATTTATTTTTTTATCTACATGTAATTTTACGTTTGATATTAATTTTTACCTTTTAATTTTATATACCAATATGCTTTTACGCTCCTACAAATTTTGTTGGATTCGGTGATTGATGTTTTGTATAATTACATATTTTGTTGGGATCCAGCGAATTATATACCAATAAGCACGGTAGAAATCAGGTTTTGCTGCTACAAATTAAGTTTTGTGTGATTGATGTTTTGTATAATTATTTATGCATTGTTTAAATAAAAAATGTTAAAGTGTTAATTATTATTGATGATACAAAAAAATGGTCACACTCCTGAGCTGAATACGTGTCATGATGATCTCGAGGAATTATGATTCCCAACACAGATCCAACCCAAATGAATCTAAACCCGCTCAAATTTAGTCTGCTAAGTGAACCCGGACTCTCAAATCATGCTAGGCTCATACGTCTCACAACTATCTACGATACTCATAAGCCTTATTCAGGAAAGTATCTTGAGAATCGGCTTCGAACGAGCAACTACAACTGCTCTTTGCATCCAGCTAGAAAGCAAACTCCAGAGTATCTTTCATATAGAAAACTTCATTCTACGGATTGCTATTAAATTGGAAACTATCTCTCGTGTATCTAATAGTGCATAGCTAACATGAAATTTTCCTCCTACAATACGACTCTTAATTAGATAAGGATCTTCACGAAGATCTCCTCCCTAAACTACGCCTACGATGGTCTGGTTGAACCAGGACTCCTTGAACTATAAAACATGAGGTTGGTAAGCTGAGATACAATACAAATTTCTTGTTACAGCATTACACATTCTTCAGATCCTTGTTTGACTTTAGCTGCGTTTAGGGGTAGACATTTCAGACCGAAAATCCGGACCGAACCGACAACCGGACCGATTGGGTCGGTTTTTTTTTAATTATAAATTTTTCGGTTCTAAAACCCGGCTCTGCCCGAAGTTTCTGGTCCAGGCTTCGGTTTCCCTTTCTGAAACCCGTCGAGTAACCAGCCCGGCCCAGGTTAAATAGTTAAAAAAGTAAAAAACCCTAAATAACATTTACAATTACTGGTAAAGGCAGCTAATCGTTTCAACTTTCAACTTCAAGTCTCATGCTTGTGGCGACTTCTCTCCTCCCTGCTATTGTGTGACTCTTCTCCTCCCCGGCTTGGCTACTTCTCTCGGACTTCTCCTCCTCGACTCCCTGTGTCGTCTTCACTTTTCTTCACAAAGGTAATTCATCAAGTCTGTGACAGTGTGACTCTGTTTTTCTGCAATACACAGCTAAAAAAAAAATCAACATAATATAATTTGGGTGTATCATGCAATGCCAATGATTTTGTTTGTATAGGCACACATAGATGTAAGTTTATCACATTTAACATTATTTATCTCAAATGTGGTTAGTTTATCTTCTTCACAAATACTGACTACACCAAAACAATTGCAAAGGTTGTATGTCACGATTGAACACTGAATGAAAACCAGAGATGAAACATGAAAATGTGATAAATATTTCAAAAGCCCCTAAGAAACTATGAATGTTTTTTTTATCAAACAATTAAGTTCAAAATACATAATGCAATGGTGAAAAGGCCATGTGAAGTGGGGTAGTATGGCATGATAGGTACTTGACAATGAAGGGGCCTGAAACATGGGTTGTGTGAGAACCTGAGTTGTTCAAATTTGTGTTTGCTTCTGCACAACATTGCCCCACCATGTGTGTTGGTTTGCAGGAAGGTTAATTCAGGAGCTCTCTAACTGAGACCTACTGTCAACTTTGTATTCTTCAATATATTAATATAATCATACCTGTTAATCATACTTTGTTAATCATACTCGAAACTTCTTATATTCTGTTATTCATACTCTGTTTTTTGGCAATACTCTGTTAATCATACTCGAAACTTCTTCTATTGTAAAAGAATAATCGACTACATATAATGAAGATGAAGCATAGTGAGTTGTAATATCACCTCTCATGTAACAAACATCTGATCGATGTTCGGTTCGATCACAACAAATGCTTCCATAAGAGACTGAGGAACAAACTGGGGTATCTACAATCAACACACATGATCCCCAAATCCAAATGAATATACAAACACAAGCATATTAGTAAACAATGTTTGCTTTGCGAGGGGGAAAAAACATATTGTGGATCCCTTATCTCCATCCGGCGACAACACAGTTTGCTCATATATTCAGAGAATGCAACAGAGTGGCAGACTATTTGGCCATGCTTAGGGACTCAACTTTTACAATGTAATTCCATTGGTCCTTTCAATGTTGTTATGTCAGAAGTTATAACTCGGGTTGCTATAGGAAAATTGTACATTAGAAAGCATCATGGCTACTCCTAGGTTTACTAAATTCAACACTTTGGGCTGAACTTTTGGCTTTATAAAATTCAATACTTTGGGCTGAAATTTGAGCTTTATAAAATTCAATTTGGGTTGAACTTTGGGCTGAAATTTGGACTTTACAAAATTCAATTTGGATGTTGCTCTTAGGACCGAGACCGGCCCGAAATTCAGTTAACTGGGACCTCGGTTAACCAGTCAACTCGGTCCGGTTTCGGATCTCATAAACACGGGCTTAAAATTTTTGAGCCGATTTTCAATTTTTACATTTTGGACCGATTATCCGAACCTGCCCAGCCTTAGCTGCATTACCACAATGATCCGTGGTACATCCGTGGCTCATGTTACAAGTAACATGTCAACAGGAATATGATCCAAACAGACAAAAATCAACTGCATCAATTATATTCTATCACTATTAATTATTTATACCTCAACACTTCACCACCCTTCAAAAAAAAATCCTGCTCCATCACCAAGTATATAGATGACAGATGAATTATTCTGCAGAGTCTGGAGCACATTACATATGTACTCATGTCATATGAAAAAAACAAAAAAAACAAAAAAACAAAGAAGAATCATTATAGCCTGAAATCCCCATATTTTGGAGGAGCATCAACATCTATCTGCAAAGATTTTTATCGCTAATTCTAGGGGGCGAGGGGAAGCGTGAGGGAAGAGGGGTGATCGCCATTGAGATGTTGGCGTCGCTTATTTTAAGGACGATGAGTGATTGCCCCATCCCTCGCCCTCTCCCCTAGCGCTTTCCCTCGCCTCCTAAAACGGCACGATTTTTAAAGAGGAAAAAGCTTGTAGTGTGTTAAAACTTAAACAAAAATTCTAAATGTCGAGGTTTTGGGCGAGGAAACCAGCTAGGGAAATGAGATGGAGGGGTGGAAGCCGTTCAATTTTCTCGAGATATGTGCGTTGATTTTTTGCACGCGCATCTCAAAGGAGGTGAACGGCTCCCACTCCGCCACCTCCCTCCCCTCGCTCATTTCCTCGCCAAAAAACTCGACAGCAAGAATTACTCAAACTTAAAAGTAGGTTAAGGTAGACCACAGAATCCATAATAATTGGAGGGACACTTTAGCATCACTCGTCTTTCAAATTTGATCTTTTTCATCTTTCTGCCTCTTCTTCAGCATCACTCAATTAGATTCCCACACTAGTGCTCAAGCATCTGACACTCCCATCCATATATATATTACCTCTTTCATTTTTCCTTTTGCAAATTTCATTGATATATTTGTTGTCTTTGGACAAATTAAGCTACTTCACATATTTGTACAGCTTTTTATCAATGACCCTACCTTTACTACTGTTTTCATGACTAAATCTACGGGTGTTGATTGGTTGCACGAAAATTTATGTCATGAAAATTTATGTCATGAAAATTTATGAGGGGATTTATATATTTTAAATTAAATTGATGTATTATTTCACATTTATCATTTGATTTTGTGATCAATAGTGAGAATGAAAGTCTCATGAACATGGGAATCACACTCTTTGATCCTCCAAGGCATGTGATTTACATGTTTATGAGACTTTTATTCCTACCATTGATCACAAAATCAAATGATGAATGTGGAGTGATACCTCAAATTAGCCTAAAATATAAAGATTTCCTCATGAATTCTCATGATATAGGATTCCATGCAACCAAACACACCCTAAGGCTCAAACCACGCCACGTAACTCGATCATACCAAAGCTCAAGTATAACATAAAAAGACTGCAACAAAATTTTCTTGTCTAGGGCTTGGTTTATCAATCGAATATTCACTTCATGGTGCAACACTCTTTATTAGGGGTGGGCAAAAATCGATTTAAATTCGGTTAACTGACCGAACCGGTTTTCAAATTCGGTTCGGTAACCGAACCGAAATATGAGTAGAAAGAAAATAATTTAAACCGAACCGAACCGATTATAAACGGTTCGAAATCGGTTTACGATTTTGAACCAACCGATTTATAACCGAACCGACCGATTAATTAGATAAATATAAATAACTAAATAACAAGTAGGTGTCAATACTTGATTAGTGCAACAAATGCACTGCAATACACCATGTTGCACTAAATCATCCATTTCTCTCAAAGTTTACAATTTTGGGCTAAAAATTGGGTCTATAAAAAAATTGGACATGTTGAAAAAATTGGACATGTTTTAATGAAAGTCTTTCAAATGCTTGAGCCTGAAATTTCGGCCCAACCGAGCCGAACCGATCCGAAATTCGGTTCAATCGAATTCATCGGTTTACAAATATAAAATTCGGTTTCGATTTGGGTTTTGGGCAAACCGAATGAAATCGATTCGAAATCGGTTTGGGGCTCAAAACCGAACCGAACCGACATTGCCCACCCCTACTCTTTATCTGTGTAGTAATTTTTTTTAATGTTGCTCAACGTATCAATGCATAAATAACATATATGTGCATGGGAGTAGTGTCATCTGAGAAGGGGTCTTCTTAGCATTCAACAACTAGATAAATAAGCATGTTTATGATGTTATCAATAACACGCAAATATATCAACACAATAATAATAATAGCACGTAAATAACACAATGATATTATATGGTTTGAGAAATTGCCTATTTCACAAGTGATGATGACACTAATTTTTATTAATTCCAAAAAATCGATAAGAATATACAAAATTTAGCTAACGAAGAGTTTACTAACATAAAATCAGTTGCCTCACAAACTCAGCGACACACAAAAACAACACAAACATGGTCTAGAGAAGAGGAGAGCTGTCTGCGGTGACATACGATATGGCAACATTCAATGCTCTTACATCATTTCTAATGATACAAAATGGTTGGTCTAAGATTCTAACGATCAAATATTTTGGAACAACTATAATATACTCCAGTTGTTTAGTCGTCTGTTGGTGGCACAGTGTCGTCCCATACTTTGTTCAACTAAAGACCATCACTGCATGCAATCTAAGCAAATTGAATAGTAGTAAGGTTCAAAGCATTGTGCTGCCTGAGAAAGTATTCAGTTTTCTGGTTAAATTTATGGCTTTTCTAAGTTTTGTTTTTACTTAGTTTACCTTCGGAAGTTTACCTAGTCTGAAATTAATGGAAATACTCTTAGAAATCTATTATCGACTGAAGGAGGTTTGGGTCCTCTTATTTGTAATCTGAACAGAATACCAAGTCACTGGGTATTCGTAAAAATAATAATAATAACGATTGGGTTCTTCCTACTATTCCAAGGTGTCAAGATGGGCAGGCCCATGGTAATCCTCACAAGTCGATTGTTGAAACATTACTTAGAATCAAGGATTGTGATTTCGTTTTTAAAGTTAATTTTGGTATTTCGACTTTACAAAAAACATAAATTATACGTTTTAAACTCTTAAATACTACATAAAAAGTCTCACACGATTCGTATTGTCATACAAACTACATATTATATAAGAATCACTCACGTAACAAACTTTTAATACTAAAAAAACATTATAATATATTTATTTATTTTCTCTCCTCTCCGAGCTTTTGTTTTTCACCATTTCCCTCTTTTAAGGCAAATACAAAACACCCTTTGATTAGGCCTCTAGAATCTCCAATGTGCATTATTATATGTACATTGTATGGTCCATATTATTCCACATTATTTCACACCAACATAGCTATTCTTACTAGTATCTGTGCACTCATGGCATGCACTAATAATCGTTCATTGTTATTTGGACTTTTTCTTCTTCTTCAGATTGTGTGCATAATAGGGGTGGGCATTCCATCCCGCGATTCCGATCTCGTTCCATCCCGATGTTTTCGGGTCTTAATTGGATTGAATAATTTCATCCTGATCCCGTTCCGTCCCGATCTAGAATGGGATGGGATGGGATGAAGATTTTCAATCCTGCCAATCCCGTCCCATCTCGAACTAATTTATTAATATTAATTATTAATATTTTTATTTAATTATTTATTTTAGGATTGTGGATGCCCATACAAATTTACTGATGTATATAACATTTTTAGCATCTCAATGAATCTCTCATACATATCTCTAGATTAATCTGTAAATTTGTAATACTTCTCAGTTCTTTTTTTTTCGATCTCACATTCGGTCATTCTTTTGGTTAGGTTTTTAGGGTTACTAGCAAATGAACAAATAACAAAAACAGAGCAGAGGTTCAGGAAACCGATAAACAAGAGAAAAAACGAGATTGAAGAAGTTCTTCAATAGAGATTCAAGAAGAAGAACTGAAGAAGCACTCTGTTCTTCAAGAAACCGATAAGCGGGATTGAACTTTTGAAGAAGTTCTTGAAGAGAGATTCAAGAAGAAGAACTGAATAAGCACTCTGTATTGGAGATTGTTTTGGCCAAACTATCAAGGATGAAGGGATGGTCTCATTATGGAGAGGAAACACCGCAAATGTGATCCGTTACTTTCCCACTCAGGTAAGTCTTGTTGCTGAGCTTTTATCTTTAGCTGGAATAAAATTTCCATCCAAAATGATTTTCATTGGTATTGTATTTGTAGGCCTTAAACTTTGCATTCAAGGATTACTTCAAGCGCCTCTTTAACTTCAAGAAAGACAAAGATGGCTACTGAAAACTTGGGATCCGAAGGTGCTGCTGGTGCTTCTTCACTCTTCTTTGGCTATTGGAAATGGTCTGCTGGTATCATTGTCTACCGAGGTTTCTATTCCGGAATGTATGATTCCATCAAGCATGCTCTTCCTGAAAAGATGCAGGTCAGTACTAGTTCTGATATCTAATAGCTTTACCTTCGGAAGTTTACCTAGTCTGAAATTAATGGAAATACTCTTAGAAATCTATTGTCGACTGAAGGAGGTTTGGGTCCTCTTATTTGTAATCTGAACAAAATACCAAGTCACTGGTTATTCATAAAAATAATAATCGTTATAATAACACTAATAATAATAATAATAATAATAATAATAATAATAATTGGGTTCTTCATACTATTCCAAGGTGTTAAGATGGGCAGGCCCATGATAATCCTCATAAGCGATTGTTGAAACGTTACTTACAATCAAGGATTGTGATTTTGTTTTTCAAGTTAATTTTGATATCTCGACTTAAAAAAAACATAAATTATGCATTTTAAACTCCTAAATATTACATAAAAAGTCTCACACGATTCGTATTGTCATACAAACTACATATTATATAAGAATCACTCACACAACAAACTTTTAATACTAAAAGAACATTATAATATGTTAAAATATACAAAAATTAAAATATTTATTTATTTTCTCTCCTCTCCGAGCTTTTGCTTTTCACCATTTCCCTCTTTTAAGGCAAATACAAAACACCCTTTGATTAGGCCTCTAGAATCTCCAAGGTGCATTATTATATGTACATTGTATGGTCCATATTATTCCACATTATTTTACACCAACATAGCTATTCTTACTAGTATCTGTGCACTCATGGCATACACTAATAATCATTCATTGTTACTTGGATTTTTTCTTCTTTTTCAGATTGTGTGCATAATAGGGGTGGGCATCCCATCCCGCGATTCCGATCTCGTTTCGTTCCGATTTTTTCGGGTCTTAATGAGATTGAATAATTTCATTCTGATCCCGTTTCGTCCCGATCTAGAATGGGATGGGATGGGATGAAGATTTTCAATCCCGCCAATCTCGTCCCATCTCGAACTAATTTATTAATATTAATTATTATTATTTTTATTTAATTATTTATTTTTGGATTGTGGATGCCCATACAAATTTACTGATGTATATAACATTTTTAGCATCTCAATGAATCTCTCATACATATCTCTATAGATTAATCTGTAAATTTGTAATACTTCTCAGTTCTTCTTTTTTCGATCTCACATTCGGTCATTCTTTTGGTTAGGTTTTTAGCGTTACTAGCAAATGAACAAATAACAAAAGCAGAGCAGAGGTTCAGGAAACCGATAAACAAGAGAAAAACGGCGAGATTGAACTTCTGAAGAAGTTCTTGAAGAGAGATTCAAGAAGAAGAACTGAAGAAACACTCTGTTATTCAAGAAACCGATAAGCGAGATTGAACTTCTGAAGAAGTTCTTGAAGAGAGATTCAAGAAGAAGAACTGAAGAAGCACTCTGTATTGGAGATTGTTTTGGCCAAACTATCAAGGATGAAGGTATGGTCTCATTATGGAGAGGAAACACCGCAAATGTGATCTGTTACTTTCCCACTCAGGTAAGTCTTGTTGCTGAGCTTTTATCTTTAGCTGGAACAAAATTTCCATCCAAAATGATTTTTATTGGTATTGTATTTGTAGGCCTTAAACTTTGCATTCAAGGATTATTTCAAGCGCCTCTTTAACTTCAAGAAAGACAAAGATGGCTACTGGAAACTTGGGATCCGGAGGTGCTGCTGGTGCTTCTTCACTCTTCTTTGGCTACTGGAAATGGTCTGCTGGTATCATTGTCTACCGAGGTTTCTATTTCGGAATGTATGATTCCATAAAGCCTGCTCTTCCTGAAAAGATGCAGGCCAGTACTAGTTCTGATATCTAATAGCCTTAGATTATTTATTTCATCTCGTATGTTCATATTCCAAATTGACATTTTACTTACGCCCCATATCCTGTAATCTAGTTGATATGTCCAGATTAGCACGCTGATCCTGTCCCGTGCCCACCCCTAGTGCATATATCTCTACTACTATAAGTCATCTTCTCCAAATGAATAATGAAAAATGTATGTATTCAACTCTAACTTTACTTTTCAATTTTGCTCTTTCATGTTCTTAATATTTAAATGTAAAATCAAAAACCAATGGACAGTTTCAGGGGGTATTTGTATATTTTAATTGAAAAAATATTATTACATTTTTTTGCACTTTTGTCGTTTTGAAATTCAAATTATTTATTATCAAGCCCAATCAATTTTAATATTTATTAATTATACTTAAGCCTCTAACATAATTTATTTAAAGCTATTTAATTATCTATAAATTATAAATAGGCCCTTATAAATGAAAAAAATTATTACACATTTTTTAAAATTACTGAATATCTGCCCACACAGAACGAGTTGACACCCTAGTATATAATGTTTGTATAAGAATTCCCTTTTTTATAATTACATAAAAGTACAATACAATTAAGTCAAAGGCTTTTTTTCGGCTTATGAAATAAAAAATGTGGAATTCTAAATGTCGAGGAAGAGTAATTCTACAGGGCCTGGGTCCTCCAGCCTGTTTGCTGCCTGGGTGGGGTAAAAAGACATTTATATCCCCCTCTTTAAACACTTTCTCTTAAAAGGTGGTTAAAAAGGGGAACAAAATTGTCTTTTTGCCCCACCCAGGCAACAACCTCGCTGGTTGACCCAGGCCAGCTAGAATTTCGGGTCGAGGAAACAGGCGAGGAAATGGGCGAGGAAAGCCACGTGGCGGGGTGGGGACCGTCCACTCCGCTCGGAATGCACGCACCAAAAAAGATAGTACGCATCCCGAGCGGGATGGACGATTCCCACCCCGCCACGTGGCTTTCCTCGCCCATTTCCTCGCCCGTTTCCTCGACATTAAGAATCACTCATAAAAAATTGATTTTGGATTGAGTTAATATGGGCCTGGAGAGTCTCATGAGCTTACAAAATGGCTGCTCTGAAATAAGTAGAAATAAAGGAGGGACAGTTTTGGAAATTCGAAAAGTGGACTTGAATGAAGACAGAGCACTGTAGAAATCAGGCTCTGCATTTATAACTTTACACAGGTACAGATAGATGTACACGAGCTTTTTGATGCACGTTTACCCTTTTTTTTATTTTTAATTTTTTTTATCCACATGTAATTTTACGTTTGATATTAATTTTTACCTTTTAATTTTATATACCAATATGCTTTTATGCTCCTACAAATTTTGTTGGATTCGGTGATTGATGTTTTGTATAGTTACATATTTTGTTGGGATCCAGCGAATTATATACCAATATTTAGTTTTGTGCCATTGATGTTTTGTATAATTATTCATCTATTATTTAAATAAAAAATGTTAAAGTATTAATTATTATAGATGATACATAAAAATGGTACACTCCTGAGCCGAACACTTGTTACGATGATTTCGAGGAATTACGATCCCCAACATAAATTCAGCCCAAGCGAATCTAAGCCCGCTCAATTTCAGTTCGGCAAGCAAATGCGGACTCTCACATCATGCTAAGCTCATACGTCTCACAGCTATTTACGGTACTTATACGCCCTCTTCAGAAAAATATCTCGATAATCAGCTTCAGACGGACAACTATAACTACTCTTTGCTTCCAACTAGGAAGCAAACTCCAGAGTATCTTTCATATAGAGAAACTCCATTCTACGGATTGCTATTGGATTGAAAACTATCTCTCACATATCTAGGAGTGCAAAGCTAACATGAAACTTCCCTCCTACAACACAACTCTTAATTAGAGAGAGATCTCTACGAAGATATCCTTCCTAAACTATGCTTACGATGACCTAGTTGAACCAAGATTCCTTGTACTAGAAATAAGACATGAAATTGGTAAGCTAAGGTACAGTACAAATTCCTTATTACAGCATTACACCTTTTTGAGATTCCATAATGATCCGTAGCTCACGTACGTTACAATACAAGTCACATCAATTATATTCTATCATTATTAATTATTTATACCTCATCACTTCACAACCCTTAAAAAAAAATCCTGCTCCACTGAGTATAGGCAAGGGCGGACTCAAGATTTTAGTCGAGAGGGGGGCGAAATGAAAAATACTTATTAGTTGATAATAGTAGTTATCAATGGTAAAGCTAATTTTTTTTTACCGAAGCTAGTAACTTATAAAAAAAAATTCGGGTAAAAAAAAATTCAACTATAAAAAATACAATGCATATATCAAATTAGATCAAAGTGTAGTCAATTTTAAGCCAAAATAAGGTCACTATTGATAACCTTAGCAAAGAGCAAACAAACATAATATCTAGAATATATAACTAATATCACAAAAGAGTTTGTCTAGGCAGCCAGACTTTGAAGCCATTTTTTTGCCAGGCTAGAGCATTTTTACACCTTTACCCATTCTCTTTAAAATACAATCACAAACATTATCTATAGAAGGGATAGAAATGTAAAAAACTTAAAACCTGATTAAAAAGTGGCTATAAAGCCTGGTTGTCTAGAATTGAGAATCACAAAATAATTATGATAAGTTTTAGGTGAAGCTAAATTTTTTTTGAAATTTGCGAATCTAATATGATTATAATACAATTTCAAAGAAAAAATAATTTATATGAGGGTTAAATTTTATACGAATTGGCTAATGGTATATATTTTCATTGAATTCTATCGTTATTATTTTAGATATTAATTTTAAATATATTTTTTGTTAGGGGTTTAATATCACTTGTGAAAAACAATTCATTTATTTAATGTTAATAAATTTTTATCAAACTAAACATTTTTTAATGTTTGCAATTACTAATAAAATTGCATTGAAAATAAAATAAAAAATGCACTCAAAGAGTATCGAACTCAGGTCTTTTACTAAAAATGATAAACCTCTAACCACTACACCAACAAAGATATGTTTAAATATTATCATAAACAGTTAATATATTGTATTCTACATTATATAATCAATTTTTTAAGACTAAAATATATATACTAAAAATATTTTAAAAGTTGAGGGGGGAGCAGCTGCCCCCTCACCCCTTAGTAGGTCTGCCCATGAGTATAGGGGCTCTTCTTATTGTCGATGAAACACGTGCATCCCTTTCGGGATGAGCAACAACGCACATATAAAGGGAATCACCACCCATCGCTCTCTTTCCCTCGCACATTTCCTCGACAAT
This sequence comes from Berberis thunbergii, assembly GCA_003290165.1. NCBI lineage: Eukaryota > Viridiplantae > Streptophyta > Magnoliopsida > Ranunculales > Berberidaceae > Berberis > Berberis thunbergii. The sequence goes on along the minus strand of QNQO01000328.1, from coordinate 847,468 downwards.
TGGAAAAGCTGCTGAGTATAGATGACACTGAATTATTCTGCGGAGTCTGGAGCGCGCATTACATGTACTCATGTCATATGAAAAAAAAAAAAAAAAAAGCAGTGGCAGCTTGTATAGCAGTAGTGTGTTAAAAGAGAATCAGTATAGTCTGAAATCCCCATATTTTGGAGGAGCATCAACATCTATCTGAAAAGATTTTTATAGAGGAAAAAGCAGTAGCAGCTTGTATGGTAGTAGTGTGTTAAAAGTAGGTTAAGGTAGACCACAGAATCCATAATAATTGGAGGGGCACTTTAGCTAGATCCACAATCACTTGTCTTTCAAATTTGAGCTTTGTCATCTTTCTGCCTCCTCCTCAGCATCACTCATATCATATATTCGCTCCTCCCACACCAAGTGCTCAAGCATCTAACATTGAACTTTTTTCATTTTTCCTTTTGCAAATTTCATTGATACATATGTTGTCTTTGGACAAATTAAGCTATTTCACAGATTTATACAGCTTTTTATCAATAGCCCTACCTTTACTACTGTTTTCATGACTAAATCTAAGCTTCAAACCACGCCACGTAGCTCGATCATACCCAAGCTAAAGTACAACATAAAAATACGCAACGGATTTTTCTTGTCTAGGGCTTGGTTTATCAATCGAATATTCACTTCATGGTGCAACACTCTTTATCTGTGTAGTAATTTTTTTTTTTTTTTTTAATGTTGCTCAACGTATCAGTGCATAAATAACATTACTGTGCATAAATAAGCATGTTTATGATGTTATCAATAACACGCAAATATATTAACACAATAATAATAATAATAATAGCATGTAAATAATACAACGATATTATATGGTTCGAGAAATTGCCTACTCCACGAGTGATGATGACATTACTTCTTATTAATTTCAAAAATCCGATAAAAATATACAAAATTTCACTAACAAAGAGTTTACTAACATAAAAGCAGTTGCCTCACAGACTCAGTGGCACACAAAAGCAACATAAACATGGTCATCACGAAGCCCAAAGCGCAACAGTCACGCAACACAAAATGCAGCAAAAAAACACATAACAAAATTAGCTTGAACGCAACACTGAAACAACAGAAAATTAGCATATAAAATCAACATAAATGCAACACTGAAACAACATAAAATCAGCATAAATGCAACACTAAAACAACAGAAAACACAGCATCAAAACAACAGAAATGCAATGCCAAAACAGTTGAAAATGCAACACCAAAATAGCTGAAAATCAGCATAGAAAATCAACACAAACTCCTACTATGTTAGGAAAGCAAGAGTCCTCAGTAAGAAACTCCCGTTCTCCATTTCAAACTAGGAAAATAAAGTCTTGTTCTCCACCCAAAACTATGAAATGAGAGTCCAAACAATTAGAAACTCCTTTCACTATCTAAAACAACCAAGGGAAGAGTCCCAATTTGAGAACTCTTGTTTGTTACTAAAAACCAATATGAGCCAAAATTCTACAATCTCCATACATTGACTCATATTTCAGGCCACTCCCACATATCTCCACCTTGGCATGCAATCAACACTTCGCCAAGACCAAAACCATCACCACCACACAACGCCCTAAAGGCATAATGCCCCAAAGGGCCTTAACAACAATAAATGTTGGTCAAGTTGAGAAAAAGCTCAAACTTGACCAAAACATCACCAAATCTGCAAAAATACATAGAGTTATCATAATCACTTCGTGTATACTTTAGTGTCAACATAAATGTGCCAAACTTCTTATACCATTGTCGTGGTGACTGCTTCAACCCATACAAAGGTTTCTTCAATTTGCACAAAAAATCTTCATTGCCAGCAATTACAAATCCAATAAGCTGATACTCTTCTAAATTTCCATGCAATAATTCAAAGCTGACATTTAATTGCTTGGGCTCTAAGTCAAACTATATAATTAAAACTAAAAGAACCCATATTAAGGTGTGTTTTACTACTGAAAAGAAGGCTGCATCATAAACAATACCCTCCAACTGTGCATACCCTTTTGCTACTAATGTAGCCTCATAATGTACACCATTACCTTCGAAGTTTGGAGAACCTTCCACAACTAAGGATGACTCAATCTGTTGCTGACTTTGTTCCACAACATCCTCTTAATCCATCCATTATACCAAGCACATAATTAATTTTTACTTCACCAATAACAACACTATCATCTATAGTAATTTTCCTTGGAGTTATAAATTCTACCTGTTCCATGTCATCATCAAGGAAATATAAATTCCCATGTCTTTTGCCTACCATAATTAGACGGTCATCATATAACACCTTAAGAATCCCGCATTCACTGATAAACTTGTACCTTCGAGATTCTAAAGTAGCTAAAGAAATCAAACTTTTACACAAATCAGGAACAAGTATGACCTCAGTCAAAACTATAACAACTCCATCAAACATTTGAATCTGGACTGTACCAATGCCAATAGTTTTGTAGACAAAGTCATTACCCATCAAAACATTTTCACATTCTGCAAATTTGTAGGAAGTGAACCAATCACTATAAGGGCATATGTGATACGTGGCACTTGAGTCCAATAATCATATATTGATAGATAATTACTAGAAGTGTGATACCCTTGTGTGGGCGGACCTGAGGGTGAGGATGAGGGTTGGAGCCCAATAGGCCCAACAGGCCTGTGGATCCCAAGAGGGGTTGGACGAACTACTCAAAGGGGATCATAGTCCCACATCGCCTAGGTGCGTGAGGGTGATGTGCTTTATATGTATGAACTTGGCTCTACATGATACAACGCGTTTTAAAGTCGCGCGGGCCGGTTTGGCCCAGAGCAGACAATATTGTGTCATGTGGACCGGATCGTTACAGAATGGTATCAGAGTCTGACCCAGCCGAAAGTGTGCCGACGTGGACGTTGGGCCTGTGTGACCAACGAGGACGTTGGGCTCCCAAGGGGGGTGGACTGTGATACTCTTGTGTGGGTGGACCTGAGAGGGAGGGTGAGGGTTGGAGCCCAATAGGCCCAACAGGCCTGGGAATCCCAAAAGGGGTTAGATGAGCTACTCAAGGGGGATCATAGTCCCACATCGCCTGGGTGTGGGAGGGTGATGTGCTTTATATGTACGAGCTTGGCTCTACATGATACAACGCGTTTTAAAGTCGTAAGGGCAGGTTTGGGCCCAGAGCGGACAATATTGTGTGATGTGGACCAGATCATTACAAAGAGTAACACCCAACTCCTCATCAACATTAGAAAAATTGTATGCTTGAGCCACAAACGTTGCTATATTTTCTAACAATTTCTTCTTCCTGTTCTCCTTAGCCTTAAGCTTCGAACAATTCTTCGCTATGTGACCAATCTCATGAGTCATGACAACAATAACATTCAAAATCATCATAGTTTTTATATTTGAAGTTATTCATGTTTTTCCCATAACCTTTATGCTCTATCATTCACCTTACAGCCAAACCTTTAGCTTGAACCTCATCATTAGCATCATGCTTCCTAACAGCTTTAGACAACAAGGTTGAAGAAGTAACCTCATCAAACTTAATCTCTTGTTTACCACATGAGAGAGTATGAATATGAACTATTGTATCACACAAACTAGGAAGAGTACAAATTAAAATAATAGTTTTATCTTAATCATCAACTTCATCTCCCAAATTATCTCCCAAATTAGACAAATCAGTAACAATTTTGCAAAGTCATTAATATGTTCGTTCATAGACTTACACGGATCCATCTTGAACATGTAGAGTTTTTTCTTAAGATAAAGTACCGTTGTGAGGGATTTCTTCAAATACATGTCCTCCAACTTTTCCCAAAGATCCTTTGTTGAGGTTTCCTTATGGTAGTTGTATATCTCATCTTTCAACAAACACAAACGAATTGTGTTACAAACACTCAAATCAAGTTCTTCCTATTCATTGTCATCCATCTTTTCAGGTTTACCTTTCAACACCTTTTATTGTACAACTTTTATTTATTTATAAGAACGTCCTTCACTTGGATTTGCCATAAACCAAAGTTATTATTTCCATTAAACTTTTCGATTTCATAAATTGGAGCCCCCTTGCAAACTTTGAATATGAAGAACTCAAACTTTCACCCATCTTCCACCTCCAAGTATCAAAGTAATGGCTCTGATACCACTTGTTATCAATAACATGCAAATACACCAACACAATAATAGCAATAGCACGCAAATAACATAATGTTATTACGTGGTTCGACAAATTGCCTACTCCACAGGTGATAATAGCATTACTTTTTATTAATTTCAAGATACGATGAGAAGATACAAAATTTCACTAACGAAAAGTTTACTAACAGAAAACAGCTGCCTCATAAACTCAGTGGCACACAAAAGCAGTACAAACACAGCCGTTATGAAGCCCAAAGCTCAGCAATCACGCAACACAAAATGCAGTCCAAACACAACACAAAATCAGCCCAAATGCAGTACCAAAACAACTAAAAATCAACACATAAAATCAGTATAAACACAACACCGAAAATCAGCATAAACGCAGCATTGAAACAACAAAAAATGCAGCACCGAAATAGTAGAAACACAACACAGAAATAGCAGAAAACGCAGTACCGTAACAATTGAAAATCAGCACAACTCTTACTATGTTCATCTTCAATCTCCAAGGCTTTATAGGAAAGCAAGAGTCCTAAATTTTGAACTTTTGTTCTTCATATCAAATTAGAAAAAAAAGAGTCTTGTATCCACCCAAAACTAGGAAAGCAGAGTCTTGTTATCCACCCAAAACTAGGAAATGAGAGCCCAAACAATTAGAAACTCGTATCATTATCTAAAACAAATAAGGGAAAAGTCTCATTTTGAGAACTCATGTTTGTTACTAAAAGCCAATATGAGCCAAAATTTTACATATGATTTAGGAGACTGATTGTTCAATCAATATTGACTACTTGGTCACTCTATGGTATAAGAGGAACATAATAATTGATTAAATAACATTAACCAATATTGACTAGTTGGTCACTCTCGAGGATAAGGTTTTCAAATCAATCGTGTATCACGCCCAAACCTTAGTTTTCCAACACTAATGCAAAACTAACAAAAAAAAAAAAAATGAAGATCCAATGTCAGCATCTTATGAATAAGTATTCCACAACTTGACATAATCTTACGCAACCCTTGATTATGTCATTGTTATTGATGTCAACAAATTTTAGTGAGAACTCCAGTAGATTACTACTCAAAACCCAAACTATATAACACTTCTACACTTTAGCAAGAGCTGTGAACCATTACATAATCAATATCATTATGTCACTGGGTATCAGCAAATTTTACCGAAAGTCCATTCGATATTCTGAAAGTGATATTTTAGGCACTGTCGACAGAACGAACCAAGCCACACCATTGACGAGCTGTTGACCCATATTAGTCTAGCAAGTCCCTTTATTGTTATTCCATGTTCAGCAAATGGTGTTAAGCATCAAACCAGCAAGATAAAAGTAAGATGACCACAGCATTGGTGAAGGAATAATATAGTTGCAGTGTTTTTTTTGTTCTTTGCTTCATTTATTAATAATATCCTGGAAGACTTTGAGTCAAGGTTAGAGTGAAAGGGTCCGAAAAAATAACCTAGTGGTAATTTTTTGGTTCTTTGCTTCATTGACTAATAATATTCTTGGAAATTTGGAGTCAACTTTTTATGAGCAAAAATTTCTGTGCCTAATACCAAGGCTTTAAGTCTTGAGTACTGTGTGGTAACTTGTTATATTCTATAATAATAAAAAAAAAAAAAAAAACTTGTTATATTCTGTTATGTGCCCATAAAATTGTTGTGAAAACAATCATGGTGTTTTTACCCAATGGTTGTGCATCCGTCCAGTCTAGCTAAGAGAGTTTTGACATAATCTTTGGGCATGGTTTAAGGGTGGCGTGAAGCGAATCGGAGGCAATCCATTGCCTTTTGTGACCATTAATATTATTAGCCTTCGGTCTTAGTAATAAAAACGATAAACAAAATTGTAACAAAAAATAACGCACAAGTTTTTCATTTTTTTGTTAGGATTCATCTCATTTAAGACCCACAGACTTTGGCATTGACTATGGAGTCTATAGAATTTACTGTGAATTATGCACAGTTACCTTTCAGGTATCAAATAGTCAAAAAAACAAGTCTACGGTCCCATTGCATACAAACAAACCAGCTAAGCCCAATCAGACAACTTTTATAATTGTTCTGTTGTGCTTTTATTCACTTTTGCAAATCTTCTACTCCAACAAATATGCACTTCTACACTCTATTCTAACCCTAGCTCCTCAGCACAATTTTACTGCTAATTCTGCAGAGAAAGAGATGGAGAGCAAGGGGTGTTCTTCCAAGGCCACCACCGATCGCAAAACCACTGAGAAAAACAGGAGAAATCAAATGAAGACCCTGTACACTGAGCTCAATTCTGTCATCCCAAATCAGAACACAAAGGTTCTTTCTTAATTCTATTTTTCTCTTTGAGTGTCTACATCAATATATAATTTTATGTAATTGAAACTTTAAGAATAGCTCTATATATCATACATATTAGTCCTAGTGGTGTTCAGACTTCAAAATGATCCATTTGATGTCTTTGATCAATTTGAGTGCAGAGAAGTTTTTATTCATATATACATATATATGATCTATTCATATGCATCATGTTTGAAACATAAAAAATAATTAGTTCACACCGACATTTTTACAAAACGTAGCTAACACTCAGTAAAAATCTCTTATACAACTATGTAAAAATTGTACACTGACAATCTGGTTGCAGGATCAGATGATGCCACTGCCTGATCAACTGGAAATGGCCATAAATTACATCAGAAAGCTAGAGAAAAAACTAGAGAGATTGAAGGAGAAGAAAGAAAATCTAATGGGAAATGAAAAGACGAGTAAAAGAAGAAAGAGCAGTGAAGTGATTGGATTGAAATCACCCCAGATTGAAATGCATTGCATCGGATCTGCTATAGAGATTGTAATGATTAGTGGGTTGGGCAGGCAGTCCATGTTTTACAAGATCCTTCGCATTCTTCATGAAGAAGGAGCTGAGGTTGTGAATGCTAGTTTTTCGGTTGTAGATGAAACCATTTTCCACACCATACTTACAGAGGTTATCTACTATTTACTTATTTGAAAATTTCATTTCTAATGAAACACATTATATTCGATCAGAGCATAACATGTAAGGTTTTTATTTGTTTGTTGTAGGTTGGAGATTCATCACATGGTCATGGTGTTGAAATAATATCTAAGAGACTAAATAAGCTGGTTGATGAATCGGCGAATGGGGGTAATTAGATTTCTAATGAACAAGCATGCAACATCAATCAGTTGAAATGAATATCCATTTGTTGTTGTTATTGATAATTGAATGATCATTCCAACTATGGAAACCTTTCATCTTTAAGCTAGCTATGAATGTAAAACTTTGAGGTTTTAGAATCAAATCTCAATGTTATGGGTTTTGTTTCTTATTTTCTTTAGTTGAGCTTGTGTATTATTTCAGCTTCTAACCCTCAGAAGATATAGACTATGCTTCTAATTTTAGGAATTGCCTAAAGGTTTAGTTTGGAAGCTTTTCCTATGTTCTGATACTGAGATTTTAGCTTTAATTTCTTTTAGTCTGTAAGTTGCCGCGGTGTTGATGGTGCTGGTGACTGGAAATGACACTCCACTAACCTATTTTAAAGTAGGAACGAAAAAGAAGTGTTAGGCCATAGATCAGATTGTTCTAGCACAATCTATATTAAACTATCCATATATAGATTATAGTTATGTGCTGGCAAGTTAGTGACATTGGGATGAATTTACGAGACCCCCATCCCTCTTTGTAATTTGATCAAGGTGTCGGGGATATGTAACACACAAAAAGATTTGAGATGTTTCGTGGGAGAGGGATCTACATACCTCCCATCAACCATACCTCTTGCCTAGTTCACATAGCTAGAGATTGCTTGAAACTTTGTGATCTTTTATTGTACTCCAATTCTAGCTGGTCTGGAAAAGGGGCGAGGTTGCTGTTTGGGTGGGGCAAATGGACACTTTTGCCTCCCCCCTCTTTAACCACTTTTTTGAAAAGAGGTGTTTAAAGAGAGGGGGGCAAAAGTGTATTTTCACCCCCCAGGCAGTGAAAACCAGGCTGGAACCTAGGCCATTAAGAATTGCTCTTTATTATAAGACCACTATCTTCACTTTTGAAGTTTAACCCGTCTAAGTGTCGAGGAAAACAGCGAGAGACCCCTACGGGGGAGGGGGACTATCCATCCTCCGGGATGCGCACTTGACTTTTCAACACACGCATCCTGAGGGGATGGACGACCCCCACCCCTCGCTGTTTTCCTCGCCATTTCCATCGACAATTAGAATTTTTTTTTGAAGTTCATTCAAAGTGGACTGTGCAAATTTTTTTTACTTATATGTCGAGCTACAAATATGAATTAAGCTGAATTTTTGTAAAATTGTTGGAAAACTATTATAGAGATCCCCTCCACAAAATTTCAGGGTAAGCCTTTAGATGAGGGATATGTTGATCTCTCTCCCTAATGTGGAGTGCATATGAAGTGCTTAAAATAAAAAATTTAATAAATGAGTTGTCATGCCACTTTTACATTGTTGACTCTCCTTGCATGACGTGCATGACCCGCTCTAAATTGTTTGATTACTTTCAGTCAATAGACAGTTATAGTCTGAACTGAACTCCTCAATTAAAAGAATTTAGTTAAATATGGTTTAAAGTTTCTCAGAGTTTTACAACCACACATGATCTTTGAAGATAAAAAGTAGGATGTGGCCGTACCCAATTTGGGATAAGGTGATGAAGATGTTACATATGTGCTTTAAGGATATTGTCTCTGCAAAATTACTTGGCCAGGAGGAATATTTCATGGGCAACTAGACTCTAGACATACTCCTCTAAATTTAGAATTTATTATTATTATTATTATTATTATTTTTTAAAAGTTTTTAAGTGAGGAGGGGTTTGAAGGATCTTAAACTTTATATTAATAAAAAGTGATGAACTAAGTACAATCGCTCATTCATTCACTATTACATTATCAATAGAAACAAAATGTTTTTTCAAATCCTCAACAAAAAAACTAATTAGATTAAGCTCAACGGTCTCCAAGTTGAAAAATAATCTCGCAAAAATGTTTGCTACAATAGTAGTTTATTAGTGCACATGCCATAAGTTTGCTCTATCATAAGAACCAATCAATTATTTAATCATCTTTATGACATGATTTATACCTACTAGGGTGGTCAAGATGTAAGATAATTCAACATAGAGATCCGGAGAGTTCTGAACCTTGAAAGTAAATCCATTGAATACTAGCTCTAATCTACCATCTATATAGGAATCTGAAAGACATCTGCATCCTATATTAATTGTCTTCATCGAATTTAAAAGTTAAATTTTCTTTGGTCTAGATGATCCATTCTCCATGTACTTGGGATTGGCCTTCTTTGATCTGTTTGATCTATGAAGGTTTGATTGCATCCCTGTTAGTACCTTTGCTCGATTCCAAACTTACATATATCATAATGGATTTAAGTCCAACTCTTCTTTGCTAATATCCTTGATTTGTGCAACAATATTTTCATGTTCTCTTCCTTTCTCGCCATGTCCATCTCTGCACTGAGTATTTGTAGGTGATGAATTTCGTACTGGTTGTTTGTCGGTTTCGTTATCCTCTGCTTAAATTTCCATTTTTTCTTTATTGTAACTCGAGTTAACCTGTGTTGCTTTTTTGGAACTTCCCAGCTGTCTTCTTGGCGCACTGTCTAATCTTTTACAACGGGTTTCTCTACTGGTTTATACACCTTGATCACAACCTTATTTGAGTTATTCCTTGCACATCCTTCCGTGTAGCGACCAAACACATAATGGAGCTTGCATTTTATTGGCTTCCAATGCATATTCCACCCTGATAGGGGCATAATTAGGCTATTTTTAGTACCATATTTCTATATATATTTTTAGCTATTACTTGTTAATTATGGTACTAATTGCTATTTTCATAGTTGTGTAGGTTTTCAATTACAATATTTTAAAATATAAGCAAATTAGAAATTTAGAAATACTAATTGCACAAGAAAATCACACAAGCAAGGAAATCACACAAACAAGGAAACAAGGAACCCACACCAACAAAGAAACCACAGAAAGAAGAAAACAATAATAAAAAGGGGACGATACCTAGCTTTGAGGGATCATCCATCAATGGCCTCTTAATCCACCACGCAACAAGCCACGCTTGCAACCACAACAAGTCGTCACCCATCATCATCCATCCACAGCTTCCATCGTCACCTCGCCAAACCCTAGCCGCCGCCATCCAGCAATAGCCTCTTAATCCACACCCCGCCATCACAACCACAACTCATCAATCATCCTCGCATCATAGCCAACAGACCACCACCCCCTCTCGCAAACTTACCCACCATATTCATCACCAACATCACTGCTTACCCTCACGCAACCAGCAGCCCAACACCGCCCCTCAATCTCGTTATCTTTTCTCTGTAACAAACCCATCCTCACAGATCCCTCCTCCTTGCAACAATCCATCAAGCAACCTCACAACTGCCAGACGTTTGCAAGCACCGACCTTCTATCACTTTCTCGCACCACCCATCGTCTCAGTCACCTCCATCAGCGACGACCATGACCACACACACAAAGACGAAGCGGAGATTGAGAAGGAAGCAAAGTGAGGCAGAAAGAAGAAGCAGATTGCGAAGGAGAAGATCGCGAAGAGAAAGAGGATTCTCTTCTGCTATCCACACACATCAGTCCACTCAGTACCACCACGGATCAGGCTACAGTGTTTTGTTTCATCACTCAACTCCTTTACTTATTTTAGTTTGATTATTGATTATGGATTACTATTTGAACATAATTAATATGTCTAGATAAACTCCTTTTAGTTGGGTGGATTCGAAGCCCCGAACATTTGCTTTATAAATTAATTGAATTTAATCTTCCTTGCTATTAGTGATTGTGTTTTGCTTAACTGCTTTACAGAGAAATTTTCTTTGTATGTTTGTTAAGGTGGCCAACTTAGTAAGCATGCTAGGATTTGGGGCTAGAGTATAGGAAAGTTTCACCTAATTGTTATAATCCTGTATTCACAAGTAATAAATACCAAGGAACATTGGTAAGGTCAAGTAAAAACCTAGGCAAGAACAAGATGCTGATCATACTTGTAATTGCCTAGTTAGTGTTCATATTTTTCACAAAACTTAATGATCTTAGATTGTTATTTAAATTGTGATTCCTGTTTAGATAGCATGATAATAATAGTTTGAAAGCGACACTTAGTTTAATTCAACGAACTTGGGAAAATAATAAGATTAATGCAGTGTGGTCACGGTTAATCTCGAGCATTGTCTCTCACAAGTTAGCAAATGATTATTAAAGATTGATTTATAAGCATATGTTTGGTGTGTGGAGATAAACCCTTAGCTAATTTCTCATCTTTGTCATCCCTTTAGTTTTATTATCTTTACAGTAATTTTCGTAGTTATATTCATAGTTTAATTTAGAAAATCCAATCCCCTTTTATTTAATTAATTAGGTTGTTAGTTGTCGTTTAGTTATTATTAGTGTTAATTGACAAACCCTCTAATCCCCGGTCTAGAACGATCCCTACTTATTCTATACTACAATCACAAAGCAGGGTATTAAGTTGTGTGCTACTAAAATAGCGCATCACACCCCTACGTTGTATGTCTTCACTACTATCACAGGAATGTGATTAAGTAGTGGGTTAGTTGCACTGATCTCAACACATACTCTTGCGAATTTCATTCCTATTCTATCCTCAGTTGCCTTGTCTAGCAAAAGAGTTATACAAACAACACTAGTTATGGCCTCCAAATCCATAGGGTTCCAGAACATTAAGGGTACATTTCTCAAACTAATCCAAATAGGAATAGTATTAAGATCAGTCGAGTCATCTTTCAGAATGGTCTCCATGTCCTTATGATGAAGAGTCTATTAGCAATGTGTAGCGAACCCATCTCCAACACCTTATCTCTATCTTCTTCTTCCTTGAGTTTGAACACAAAAGTGTTATCACAGTGAGTTTTCATATCAAACCCGACTTTTAGTTTCCATATCCTGGTAACTACCTCCCTTACATACCCAAAAGCCAATTGTTTCTGCACAAAGTTACCAACAACAATTCTTTACATTCATTTCTTTCTTCTACAAAGTCAGAGGACTGCAACTGCATCACTGTTTCCTTCGAAGTTTGGAGAACCTTCCACAACTAAGGATGACTCAATTTGTTGCTGACTTTGTTTCACAACATCCTCTTAATCCATCCATTATACCAAGCATATAATTAATTTTTACTTCACCAATAACAACACTATCATCTATAGTAAATTTCCTTGGAGCAATCATATATTGATAGATAATTACAAGAAGTAACACCCAACTGCTCATCAACATTAGAAAAATTGTATGCTTGAGCCACAGACGTAGCTCTATTTTCTAACAATTTCTTCTTCCTGTTCTCCTTGGCCTTAAGCTTAGAACAATTCTTCGCTATGTGACCCATTTCATGAGACATGACAATAATAACATTCAAAATCATCATAATTTTCATATTTGAAGTGATTCATGTTTTTCCCATAACCTTTATGCTCTATCATTCGCCTTGCAACCAAGCCTTTAGCTTGAACCTCATCATTAACATCATGCTTCCTAACAACTTTAGACAACAAGGTTGAAGAAGTAACCTCATCAAACATAATCTCTTGTTTACCACATGAGAGAGTATGAACTATTGTATCACACAAACTAGGAAGAGTACAAAGCAAAATAATAGTTTTATCTTGATCATCAACTTCATCTCCCAAATTAGATAAATCAGTAACAATTTTTCAAAGTCATTAATATGTTTGTTCATTGACTTACACGGATCCATCTTGAAGTTGTATAGTTTTTTCTTAAGATAAGTACCGTTGTGAGGGATTTCTTCAAATACATGTCCTCCAACTTTTCCCAAAGATCCTTTGTTGAGGTTTCCTTCTGGTAGTTGTAGATCTCATCTTTCAACAAATACAAACGAATTGTGCTACAAGCACTCAAATCAAGTTCTTCCCATTCATTGTCATCCATTTTTCAGGTTTACCTTTCAACACCTTGTACAACTTTTTTTTTTGTAAGAACGTCCTTCACTTGGGTTTGCCATAAACCAAAGTTATTATTTCCATTAAACTTTTCGATTTCATAAATTGAACCCCCCTTACAAACTTTGAATCTGAAGAACTCAAACTTTCACCCATCTTCCACCTCCAAGTATCAAAGTAATGGCTCTAATACCACTTGTTATCAATAACATGCAAATACACCAACACAATAAAAGCAATAACATGCAAATAACATAATATTATTACGTGGTTCGACAAATTGCCTACTCCACAGGTGATAATAGCATTACTTCTTATTAATTCCAAGATACGATGAGAAGATACAAAATTTCACTAACGAAAAGTTTACTAACAGAAAAACAGCTGCCTCATAAACTCAGTGGCACACAAAAGCAGTACAAACGCGGCCATTATGAAGCCCAAAGCTTAGCAATCACGCAACACAAAATGCAGCCCAAACACAACACAAAATCAGCCCAAATGCAGCACCGAAACAACTAAAAATCAACACATAAAATCAGTATAAACACAACACCGAATCAGCACTGAAAATCAGCATAAACGCAGCACCAAAACAACAGAAATGCAGCACTGAAATAGCAGAAACGCAACACCAAAATAGCGGAAAACGCAACACCGTAAAAGCTGAAAATCAACACAACTCCTACTATGTTCTCCTTCAATCTTCAAGGCTTTATAGGAAAGCAAGAGTCCTAAATTATTAACTTTTGTTCTTCATCTCAAACTAGGAAAAATAGTCTTGTTATCTACCCAAAACTAGAAAAGGAGAGTCCAAACAATTAGAGACTCGTATCACTATCCAAAACAAATAAGGGAAAAGTTCCATTTTGAGAACTCCAGTAGATTACTACTCAAAACCCATACTATAAACACTTTTACACTTTAGCAAGAGTTGTGAACCATTACTTAATGAATCATTATGTCACTGGGTATCAACAAATTTTACCGAAATTCCATTTGATATTCTGAAAGTGATATTCTAGGCACTGTCGATGGAAAGAACTAACCCACACAAAGGATATGCACATTCGATCTTCCAATGTATGCGTGACGGCTAGGGTTTGAGAAAGGAGGCGATTTTGCAAACCTTCGATCTTCTCCATCCCTGTCATGGAATGATGATTCAGCAACAAGATCCACCACTTGCTTCCCCTCACGCCTCTTGAGGGGAAGCCAACACACATGAGGGAGGCAAACCAGAGAACCCTGGAACACACACAACTGTTGATACAGCAGCACCTTTAGCCGAACAGATCACAAAGGTCCTAATGGAACAAACGAATATCGCTTTCAATGAAGCTATCCACACTAGTGCTACCTGGACACATGCACCAACCCCAACGACGATGAGTTGGTCTTCCTTGTTTGAAAAACGACATCATAAGAGCAGTTCTAAACTGCACTTTATTAAACCCACAGTTGTGGAGGGAAAGCAGATCGTCCACATCAAGAAATCTGATCATGCAACAAGGATTGAGGAGTGTGAGACCTATCTTATTGGTAACTTTGTTGGGAAAAGATTGGCATACAACTTCGTTAGTGACAAATTGAAAAAAACTGTGGGGTTTGAAAAGCGAGTTCGAGATGACAGTAAATGGTGACAAATCCTTCGTTTTTCAATTCAATAATGAAGAAGATCGCGAGAAGGTGTTAGACATTGGACCAGTACACATTGCAAATAGGATCTTCCTTATTCGGCCATGGCAGCCTTATATGGAAGAAAGTGTCAAGGTCCTCAACTCGGTGCCGATCTGGGTAAATCTGATTCGAGTCCCTCTTTTCCTGTGGAGCCCTACTGGATTGCAGTCCATTGCCAGTGCATTAGGCACCCCGCTCATGCTTGACAAAGTGACCGAGCAAAGATCTCGATTGTCTTACGCAAGAGTCTGCGTGGAAATCGAAGCAAACAACCAATTCCCTAGTTCCATCCAAGTTGTTATCGATGATGGGAAACTAATAAACATCAAAATTGAATACTCCTGGCGTCCTGTCAAATGTAGTCATTGCAAAGGCTTTGGTCATGCATCTACACACTGTCCCACAAAAAAAAAATTACAAGGCCAAACACACCACATATTGGCGAGCCACAAACACCACAAGTAAGGAGAAGGAACCGACTGCTGTTCTGCAGGAGGACGGATGGCAGGTTGCAACAAGCAAGCACACGTACAAACCAAGCGGGCACCGAGTTGTGCCTAGTCGTGATGCTGTGCCTAGTAGTGATGTTGTGACTAGTAGTGATGCTGGGCCTAGTCGTGCAATTGTGGATGTCCCTGGCAATGACTATGCTGCAGTTCCTAGCAGTGCATGTGCTGAAGCAACAAGCAGTGAATGTGATGAAGTGCCCCGCAGTGCCAGTGTCGCTGCGCCCAGTAGACATGCTGTCATGAACAAGACCCAACATCATGCTTTAACTAATGGGGTAGTCAACTTAGCGCCCACTGGCCCAGAAGCACTTGGAACCAGTAGTACGGTTAGGCCAAGCAATCCAAAGGAGCAACACTTAAATGAATTCAGGGATGATTGTAGGGATGCATGTTACTCACCTAATGGGATTGAAACGGCGAGTCAAGCTGCGGATTCAGATGCTGAAGTAGCAGCAGAGTCAGGTCTGTCTACCCCCATATCTAACTCAGAGGAAAACCCAATGCAAGTAGTGGCGGTGCTTCGTGCATTCGCTGGTATAGGAGGACTAGGGGAACATCCCACAACGCTCATGGATTGCCTAACTCCCCGAGACGTTAAGGCTGTGAATTTAGCAATTGCAAGAATAAGCAGGGATGCATTGGTCGCTGAAATTCACACTTCACTTGAAGAGGAAGCAACAAAGGTGGGGCAAAACACTAGTGAAGAAGAACGTGAGGTTACAACAATACAACCTCCCACGGCACATGTTCCTCGCAGGTCCTCTCGAAGCAAGAAGACAAATCCTAAATTCAGGTAACTGATGATGATAATACGAGTAGAATGCAAATGCTTATTAGATCCTTGTATGAATGCTAGATTAGTGCTAGCATTCAATGGTTTTTATACCATGATTCATTGTGGTTCGTATCCTTACGATGACTTCTCGTATATCCTGGGGCCCACATTATGTATAAATCACGTCATGAGAGTGATTAAAGGATTGATTGGTACTTATGAGGAAGAAAGGTTATGGCAGGTCTATCATGCAACTACTTTAGTAGCAGAACATTTTGCAGCGTCACTCCTCAACTTGGCGACTGTGATTCTAGAACTTATTAGGTTCTTTGTTGAAGATTTGAAGCAATTTTATTGTCCTGTGGATGATATAACGAGTGAACGTATGAGTGATTGTAAACTTTATCATCCACTTTTTTCATTTCTAAGGTTCGGGGATCCTAAATAACCCCGCTTACTTTTCAAAAAAAAAAAAAAAAAAAAAAAAGAAAGAAAGAAAAAAGAACCAAGCCACACCATTGACGAGCTGTTGACCCATATTAGTCTAGCAAGTCCCTTTATTGTTATTCCATGTTCAGCAAATGGCGTTAAGCTAATTTTGTTCTTTGCTTCATTTACTAATAATATCCTGGAAGACTTTGAGTCAATGTTAGAGTGTTAGTGGTAATTTTTCGGTTCGTTGCTTCATTGACTAATAATATTCTTGGAAATTTAGAGTCAACTTTTTATGAACAAAAATTTCTCTGTGCCTAATACCAAGGCTTTAAGTCTTGAGTACTGTGTGTTAACTTGTTATATTCTATAATAAAAAATAAAAAAAAAAACTTGTTATATTCTTTTATGTGCCCATAAAATTGTTGTGAAAACAATCATGGTGTTTTTAGCCAATGGTTGTGCATCCGTCCAGTCTAGCTAAGAGAGTTTTGACATAGTCATTGGGCATGGTTTAAGGGTGGCGTGAAGCGAATCAGAGGCAATCCATTGCCTTTTGTGACCAATAATATTATTAGCCTTCGGTCTTAGTAATAAAAACGATAAACAAAATTGTAACAAAAAATAACGCACAAGTTTTTCATTTTTTTGTTAGGATTCATCTCATTTAAGGCCAACAGACTTTGGCATTGACTAGGAGTCTATAGAATTTACTGTAAGCTGAGGCGAATTATGCACAGTTACCTTTCAGGTATCAAATAGTCAAAAAAAACAAGTCTACGGTCCCATTGCGTACAAACAAACCAGCTAAGCCCAATCAGACAACTTGTATAATTGTTCTGTTGCGCTTTTTTTCACTTTTGCAAATTTTCTACTCCAACAAATATGCACTTCTACACATTCTACAAATTTACTGCTAATTCTGCGGAGAAAGAGATGGAGAGCAAGGGGTGTTCTTCCAAGGCCACCACCGATCGCAAAACCACTGAGAAAAACAGGGGAAATCAAATGAAGACCCTGTACACTGAGCTCAATTCTGTCATCCCAAATCAGAACACAAAGGTTCTTTCTTAATTCTATTCTTTTTCTTTGAATGTCTACATCAATATATAATTTTATGTAATTGAAACTTTAGGAATAGCTCTATATATCATACATATTAGTCCTAGTGGTGTTCATACTTCAAAATGATCCATTTGATGTCTTTGATCAATTTGAGTGCAGAGAAGTTTTTATTCATATATACATATATATGATCTATTCATATGCATCATGTTTGAAAAATAAAAAATAATTAGTTCACACCGACATTTTTACAACGTAGCTAACACTCAAGACCATAGTTTTAGAAAACTAAGAGAATGTATGATAATTCTGTATTCTCATTATTTTCTGTAAGTGTACAATGATCATACTTTTATAGACAGTTCTAATTCTTGTAACAACAACATCAGTAACTTGCATCAATAACAAACTAACAATATTGCTGACTACCTATCCATGCTTAACAAACTAACAACATTGACTACTCAGTTACCTAGCATTAACAAACTAACAACATTGACTAGGTATCCATCACCTAGTATTGCTAGCTACCTATTTACGGTTAACATTCCCCCTCAAATTGAGTGTAGATCCATCAAGGACAATCAGTTTGTCTCTCAGTAACAGAAATCTAGAAATACCAAGGGCCTTAGTAAGGATATCAGCCACCTAATCAACAGCTGAAATGTGATGAACATTAAGAAGCTTGCGAGCAACCTTCTCACGAACAAAGTAAATATCCAATTCAATGTGCTTAGTTCTGGAATGAAGAACATGATTAGCACTTAACAAGGTCGTGCTCTTGTTATCACACCATACAGTAGGAGGAGCACAAACAAGCTTAAGTTCATAAAAGAGAAATTGTAGCAATGTGAGTTTAGCTGTAATTGATGCTAGACTTCGGTATTCAGCCTCAGTACTACTGCGAGAGACAACACTTTGCTTCTTGGACGACCATGAAATGAGATTGGAACCCAATTGGACACAATAGCCTGAAGTAGAACGTCTGCCATTCGGATCAGATGCCCAATCAGCATCAGAGAAGCCAGTCAAATGAAAATGAGGAGCAGGTGCTAAGTGAAGTCCAAACATAGTAGTAGCCTTAAGATACCTTAGAATCCTTTTGACAACTCGCCAATGAGATTAAAGTGGATTATGCATGAATTGGCAAACTCGATTGACTGAGTATGCAATTTCTGGTCTTGTAATGGTGACATATTGCAAAGCACCAACTATACTGCGATATAAGTGGACATTTTGGACAGGATCTGTAATACCTGCGTTTAAAAAAAAAAAGATTTTTTAGGGCGGGGTGTACTCAGCAAAGTGGTGGGGACACATAGCCACCCACCCCTTAAAAGGAAACGATCCCTCCCCTTTTCTTCTTTCTCTTTTCTTTTCTTTTTTTATTCTCTCTTACAGAGTGCGAGGTCCCTCTTCGAACTCTTCGTCTCCAGCGGGATTTCTTCGACATTTTTGGTTGATTTTCGTCCCCCAAGCTCACCTCCTCCTCCTGATTTCTTCCTCTCTGCATTCCCTCTTCATTTCTCGGTTGTTTTTTTCAAAAAAAAAAAAAAATCAGTTTTCATTTGGGTTTGGGGTTTGATTGGTTTCCATAGCTCCGATCAACCGTGTTGGGGCCTTGGTGGCGTCATTGGGAGCCCTTAGAACCGACATGCAAGGTTGTTTTGGGGTTGGCCGAAAATTTTTTCTAAAATCAGGGTGCATGTTTATTTTGAGGGTTCCTTGGCGTGAATACTGGTTTTGGGTGTGTGGGTGAGCTTCACATTCGTGACTCTGAGGATTTTTAGACCCATTTTCGGCCTGTTGTGCGGTTTGGAGGCGATCAGACCGGAGTAGGGAGGGTTTCGGCGCGTTTTCGCCAAACTTTGGGTTTCGACAGGGTGGTTGCCAAATTCCTATTGCATGTAAGTTTTTCTTTCAGTCGTGCGCCGATTGTATTTATTTATTTATTCTAGTTTTTGGCTAGTTTACTCATTTTCGAGTCCGCCTTGCAGTTTTAGAATTTTCGTGGTCCCGCATTCGTGGTTTTGTGTGTTTGGGGCTTCGACCGGTAGGAATTGGGTTTTGAAAATCCATTCCGCCAGGTGTGTGGAACTATAATTTTTATTTCAAGAAATAAGTATTTGAAATCCTGAATTTAAGTTTTACATCATACCGTGAATTATGTATTGGGTTTCCTGAAAGCATGATATACTTGAATGAAGTCAAATAGTGATGGAATTTTGGTGTGATTATGCTTTGGTGTAATGACATGAGACTTGTATGCTTTGTTTTCGAGTTTGCATAGTATGTCATGTTTTACCGTGGATTTTCGAGTCTTGAGCATGTATGATAATTGACTCGAATAAATTTGTCGTGGTGAATTGGGTCATGTTGGGACCCTGACATAGTTGTGGTTTTATAAA
This sequence comes from Berberis thunbergii, assembly GCA_003290165.1. Lineage (NCBI taxonomy): Eukaryota > Viridiplantae > Streptophyta > Magnoliopsida > Ranunculales > Berberidaceae > Berberis > Berberis thunbergii. The sequence goes on along the minus strand of QNQO01000328.1, from coordinate 827,436 downwards.
AAATTGCCGAATTGTTTATGATTGCACGTCTATTACCTTTGGTGATGTACAGACTCGTCATTTTGTTGATGTGGATAATAGTATAAGTGTCTTTACCCCGCTATAATGCCTTTTGTGCCGATGCTTAGGAGCTTGCTCGCATCGTGAGTTGGATGGTGCTTGAGATGACTCGCACCTGACATTGAGGACTCTATTGCATTTGGCAAGCTTGCTGAGGTGCGGTGAGCTCCCGCACGCACTTGCCACTATAGAGTGCAGTAGAACGGGTCCCGGAGGATGTGCTTTGGGAATTACTCGCTTTCCCTCTCAGCGCGCTTGATTTTGATTATGTTAGGTTGCCCATGTTAGGCCAGTCGTTCGGGATATTTGAGTTTGTATCCTTGTAGATGGCACCCCATTAGGATACAAACAAGCCCGAAGTGGTACTGGTGCACGTTGTGGGATGTGTTTGGGTGAGACACATTCGTAGGGTATGCGGATACCTACGATATGAGACACTTATACATAATTTTATAGGATTTTTTGTTTCAACCTGATTGCTATACCTAGGAGACTAGGAAGAATTATGAGATTGTCTTTATTTCCATTGCTTGATATTTACCATGTTTGAATCACGTGTAATGATCGGCATATATCGTAAACTGGTAGTTATTGTTGAATCTGAAATGTTTGTGTTGTTGCTTGAACTTAGAAATATTATCTTTAGAGACCCGTTGTGAATTAGTCTTTAGAACTTGTTATTTATCATTTATTGTTTGGCATGAATTTTTCTGGTATAGTATTCCGTTATTTGTATTTAGTTCGCTCGCACCAGCTAGCTTTGTGCTTTGCTGACCCCGCAAGGGGTGTGCTTCTATTGGAATGCAGGCAGTGTTGGCGTTCCTGCTGATCGTGGCGCGTAGGCCCCGGTTTCCGTTGTAGGCGCGTTTTGTGCTCTTTGGTTGTGTCCACCCTGTACGGGTATGTTTTGTTTCTCTTGTGTTTCAGATGTACTATATTGCTACACTAGATGTTAGTATACTGGTTTTGTCGGTATGACTCTGGCGGGGCGAATTAAATATAGTTATTTTGTTCAAACTTTAGCGTAGTTTTATTTCCGTTTGATTCTCGTATCAAGAATGTGTTATATTATGCTGTTGTGGCCGGTTACGATCCGCCTGTGTACGTGTTAGTTCACGCATCGGCACGCTGCGATTCCCAAGGTGGGTCGGGGCGTGACAGAGCGTGGTATCAGAGCCATTATTTACCGGTTCACATAGAACATCATCGTATACCACTTTCTTGAGTGGATTGGGTAGATGAGTTAGGACTTTTGTTGTGTTGTTTGATGTATGGTATGTGTGTTTTCTTTTTCGTAAAGGTTGTTTGGTGATGGCACATGGTAAGAGATCCCAGGGTGAGGGATCAGGCACTGCTGGGGAGAATATCTTTTAGGCTTTCATGGAAATGATGACCCAGTTGGCACAGAATATGAGGCAGGGCAGTCAGTCAGAGGATCCGTTTATTCGGCGCAACAGGGATTTCGTCAGCTTGGGTGGTGAAAGGTTTGATGGTATTGGAAATTCTCTAGTAGCGGATCGGTGGATCCGTAAGGTAGAGCTCATATTTGAGAGGATGGTGCTGACACCTATACAGCGTACTGAGTTAGCAGCACACCAGTTTGACGGAGAGGCTATGTACTGGTGGGATACAGTAAGGCAGAGCCGTGATGTGTCAGAGATGAGTGGGATACATTTTGCCAGGTGTTTGAACAACATTTTGTTCCTGATTCTGCAAGAGTTGAGATAGTGGACATGTTTCTACATTTACAGCAGGGTTCTAGATCGGTTTCTGAATACTTGTCTGAGTTTACACAGTTGAGCCGCTATGCCACTTGTTTTATAGATACTCCAGGGAAGAAGAACAGGAAGTTTTTGAGTGGTCTGAACCCGTTTCTAAGGAAACAGTTGATGGTGATGATTGATCGTCCTTTTGAGAGATTAGTGGACGTCACTTTGAGTCAGGAGCGAGTGGACGCCGAGTGTAGACAAGAGAATTTGATTCGACGAGCTAGAGGTTCAGAACGTAGTGAAAGGTTTGGCCGAGGAAGCTAGACAATTGAGCAGGCACAACAGCCAGAGCGTGCCACTGTCCAGCAGAGAGACCCTGGTAGTGGGGGACCAGTTAGGACTGGCAGAGACCGCAGAGGCGACAGACATTCCCGAGGAGATCATCGACAGTAGCAACAGAGACAACCTAGGTAGGGTGGTCAGACAGGAACTAGGAGCGGTTGCTTCACTTGTGGTCAGGAGGGACATGTAGCCCGTGATTGTCCAAGAGGTCAGACAAATCGATGGGAGCATGTAGTTTGTTATACTTGTGGACAATTGGGGCACTTTTCCAGACTTTGTCCTCAGAATAGGGATGGACCAGCACAGCAGAGGGTGCCTCAGGGACAGTTAGCACCTGCACCTGGAATTGGTCAGAGAGTCCCCCTCCCAGCACCGCCTGTTCACCTAGCAGCTATTCTCGGTTAGGGAAATGTTGAGGGTATGTTATTATTATTTTTATTGTCGTTTTGTGCGTGCAAGATGTAGTAAGATTTGTGTTATGTGCATTATGCGTAAGAAAAATTGCATGTTAGTGTGTTGTTATATGATTCTGGATACATGTGTTGTGTGACAGGTTTTGTGCATTCGTCGTCTTCCCTGTTGAGGGCTCTTTTCGATACAAGAGAATCTAGGTCTTTTATTTCTAGACAGTTGGTTGTTAGAGACAACCTTGAGGTAGTGCCTTTGCCGGAGCCCCTGTGTGTTGTGTCTCCCTTAGGCAGTTCGATTTGGTTGTGGGAATTTTGTCCCCATTTCGAGTTTTCCTTGTTGGGGTACAACTTTGTGTTTGACTTTATTGTTTTGGGTTTTGAGGGCTATCATTTGATTCTAGGGATGGATTGGTTGTCCAGTCATCTGGTGATCATTGATTGCTTGCATAGGTCGGTGATGTTAGCGCCACCTGATGCTTCACCTCGTGTGTTGCCTTGTGAGCCCGATTCGGTTTCTTTGATGTCGAGTTTTCTTAGCTCTCTTGAGATTTCTTGTCCCGACACCAGTTTTGTAGACGTTGTGTGTGAGTTCCCTGATGTCTTTCAGGAGATTCCTGGTATCCCTCCTCGTCGTAAGGTAGAGTTTCGGATTGACCTGGTTCCTGGTACTGCACCTATATCTAAATCAGCGTACAGGCTTGCACCTAAGCAATTGGAAGAGATGAAAGTACAACTTGATGAGTTGCTTCGTAAGGGGTTTATTCGGCCGAGCAATTCACCTTGGGGAGCTCCAGCAATATTTGTATCCAAGAAGGATGGATCATTGAGGATGTGCATAGATTATTGAGATCTGAATAAAGTGACCATCAAGAATAAGTATCCATTGCCGCGAATTGATGATCTATTGGATCAGTTGAGGGGAGCCGTAGTGTTTTCACAGTTAGATTTGCAGTCTGGGTACCATCAGATGAGAGTTGAGGAACATTCTGTTCCAATTATCGTTTTTCGGACCCGTTATGGCTTGTATGAGTTTTCAGTCATGCCATTTGGATTGACAAATGCACCAGCTTTCTTCATGGATTTGATGAATAGATTGTTCAGTCCATACTTGGACAAGTTTGTGGTAATCTTCATTGATGATATCTTAGTGTACTCGAGGAGTTTATAGGAGCACAGAGAACACCTTCGCATTGTTTTGCAGACACTTAGACAAAATCAGTTGTATGCAAAGTTCAGTAAGTGTCACTTTTGGGAGCCTGAAGTTCAATTTCTTGGGCATGTCATTTCTAGTGGAGGTATTGTAGTGGATCCCGAGAAAGTTGAAGCAGTGAAGTCTTGGAGACGACCGAGTAGTGTGACAGAGATTCGTAGTTTTCTAGGTTTGGCTGGTTATTACCAACGGTTTATCAAGAAATTTTCCTTGATTGTGGCACCACTCACTCAGTTAACTAGGAAGAATGTTCCTTTTGTATGGTCAGAAAAGTGTGAAGAAGCTTTTGAAACTTTGAAGCTTCGGTTGACTTCAGCACCAGTGTTGACTATTCCGACACCTGGTAGCCGACTGGTGGTATTTACTGATGCTTGCGGTACAGGATTGGGTGGAGTGTTCATGCAAGGCAGGAAGGTCGTAGCCTATGCGTCTCGACAGTTGAAACCCCACTAGCGAAAATATCCGATACATGATTTAGAGTTGCCAGCCGTAGTCTTTGCTTTGAAGATATGAAGACATTATCTGTATGGTGAGAGGTTTGAGTTGTTCACAGATCACAAGAGTTTGAAGTACCTATTCACTCAAAGGGAGTTGAATATGATGCAACAACGATGGGTTGATTTCCTTAACAGCTATGACTTCGAGATACAGTATCAGCCTAGTAGGGCTAATGTGGTTGCAGATGCCTTGTGTAGGCGACATGCAGTGAAGGCAACCATGATGATTCAGGAGTATTGAACACTTGAGACATTAGTTTCATTTGCAGTTCAGCATACTTTCAGTACAGAAGGCAGCATGATAGCGGGTTTAGCAGTTTATCCGCCGTTGATCAGTAGAGTGGTGGAGAGACAGATCTCCGACCCAGTGATTACGAGGCAGATAGTAGATTTGGTAGTTGACACATTGGATGAGTGCCCTACCGATTGGTCGGTGGGTTCAGATGGAGGGTTGCGGTTTCGTGGGCGGCTTTGTGTTCCGTCTGATGAGGAGTTGCGAAGAGATATCTTACAGGAAGCTCATAGATCTCGTTTCACCATTCACCCCGGTGGAACAAAGATGTATCGAGATTTGAGACGTTCTTTCTGGTGGCATGGCATGAAGAAAGACATTGGAGAGTTTGTAGCGCGGTGTGCGACTTGTCAACAGGTGAAAGCCGAGCATCAGAGACCGTCTGGGTTATTGCATCCATTGGATATCCCAACATGGAAGTGGGAGTATATCACTATGGATTTCATCGATGGACTTCCACGGTCGAGGAAAGGTAATGAGTCGATATGGGTCATTGTTGATCGGTTGACGAAGTGTGCACATTTCATCCTTGTTAGTATGAATCGGACGGCAGACAGTCTAGCGGTATTGTTCATTCGGGAGATAGTTCGCCTTCATGGGTCGCCTGTTTCGATTGTATCCGACAGAGATCCGCTTTTCACAGCCCACTTTTGGCAGAGCTTTCAACAAGCTTTGGGTACTAGATGGGATATGAGTACAGCTTATCATCCACAAACAGATGACGAGTGAATCACGTAGTGGAAGACATGCTTAGAGCATGCATTTTAGATTTTGGGGGCAGTTGGGAAGATCACCTACAGTTATGCGAGTTTGCGTACAACAACAGCTACCACGTAAGTATTGGCATGACACCGTTTGAGGCACTCTACGGACGACCATGTAGGTCCCTTGTTTGTTGGGCAGAGATTGGAGAGTCAGTTGTGATCGGGCCGGATGTGATCAGAAAAACTACTGAGAAGATTGAGCTGATTAGAGCGCGTTTGTTGACAGCCCAGAGTAGACAGAAGAGTTACGCTGATAGGAGGCGTAAGGAGTTAGAGTTTGATGTTGGTGACAGGGTTTTTCTGAAAGTTTCCCCGATGCGCGAAATTGTTAGATTTCGAAGTCAAGGGAAGCTTGCACCGAGGTATGTAGGGCCACATGACATTACTGAGAGGATTGGACCAGTGGCCTACAGATTGGCTTTGCCGCAGAGTATGTCAGGTATCCACGACGTGTTTCACGTATCCATGTTGCGGAAGTGTTTGGCAGACCCGTCACAGATTATAGAGCCTGCTGAGGTGGAGATTTCGGATGAGTTGACGTATCCAGTGAGGCCAGTAGCCATTGTTGATGATGATGTGAAACAACTTCGTCGGAGAACAATGAAGTAGGCCTCCTCCTCCTGATTTCTTCCTCTCTGCATTCCCTCTTCATTTCTCGGTTATTTTTTTCATATAAAAAAATCAGTTTTCATTTGGGTTTGGGGTTTGATTGGTTTCCATAGCTCCGATCAGTTGTGTTTGGGCCTTGGTGGCGTCCTTGGGAGCCCTTAGAACCGACATGCAAGGTTGTTTTGGGGTTGGCCAATTTTTTTTTCTAAAATCAGGGTGCATGTTTGTTTGGAGGGTTCCTCGGCGTGAATACGGGTTTTGGGTGCGTGGGTGAGCCCCACATTCATGACTCTGAGGATTTTTAGACCCATTTTTGGCATGTTGTGTGGTTTGGAGGCGATCAGACCGGAGTAGGGAGGGTTTCGGCTTGTTTTCGCCAAACTTTGGGTTTCAGCGGGGTGGTTGCCGAATTCCTATTGCATATAAGTTTTTCTTTCAGTCGCGCACTGATTGTATTTATTTATTTATTCTAATTTTTGGCTAGTTTACTCATTTTCGAATCCGCCTTACAGTTTTAGAATTTTCGTGGTCCCGCATTCGTGGTTTTGGGTGTTTGGAGCTTTGACCGGTAGGAATTGGGTTTTGAAAATCCATTCCGCCTAGGTGAGTGGAACTATAATTTTTATTTCAAGAAATAAGTATTTGAAATCCTGAATTTAAGTTTTACATCATACCGTGAATTATGTATTGGGTTTCCTGAAAGCATGATATACTTGAATGAAGTCGAATAGTGAGGGAATTTTGGTGTGATTAGTCTTTGGTGTAATGACATGGGACTTGTATGCTTTGTTTTCGAGTTTGCATAGTATGTCATGTTTTACCGTGGATTTTCGAGTCTTGAGCATGTATGATAGTTGACTCGAATAAATTTATCGTGGTGAATTGGGTCATGTTGGGACCCTGACATAGTCGTGGTTTTATAAAAAATTGCCGAATTCTTTATGATTGCACGTCTGTTACCTTTGGTGATGTACAGACTTGTCATTTGTGCATGTGGATAGTAGTATAAGTGTCTTTACCCCGCTATAATGCCTGTTGTGCCGATGCTTAGGAGCTTGCTCGCATCGTGAGTTGGATGGTGCTTGAGATGGCTCGCACCTGACATTGTGGACGCTATTGCATGTGGCAAGCTTGCTGAGGTGCGGTGAGCTCCCGCACACACTTGCCACTATAGAGTGCAGTAGGACGGGTCCCGAAGGACGTGCTTTGGAGATTACTCGCTTTCCCTCTCAGCGAACTTGATTTTGATTATGTTAGGTTGCCCGTGTTAGGCTAGTCGTTCGGGATGTTTGAGTTTGTATCTTGGTAGATGGCACCCCATTAGGATACAAACAAACTCGAAGTGGTACTGGTGCACGTTGTGGGATGTGTTTGGGTGAGACACATTCGTATGGTATGCGGATACCTACGATATGAGACACTTATACATAATTTTACATGATTTTTGGTTTCAACCTGATTGCTATACCTAGGAGACTAGGAAAAATTATGAGATTGTCTTTATTTCCATTGCTTGATATTTACCATGTTTGAATCACGTGTAATGATCGGCATATATCGTAAACTGGTAGTTATTGTTGAATCTGAAATGTTTGTGTTGTTGCTTGAACTTAGAAATATTATCTTTAGAGACCCGTTGTGATTTAGTCTTTAGAACTTGTTATTTATCATTTATTGTTTGGCATGAATTTTTCTGGTATAGTATTCCGTTATTTGTAGTTCGTTCGCACCAGCTAGCTTTGTGCTTTGCTGACCCCAGCAAGGGGTGTGCTTCTATTGGAATGCAGGCAGTGTTGGCGTTCCTGCTGATCGTGGCGCGTAGGCCCCGGTTTCCGTTGTAGGCACGTTTTGTGCTTTTTGGTTGTGTCCACCCTGTACAGGTATGTTTTGTTTCCCTTGTGTTTCAGATGTACTATATTGCTATACTAGATGTTTGTATACTGGTTTTGTCGCTATGACTCTGGCAGGGCGAATCAAATATAGTTAGTTTGTTCAAACTTTAGTGTAGTTTTATTTTCGTTTGATTCTCGTATCAAGAATGTGTTATATTGTGATGTTGTGGCCGGTTACGATCCGCCTGTGTACGTGTTAGTTCACGCATCGGCACGCTGCGATTCCCATGGCGGGTCGAGGCGTGACAGGATCACTCTTCGTAGCAAATATTTTCTCACCACCACTCATAAGAGTAGGTAGACTTTTTGTAAATTGCATCTTGGCACGACAAAGAATATCATGAATATACTTGGATTGAGATAGAAACAATCCATTTGCAGTATGTTGTACCTGAATGCCAAGGAAGTAGTGAACAAGACCCAAGTCTTTCAAAGAAAACTGAGAATTTAGTTGCTAAATCAACTGAGAGACATCAGCAGAGTGGGCACCAGTGACCAGAATGTCATCCACATATACAAGAAGAAAAATTGGTGAAAGAGAGTGCCGAATGAAAAGTGAAGAATCTGACTTAGATGAAGTAAAGCCAAACTTGAGAAGAGTCTATCTCAGTTTGTCAAACCAAGCTCTAGGAGCCTGTTTTAACCCATATAATGCCTTGGAGAGCTTGCAGACAACATTGGGACATGAAGGATCAAAAAATCCAAGGGGTTGCATCATGTAAACTTCTTCCATTAGATCACCAAATGTAACAGCCACTGAGAGCACAACTTTGATTGTAGTGGGTTTAACAACTGGAATAAAAGTTTCTTCATAATCAAAACCAGCAATCTGTTGAAATCCCCTAGCCACCAAGCGAGTTTTTTATTTATGAATTGTGCCATCTGAATTTTCTTTGGTCTTGAAGATCCATCTACAACCAACAATGGACTTATCTTGGGGAAGATTCACTAGTGACCAAGTATTGTTCGTGATTAATGCCATGTATTCCTCTTGCATAGCAGCAAACCAATGAGGAGTGTCTAAGGCCTCCTTCAAACTAGTCGGTTCAGCTTGGGCTATGTACACCTTAGGCTTGTAGATACCTACCTTGGACTTAGTTACCATTGGATGTCCAGGAGCAGGAATAGGCTCAGTATTAGCTCCAATAATAGGACCAGGAAGGGCACCAGTAGATGCACCAGTTGTAGCACTAGGAGTAAGACTTGTAGTAGCACCATTTGTAGTACTTGTAGGAATAACATCAGTTGCAAGAATAATGTTAAGAGTACTAAAGACATTAGGAGCAACAGTAGGATGAGCAAGAAATGTTCTATCTTGAACAGACAAACAAGGTAGGGATGAATTAGGAGAAGTGACCACTGGTCTAGAAGGAGAACCAGTGACTGAACCAGCATTGCTAGCTAGTTCATTGATGATATTGTTGCTAATATTGGGAGACATTGATGAATGTGGAAAAGAGGTTTCATTAAAAAAAGCATCTCTTGAGATATAAATATGACCATTAGGGAGATAAACATTTGTACCCTTTATGTTGCAAACTATAACCAAGAAAAGTACACTCAACAAACCTGAATTGTAGTTTGTGAAAGTTGTATGGTCTTGTATTTGGAAAGCAAGAACAACCAAACACTTTGAGATTTTGATAATCAGGAACCTTGTGATATAGTAGCTCAAAAGGAGAGAGGCCATGTAGAGCAGAAGAAGGAATTTGATTAAGCAAATAGACTGATGTTCTTACTGCCTCATCCCAGAACTTCATGGGAAGATAAGCATGAGCAAGAAGGGTCAATGTTGATTCAATTATATGTCTGTGCTTCCTCTCAGCAACCCCATTTTGCTGATGGGTAGTAGGACAAGCCAACCGATGTCTAATACCATGTTGAGCTAAAAACTTTGAAAAATACCTATACTCTCCTCCCCTGTCAGATTGAATACACTTGATAGAGAGCCCAAATTCTAATTCAACCTGTGCTTTAAACTTAATGAAAGTAGGATAAGCATCAGACTTGTTCTATAACAGATACACCGAAGTTAACTTGCTATATGCATCAATAAAATGGATATAATACTTATATCCAGAAGAAGAAACAGTGGAAGAAGGTCTCCAAAGATCTGTATGAATTAGCTCTAATGGCTTATTGTACACAGTAGAAGAGCTAGAATAGGGAAATTTATGTATTTTTCCTAAACAACATGAAGAGCACATACCAACATTATTTTTGTTTGAAACAGAAATATTACATCTGATAAGGATCTTGTGCACAAGTGGGAATGAAGGGTGTCCTAGTCGAGCATGCCAAAGATGCAGAGAATAAGAGGAATCAGAAGTGGCTGTAGGAACTGACAAAGTTGTATTAAAACAGGAAGAACTTGTATTAGCTGAAAAGCTTTGATTACAAATAGAAGACAATGGCTCTTGTGAACAAGAAGACTTTGATTCTCGGCCAGTAAGAGACATGGATGGGAAGACATAAAACCCCTTGTTAAGCTTCCCTTCCAAGAGAATTTGATTGGTGACCTGATCCTTGACAAAACACAAGTCAGGATGAAATTCAAAGAAGACTCCATTATCCCTTGCAAATGTAGAAACACTTACAAAATTTTAGTAAGTTTAGGAACTTGAAGAATGTTCGTAAGAAGCAGTTTTCTTGAAGAATTTGAAGAGTTTAAGAAAGACTGACCGATATTTTGAATTGGCAATGCAGTACCATCTCCAAAAAGAAGTTGGTCATTGCCATGATAAGGTACTGAGGATGCCAAATTCTGAGCATATGGAGTGCAATGATCTATTGCACCAGAGTCAGGATACCACTTTCGATCAGTTGATGTGGAAGAAGCAACACCAGATTTCATTGAAGACTGAGACTCTGCTCCTCAGTTGGGATGAAGATACTGACTAGAGGAAGCAGAATAAACATGCCTAGGTGCTAGATTTCCTGTTGGAGGAGTTGTGCCTGAAGAAGAGTTTGTGAATTGAAGTTCCAAGGATTTGACATACCAGTATCAAACCGATTATAGCATTTGAATACAAGATGGCCAAGCTTGCCACAAATTTGACACTGAGGTCTACTAGACTGATAGCCAGATGGTCTATACACCCTCCCAGATCCAGGTCGTGTTCCTCTTGGTGAGTAAATCTGTGAATGGAATGGATACCTTGCACCTCTAGGTGAGTTACACAGAAAAGATCTTGGTGATGAATTGTATGATGTGTGAGCTACATGGACGGAACTAGAAACATCAAGATCTTTCAAATGTCGTTAAATTCTTGTTTATTATGCAAGCAATAGAGACTCAATCTCTGTTACACTATAAGCATCAGATCTAGAGCTTACTGAGACTACAAAAGTGTCATATGACCGAGGTAATCCATCAAAAATTGCATTAATATGAACTTTTGAAGAAAGTGGATGCCCAACTGATGCTAATTGATCAATGATAGACTTTAATTTCAGGAGATAATCATTAATGGATAGGTCTCCTTTCTTGAAGTTCTATAATTGATTTCTGAACTGAGAGATCTTAGCTACGGTTTGAGAATTGAAGTAGGTTTCAAGAACATTCCAAATATGTTCTGATGTTTCACATCCAACTAACCTTGTGAGCAATGGCTGAGTCATAGAGGAAAGAAGCCATGAAAAGAGGAGTTGATCTTGCTGTTCCCAGTGCAGGAACTCTGGATTAACAATCCTGTTTGCTTGATCTTCAACTGATAAGAGTTGTGATGGAAATGAACCTTTTTCAATAAACTTCTGAAGTTTATGACCTCTAATTGTTGCCAACACTTGTTGTTTCCACAACAAGTAATTGTATTCATCAAGTTTTACAGACAAAACATGAGTGAACATCACTGGTTTGGACTCTGTCATGACAAAACTGGTGAGAGATGCAACATTCGAAGAGGTTGCATCAGCCATTGATACTACTTAAGAAAGCTTGAAATGAAGAAGCAGATTGAAAAGAAGAACAATAGAAGAAAACGGGAAAAGAGATAGCTCTGATACCATGTTAGAAAACTAAGAGAATGTATGATAATTCTATATTCTCATTATTTTCTGTAAGTGTACATTGATCATACTTATATAGACAGTTCTAATTCTTGTAACAACAACATTAGTAACTTGCATCAGTAACAAACTAACAATATTGCTGATTACCTATCCATGCTTAACAAACTAACAACATTGACTACTCAGTTACCTAGCATTAACAAACTAACAACATTGACTAGCTATCCATCACCTAGTATTGCTAGCTATCTATTTACAATTAACACAGAGAAAAAACTCTTATACAACTATGTAAAAATTGTACACTTCGACAATTCGGTTGCAGGATCAGATGATGCCACTGCCTGATCAACTGGAAATGGCCATAAATTACATCAGAAAGCTAGAGAAAAAACAAGAGAGATTGAAGGAGAAGAAAGAAAATCTAATGGGAAATGAAAAGACGAGTAAAAAGAAGAAGGAGCAGTGAAGTGATTGGATTGAAATCACCCCAGATTGAAATGCACTGCATCGGATCTGCTATAGAGATTGTAATGATTAGTGGGTTGGGCAGGCAGTCCATGTTTTACAAGATCCTTCGCATTCTTCATGAAGAAGGAGCTGAGGTTGTGAACGCTAGTTTTTCGGTTGTAGATGAAACCATTTTCCACACCATACTTACAGAGGTTATCTACTATTTACTTATTCGAAGTTTTCATTTCTAATAAAACACATTAGATTCGATCAGAGCATAACATGTAAGGTTTTTGTGTGTTTGTTTGTTAAAAGTTTGAGATTCATCACATGGTCATGGTGTTGAAATAATATCTAAGAGACTAAATAAGCTGGTTGATGAATCGGCGAATGGGGGTAATTAGATTTCTAATCAACAAGCATGCAACATCAATCAGTTGAAATGAATATCCATTTGTTGTTGTTATTGATAATTGAATGATCATTCCAACTATGGAAACCTTTCATCTTTAAGCTAGCTGTGAATGTAAAACTTTGAGGTTTTAGAATCAAATCTCAATGTTATGGGTTTTGTTTCTTATTTTCTTTAGTTGAGCTTGTGTATTATTTCAGCTTCTTAAACCTCAGAAGATATAGACTATGCTTCTAATTTTAGGAATTGCCTAAAGATCAAGAATGGTTGGTATAACAATATGCAAAATATGTTATGTAAGGTTTAGTTTGGAAGCTTTTCCGATGTTCGGTTACCGAGATTTTAGCTTTAATTTCTTGTAGTCTGTAAGTTTCCGCGGTGTTGATGGTGCTGGTGACTGGAAATGACACTCCACTAACCTATATATTTGAAGGTAGGAACGAAAAAGAAGTGTTAGGCCATATAGTTCAGATTGTACTAGCCCAATGTATATTAAACTATCCATATATAGATTATAGTTATGTGCTAGCAAGTAGCAAAGTTAGTGAAGTTGGGATGAATTTGCGAGACCACCATCCCTCTTTGTAATTTGATCAAGGTGTCGGGGATATGTAACACACAAAATGATTTGAGGTGTTTCGTGGGAGAGGGATCTACATACCTCCCATCAACCATACCTCATGGCTAGTTCACATAGCTAGAGATTGTTCGAAACTTTGTGACACTACACTAAATTGACAATTTTGTAACAACTCTTAAAACAATATCACTTTTGAGATGTTACAATCCACCAAACAATTTCAAATCAAATTAAATTTAGTCAAAAAATTGAAAAACAGTAAAAAAAAAAAATGATACAATTAGTTGGATCACTATGAATAGTATCACTTTTATAACCATACTCTTCATGGTGATACTATTATTGTATCATTTTGTTTGTGAAAATGTGTAAAGTTGTTAGGTGAATTGTTACACTTCAAAAATAATATTGTTTTGGGAGTTGTTATAAAAATGCCAATATAGTGTAGTGTGATCTTTTATTGTAAGACCACTATCTTCACTTTTGAAGTTCATTCAAAGTGGACTGTGCAAATTTTTTTTACTGATCTCCACAAAATTTCAAGGTAAGCTTTTAGATGAGGGATATGTTGATCTCTCTCCCTAATGTGAAGCGAATATGAAGTCCTTAAAATAAGAAATTTAATCAATGAGTTGTCATGCCCCGATTACATTGTTGACTCTCTTTGCATGACTTGCATGACCCGCTCTAAATTGTTTGATATCACTTGTACTAGTAGTTGTGCTATGAAATTTCTACATTCCAATTTGATTAGTACCTTTCAGTCATTAGACAATTATAGTCTGAACTGAACTAATCAATTAAACGAATTTAGTTAGATATGGTTTAAAGTTTCTCTGAGCTTTACAACCAGACATGACCTTTGGAAATAAAAAGTAGGATGTGGCCGGACCCAATTTGGGATAAGGTGATGAAGACGTTACATATGTGCTTTAAGGATATTATCTCTGCAACATTACTTGGCCAGGAGGAATATTTCATGATCATACTCCTCTAAATTTAGAATTTTATTATTATTATTATTTTTTTTAAAAAAAATTTAAGTGAGGAGGGGTTTGAAGGATCCCAAACTTTATATTAATAAAAAGTGATGAACTAAGTACAATCGTTAATTCATTCACTATTAAATTATCAATACTAACAAAATGTTTTTTTAAATCCTCAACAAAAAAAACTATTAGATGAAGCTCAACGGTCTCCAAATTGGGAAATAACCTCGCAAAGTTGTTTGCTACAATAGTAGTTTCTTAGTGCACATGCTATTATCATAAGAACCAATCAATTGTGAGCCTGTCTAACTGTCAAGGAAACCAGCGAGGGGGGGGGGGGGGGGGGGGGGTGTGTGTGTGTGTGACAACTCATCCCCCTCGAGATTCGCACTTCTACGCATCTCAAGGATACATGCGCACATCTCGAGGGGGATGAGCGGTCACCCCTCCCTCGTTGTTTTCCTCGCCAGTTAGAATTTCTGATCAATTGTTTAATCATCCTCATGACATGATTTATACCTACTAGGGTGTTCAAGATGTAAGAGAATTCAACGTAGAGATCCGGAGAGTTCTGAACCTTGAAAGTAAATCCATTGAATACTAGCTTAATCTACCATCTATATAGGAATCTGAAAGACATCTGCATCCTATATTAATTGTCTTCATCGAATTTAAAAGTTAAATTTTCTTTGGTCTAGATGATCCATTCTCCATGTACTTGGGATTGGCCTTCTTTAATCTGTTTGATCTACGAAGGTTTGATTGCATCCCTGTTAGTACCTTTGCTCGATTCCAAGCTTACATATATCATAATGGATTTAAGTCCAATTGTTCTTTGCTAATATCCTTGATTTGTTTAACATTATTTTCATGTTCTCTTCCTTTCTCACCATGTCCATTTCTACCATGAGTATTTGTAGGTGATGAATTTCTTACTGGTTGTTTGTCTATTTCGCTATCCTCTGCTTGCATTTCCATTTCTTTGTTATTGTCACTCGAGTTAACCTGTGTTGCTTTTTTGGAACTTCCCAGCTGTCTTCTTGGCGTACTATCTAATCCTTCACAGCTGGTTTCTCTACTGGTTTATACACCTTGATCACAACCTTATTTGAGTTATTCTATGCACATCCTTCCGTGCTGCGACCAAACACATAATGGTGCTTGCATTTTATTGGCTTCCAATGCATATTCCACCCCTACGTTGTATGCCTTCACTACTATCACAAGAATGTGATTGAGCAGTGGGTTAGTTGCACTAATCTCAACACATACTCTTGCGAAGTTCATTCCTATTCTATCCTCAGTTGCCTTGTCTAGCAAAAGAGTTATACAAACAACACTAGTAATGGCCTCCAAATCCTTAGGGTTCCATAACATTAAGGGTACATTTCTCAAACTAATTGACGCTGGACAGAATAACCATTATCACGCGGGTTAGTTCTAACAGATAATTCACAAGGAAGAATACAAAATAATCGCCCAAAACACAGAGAAATATCTCTAATGTCAATTCAAAATTATGCAAATAAAAAACTGTCTCGAAATTAGCCTACAAGCCGGGCTTTATAGCTAAAACTCATAATTATTAGAAATTTACCAAAAGTAGCAAAACCCCAATAAAACAAAATACATAATAAAAAAAACTGCTAGAAATCTGGCCCAAATTGGGTTCAGAATTACTTCCTAAACAATAATTGAAATATTACTATAAAGGGAAATAAACTATGAAATTTAACAAGCAGTCTATTCCTAAAATAAAACAATGTCTAATCCTAAAAGAAAACTAAAAGATTCCTAATTAAATTGAAAAATTACTCAAAGTTATTTAGTAAATAACTTTGAGAACAAATTAGGAACCCTAGAAACCCAAATTAGGAACTCTAAGAACCCAAATTAGGAACTCTAGAAACCCTCCTGCATCAGTCGCCCTGGGTTGGAAAGAACTCGTCCTCGAGTTCACAATAGCTTTCTCGAAATTCACAATAGCTTCAGGTGGCAATCCAGGAGGAAGGTCCTCTGGCACATCTGGCAACAGGTTAGAAAACTCGGCTAGCAGGGGCTGCACCTCAGCTAGCAAATCTGGAATCACTTCTGCTGTACTAGTCCCACAAAGCATCAGAGCATAGACCACGTCTCCACGCTCAATCTTATCTAAAAACATGAACCTAGAAAGCAGGTTAGTATTATTGGCTGCAGGGGTAGGAGTGGTTATTTCCCGACGAAGTGCTAACACAATTTTCTTCCCTTTAATGCTAAGGGAATATGTATTTTTTCGTTCATCATGAATAGCACGGCGATACGGCGATCATACTGTCGATGTCTGCCTAATAATATATGACAAGCATCCATAGACACAACATCACACCAAACATTATCAAAATATTTTCTACCAATCGAAAAAGACACTAGGCATCGCCTATTTACTGTTACCTCATTGCCTTTATTCAGCCACGACAATTTGTACAGCTTGGGAGGATGATCTGTTTTCAACTGCAATTTCTAGACAGCCTCTTCAGACACTACGTTCTCACAACTGCCACTGTCAATGATCATCTTGCAGACTTTATCTGCAACTGTGCATGTTGTGCGGAAAATACTGGTTTTCAACCAATCATCCCCTGAATCGCCCTTGGAAATCAGTAGGCTCTTACAAACAATCAGAGCCTCATGGCCATCCCCATACAACACATCTCCATCGTCATTAGTGTCATACACAGGCTCTCCAAGCTTCTCATCGTCAAACACATGCTCTCCATGCTCCCATAATCGAGCATAATTGTGATACGAATTTTCAAAACTAAAATCAAAATCGTGATCTTCCAACTCACGATTACCGAAATCTTGCGCCGTTAGACGCCGAGTTAACTCAGCAATTTGCCTCTGTAAATCTTCAATCACCATATTCTTAATGTTACGATCACGGTGAGGGGCTTCCTCGTTCGGAACCTGCTCGCGACGACCATGACCACGACAACCAGTCATAGAAACTGATGAAATCTTACTCCAAGAAGATGTTGAAGCTCTGATACCAACTGACGCCAGGCAGAATAGCAATTATCCTGCGGGCTAGTTCTCACAGATAATTCATAAGAAAGAACACAAAATAATCGCCCAAAACATAGAGAAATATCTCTAATGTCAATTCAAAATTATGCAAATAAAAAACTGTCTCTAAATTAGCCCACAAGCCGGGCTTTATAGCTAAACTCATAATTATTATACTTTTACCAAAATTGGCAAACCCCTAATAATCTTGCTAAAACAAAATATGTAATAAAAGAAATAAACTGCTAGAAATCTTGCTCAAATTGGGTTAAGAATCACTTCCTAAACAATAATTGAAATATTACTATAAAGGAAACTAAACTATTAAAATTAACAAGCAGTCAATTCTATAATAAAATAATGCATAATCCTAAAAGGAAACTAAAAGATTCCTAATTAAATTGAAAGATTACTCAAAGTTATTTTGTAAATAACTTTGAGAGCAAATTAAGAACCCTAGAAATCCAAATTAGGAACACTAGAAACCCAAATTAGGAACTCTAGAAACCCTCCTGCATCACTAATCCAAATATGAATAGTATTACGATCAGTCGAGTCATCTTTCAGAATGGTCTCCATGGCCTTATGATGAAGAGTCTATTAGCAATGTGTAGCGACCCCATCTCCAACACCTTATCTCTATCTTCTTCTTCCTTGAGTTTGAACACAAAAGTGTTATCACAGTGAGATTTCATATCATACCCGACTTTTAGTTTCCATATCCTGGTAACTACCTCCCTTACATACCCAAAAGCCAGCTGTTTCTGCACAAAGTTACCAATAACAATTCTTTACATTCATTCCTTTCTTCTACAAAGTCAGAGGACTGCAACTGTATCATTGTTCTACCTTCAATCTAAGCAGGACTTTTATACGCAAGCTTTATGGTGCTTGCCTTTTTCCTTTTTGACAAAATGTCAACCCAACTTTGCGATTTAGGTTTGGCATGAGGGCATACCTCACTGCCAGTACCATTAATAAACTCATTAACTGCTGAGTTATCCTACATATCTAGCACACCATCCACCTCTTTATCGCAACCTACCTCCATATTACCACTGCTTTGGTATCTTGTTATTCCCGTCTCTACTGCAGCTTCTACCACAACAGCCATGTCTTCCAACGGCTTCAATGGCAATTTCCTTGATCTTTAATACTTTTTTATTACACCTGCACCATATTTCTCCTTTATTACCTTAACCCTCTTCTCAAAATTAAGCCGGGGGGGGGGGGGTCTTCCTCTCTTGCCTAGAGAATCTTCCCCATGCGAGTTGATAGAGAAATCCATCTCGGATCAGGTTTGCTCGTCATCCCTAGTCCAGTGATTGAATCATCAGGATGAAAACCCTAGATTGCCAAAAGCCTAGATCGCTTTACTTCGAAAGAAGTCATCATTGATTTTGGATTCTAAAACCCTAGCTCCCTCTCTATGTTCAATCCATTTGGTGGTTGGCTCCTCCACGCGAAGGAGGGAGGAAAGGAGGCAGATACCCCTTTGAGGAAGAGAGGCACAAACATAGTTAGAATATAAATCATTTTGTGGCTACAATTTCTATGCTTTTGTTAAAAGTATTGATATTCTTTATCTAGGAAGAGTATAAACATTCATGTTGAAGAGGTATGAGATCTCATTCATGATTCCCATGAAAAAATTGTTAGCTTTGCTTTTTAAGGACCCAAAGAAAATTTAAGACAAAAAATGAATTGGATTATTGTATTTACACTTAAAGTGTTTGGTCCTATAAGGTTTTTATTTGAAAATGATCTCCTATAAGGTTTTTATTTGAAAATGATCTCAAACCAATTAGTCCGCGTTCATAAAAGGCAAGATAATCATGTTCACCAACCCTTCTTAAAGTATCGACAATAAGCATTTATGTCAACGGGAAGTCCCATTTCACACCTAACAAGAATGCTTATGCCATCCGCAAGCTTCCAACTTTCAATCCTAGATGGACTTGGCAAACTACGTAGCGGGACTTGGCAAACTATCTTATGTGGCATTCCATTAGCCACGGAGAAGTGGCGAAAATGGTTGTGGAAAATCTTGGTTCTTCTTGCAAGTCTCTCTTCATCTTAATCTTTAGCCAATATTCTTTCCATTTTCTTTTCCTTTTTTTTCCAGCCATTATTTGATGCTTGAATTGAAAATGAAATTGATCCCTTTTATAAATGAACTAGTGTATTATCTGTGCCATTAGCATGACCACACAATTTCCTTTGTTGTATGTACTCGTGCATTCAACATGCTATTCTTGTTTGTGCCTTCGGCACCACTATAGTGACATGCCTTCAACATGTCATTCTTGTTTGTGCCATCAACACAGCTACCGTGACATGCCTTTAATATTTGTAATGAAAGTAGTACTACAATCTCAACATACAAAATGTGATGAATGACCTAGTTGTAATTTTTTAATGCTGTGAGAGACTTAAAAGTGATGTGTGTAAATTGTTAAAATTTGGGGTACTTCAATAATATAGTAAAGTGTTAAAATTGTTAAACATTTGGACTGTGCAATTTTTTTTTACTTATATATCGAGCTACAAATATGAATTAAGCTGAATTTTTGTAAAATTGTTGGAAAACTATTATAGAGATCACCTCCACAAAATTTCAAGGTAAGCCTTTAGATGAGGGATATGTTGATCTCTCTCCCTAATGTGAAGCGAATATGAAGTGCTTTAAATAAGAAATTTAATAAATGAGTTGTCATGCCTCGATTACATTGTTGACTCTCTTTGCATGATTTGCATGACCCGCTCTGAATTGTTTGATATCACTTGTACTAGTAGTTGTGTTATGAAATTTCAGCATTCCAATTTGATTAGTAACTTTCAGTCATTACACAATTATAGTCTGAACTGAACTAATCAATTAAAAGAATTTAGTTAAATATTGTTTAAAGTTTCTCAGAGTTTTACAACCAGACATGACCTTTGAAGATAAAAAGTAGGATGTGGCCGGACCCAACTTGGGATAAGGTGATGAAGACGTACATATGTGCTTTAAAGTCTAATATTTTTCATGATCATACTCCTCTAAATTTAGAATTGTTTTTTATAATTATTTAAAAAAAAATTTAAGTGAGGAGGGGTTTGAAGGATCCCAAACTTTATATTAATAAAAAGTGATAAACCAAGTACAATCGTTCATTCGTTCACTATTACATTATAAATAGAAACAATTTTTTTTTTTTAAATCCTCAACAAAAAAACTATTAGATCAAGCTCAACGGTCTCCAAGTTGGAAAATAATCTCACAAAGATGTTTGCTACAATAGTAGTTTCTTAGTGCACATGCCATTATCATAATAATCAATCAATTGTTTAATCATCCTTATGACATGATTTATACCTACTAGGGTGCTCAAGATGTAAGAGAATTCAACGTAGAGATCCGGAGAGTTCTGAACCTTGAAAGTAAATCCATTGAATACTAGCTCTAATCTACCATGTATACATAAATTTGCACTACAAGAAATCTATCTTTTACCAACAAAATTATTGCTACGAAAATTGATTTCCTTGTTAATATTGTAGCATTGTCAACGATTAAAAAATTTGCTTGAAAAAGCCATAAACTTGTTACTGTTTTCCAACAAAATATATTTTGTAGGAAACATTCCTTGTTAATTAGGTGGTGGGAAACATTCCTTCCAAACCCAATTTCTCGATAAATTGATTTAACAATGAAATTATTTTTATGGCCACAAAATACTTGTTCCTTGGTAATTATGGCATCATCTAGAATGAAATATTTTGTTTCTAAAGAAGACTAATTTTAACAACAAATCACTTTCCTTGTTAACGAATATTAAATCTTATTCATCCATCTTTAGTAAGGAAATATATTTTCCTAGACAATAATCACATTATTAATAATGATTCGGTACGTTGATAATGACTGATAATTTTTTCCATTAGGTTTTTTCTTGTTAAAGCTCGTTTATTAATTTATAGAAACAAAGTAATATTTCGTTGAAAATTGTCACAGTATTGGCAACGTTTTTTATTTTGTTGGAAACAATATCTTTTTTAATGAAATCTTTGTAGCTATGAAATAAGATTTTGTTGGTAATTATAACATTATTCGTAACAAATTGTTTTCTAGGTAAAAACTAATAATTATTTTCACGAAAATTTGTTTCTCATTAAAGTTCACTAACTATTTTATAGCGACAAATCATTATTTTGTTGGAAATTGGTATACTCACTACAAAAATTGTTTTATTTACTAACAAATTTTATTTTCATTGTTAATATGTTATTATTTCTAACGAAAATAAATTTCATTGAAAAAACAATAGAGTTGTCACTTTTTGTAATAAAATCTATTTTGTTGGCAACTTTTCTTTGTAAAGAGGTGGCAAAAAATATTTATTCCAAAACCAATTTCCCACCAACATTATTTAGCAACAAAATATTTCTATTTCAATGAAATTTTAGTTTGTTAGTTATAATGACGTAATTTACAATAAATTATTTCATTGCTAATAAATATTAATATTATTGACAAACATTTTCTTAGTAAATGCACTATAACACTTGTTCGTGTCTTTTCAACAATGAAACTAAATTTTCTCTAGTTAATTACCACGTTATTGCAACGATTTATTTGGTTACTTATAATGAATTTTTTCATGAATGTTTTTTATATTTAAAGGTCCTAACTTCTTTATAGTGGAAAAATATTAATTTGAAATTTTTTATTAGTAGCACTGATATTATTTCATCTGAAAAATCAAATAAAATTTATATAACAATACAACATTATTTTATTGTTAATTATAATATTAATGGTAACAATTTATTTCGTTGCTAAATATTGATAAAATTTTCATGAACTTTTTTCTTATTAAGGCTCATTTTCTTGTTTACAACAATTTCATTTTATGTCATTGGGGATATAACCAATTTCAATAACATATAGCATTGAAATGTTATTACTATTTTGTTGCTAATTATAATGGTGTTATTGTGAAATTTTTTTCATTGCTAAAAGTGGTAGATATTTAACATAAATCTTATAATCGTGAAAATATTTAGTTCTAATTTATAGTGACAAAATATTATATACTGGTCTCTATTATATACGTAGCAATGATTTTTTTATTGCAAAACATAAGTAATTTGATTTAATAAGCTATAAAGTTGTTTCACACAACACAATTATTCAAATAGCTCAATTGGTAAATATTGCAACAGATTTTACTTATAGGTCAGGAGTTCGATTTCATTTGAGCCTAAAAATAAATATATTATATATGGAATTCCATAGTGGGGTCTTATCATCAAGAGTGGTGTCCTTAGAGTTTGGGACCTAGATTAGGTCGTCTCTTAGACAACTTTAATATATCATTTTTTATTGAAAATAATTTCCTTGGTAATTGGTAACGATACCGATGACAACTTTCGTTGATATTCATGCATTTTATCAACGAAAAATTTCTATTCCTTGATGATGTGGTAACAATATTTGATTTTTACCAACGAATTTCCTTGGTAGTTGTCAATATTACCAACAAAATATTTTCTTTACTTAGCATCCCTTTTACCAACAAAAACTGTAATTCCTTGGCAAATACCTTCAGCTACGGGGATGCCTCCAGGAACCCACTAACGAATTTTTTCCTTGTTAAAAGTAGTTTTTAACAAAAAATTTAAGTTTTTTCAAGGACATTTTTTCTTGAAAAATGCCTTAATTGTTGAAGTGCTGAAAGACATCTGCATCATATATTAATTGTCTTCATCGAGTTTAAAAGTTAAATTTTCTTTGGTCTAGATGATCCATTTTCCATGTACTTGGGATTGGCCCTCTTTGATCTGTTTGATCTACGAAGGTTTGATTGCATCCCTGTTAATACCTTGCGCTCGATTCCAAGCTTCCATATATCATAATGGATTTAAGTCCAACTCTTCTTTGCTAATATCCTTGATTTGTGCCACAATATTTTCATGCTCTCTTCCTTTCTCGCCATGTCCATCTCTACCCTGAGTATTTGTAGGTGATGAATTTCTTGCGGGTTGTTTGTTTGTTTCGTTATCCTCTGCTTGCATTTCCATTTCGTCTTTATTGTCACTTGAGTTAACCTGTGTTGCTTTTTTGGAACTTCCCAGCTGTCTTCTTGGCGCACTGTCTAATCTTTCACTGCTGGTTTCTCTACTGATTTATACACCTTGAGCACAACCTTATTTGAGTTATTCCTTGCACATCCTTCCTCGCTGCAACCAAACACATAATGGTGCTTGCATTTTGTTGGCTTCCAATGCATATTCCACCCCTACCTTGTATGTCTTCACTACTATCACAAGAATGTGATTGAGCAGTAGGTTGGTTGCACTGATCTCAACATATACTCTTATGAAGTTCATTCCTATTCCATCCTCAGTTGCCTTGCCTAGCAAAAGAGTTATACAAACAACACTAGTAATGGCCTCCAAATCCTTAGGGTTCCAGAACATTAAGGGTACATTTCTCAAACTAATCCAAATAGGAATAGTATTAAGATCAGTCGAGTCATTTTTCAAAATGGTCTTCATGGCCTTATGATGAAGAGTATATTAGCAATGTGTAGCGACCCCATCTCCAACACCTTATCTCTATCTTATTCTTTGTTGAGTTTGAACACAAAAGTGTTATCACGGTGAGTTTTCATATCAAACCCGACTTTTAGTTTCCATATCCTAGTAACTACCTCCCTTAAATACCCACAAGCCAGCCGTTTCTACACAAAGTTACTAACAACAATTCTTCACATTCATTCCTTTTTTCTACAAAGTCAGAGGACTGCAGCTGTATCACTGTTCTACCTTCAATCTAAGCAAGACTTTTATACGCAAGCTTTATGGTGCTTGCCTCTTTCCTTTTTGACAAAATGTCAACCCAACTTTGCAATTTAGGTTTGGCATGAGGGCATACTGCCAGTACCATTAATAAACTCATTAACTGCTGAGTTATCCTGCATATCTAGAACAACATCCACCTCTTTATTGCAACCTACCTCCATATTACCACTGCTTAGGTATCTTGTTATTTCTGTCTCCATTGCAACTTCTTTCACAACAACCATGTCTTCCGACGGCTTCAATGGCAATTTCCTTGATCGTTAATACTCTTTTATTACACCTGTACCATATTTCTTCTTTATCACCTTAACACTCTTCTCAAAATTAAGCGCTAGGGGGTTATTCCTCTCTTGCCTAGAGAATCTTCCCCATGAGAGTTGATAGAGACCCATCTCAGATCAGGTTTGCTCGTCACCCCCAGTCCAGCGATTGAATCATCAGGACGAGAAACCTAGATTGCCAAAAGCCTAGATCGCTCTACTTCGAAAGAAGTCATCATTGATTTTGGATTCCAAAACCCTAGCTCCCTATCTATGTTCAATCCATTTGGTGGTTGGCTCCTCCACATGATGGAGGGAGGAAAGGAGGCAGATACCCCTTTGAGGAAGAAAGGCATAGACATGATTAGAATATAAATCATTTTGTGGCTACGATTTCTATGATTTTGTTAAATGTATTGATATTCTTTATCTTGGCAGAGTATAAACATTCATGTTGAAAATGTATGAGATCTCATTCATGATTCCCATACCAAAATTGTTAGGTTCGCTTTTTAAGGACTGAAAGAGAATTTAAGACAAAAAATGAATTGGATCATTATGTTTACACTTTAAGTGTTTGGTCCTATAAGTTTTTATTTGAAAATTATCTCCTATAAGGTTTTTATTTGAAAATTATCTCAAACCAATTAGTTTGTGTTCATAAAGGCAAGATAATCATGTTCGTCAACCCCTCTTAAAGTATCCACAATAAGCATTTATGTTATAATCCTTAGACTTTCCTTACAAACCATTACCCAAGCCCCGTTACAACCCAACAAAGTCCTAGGTGATCTTAGGTAAAGGTTGGTTCCGTAGACATGGAGATTTAATAACCAAGACCTATGGTGTTTGATTCAACATTCCCAAAAGTAATTGATATTCCTGTCCATGAGATCATGTTCATTCCATTCTTGAAAAGTCAGTTCTTCATAATATTATATGTGAGATGATTGTTTTCCATTATTTACTCTTTTGTCACATATAAACTGAGTGAAATACCAAATCTCTAAGTGCTTTATTGAGAGGTTTGAAGTCAAAACTAACTTTCTACAGGAGATTTAGTCATTATTTTACTTTGAAATGAAAAGTTATGTTGATAGTGCTATCCACACACACACATTGAGTTAAGGATGGTTGTGAATTTTTGTAATCTTTGGAGAATATTAAATTATTTGGAGATTGGTTGATACAATAAAATGACACTGTTGGTTTCTTGCATTTCTTGAAGTTTTAAAATGAACACTGTTTGACCAAGTTTTGTTGAGTCAGTAATGTTTGTCGGTAACATTTTCTGGAACCCTCACGAGGCTATAACTCGTTCCCTAGAGGTAATCTAGGGGTTCAAAGCCTTGTTGCATGTTTTCAAAGGTAAGTGCAATCGACGATTCCTGCGAAAGTGAGTTAGAATTTTATTTGTGGATTTCTTTTGTTGGTTTTACTCGAGGACTAGCAAAATATAGGTTGAGGGTATTTTATAATCACATAATTATAACATTATTACCTCTTATTATATTTTTGTTAATCCTTATTTTTATCTTATTTTAGATTAATTATTAATTTTTTTTGGTTTTGTAGAATGTGGAGCTGTAATGAAGATATTTGAGAAAAATGTAATGAACAAATCTCAAACGGTGACTTCAGAGGAAGTGGAGGTGAGAATAGCCTAAGCTCATAACCAAAACTCAAAACCAAACCCAAAATTAAACTCAATTATTCAAGATTCTGATTTGATTTAAGCCTTAAATCACTCATTGAACCCTCCCCTTAACTTGTCTATGTTCATTTTTCTTAATTCTCTATAAATACAAGAGAAATGAATGAGAAAGGAAAGGAGGAGAAGGGAATCAAGACTCAATAGCCAAAAACAAATTCTCTTTCCTTCTCAAAGTGATTTTCATCACACCCATCTCATCAGCATCCATCTCTCACTCCCTCTCTATCCAGATCACTCCGCCATCAGAGCCACCTCCCTTCGCCATCACCCACCACGAAATAGGGGCGTGACAACCCCGTTTCACATCAGCTTTAACCTCGCCACCGAGCACCACCATCATCCACCATCACAGTCCTCGCCTCACCACCGTCCAGCAACCAACCACCAACATCATCCACCATCACAGTCCTCGCGCAACAAAACAGGGAGCATCTCCCTATTTTCTCGTCACGTTCCCCTCCATCTCCCTGCTCCATCACGCCACACAACCACCACAACCATCGGAGCACGACCCCCTGTCCTCCCTTCTCCACCTCACCTTCCTTCCTCATCCATCTCTCCCTGTTCTCTCTCTCATTCCCGTCACATACAAGAAACAAACAGAACAAAAGAAGAAGGAGAACCAGAACGCGAGCCGCCACCAGAGCCACTTCCCGCCGCTATCACCCAACACGAAACAGAGCTCGCAAGAGTACCGGAACAAGTCGGAGGAAGAAGAAGCTCGTGAGGAGCGCGACTCGCTAGAGATGAAGGCGCAAAGGCCGCGCGATTTCTGGCGGGAACCAACTGTTTTTCAAACAGTTGGTTATTGCACCCCGAGATTCTGTAAGAGTAGCCACAGAGCGTTTGTAACCTTTTCTCGAGATTCGTGTGTTGTGCAGAGATGAATTTCACATCCATTGATGTTGTGACCACCACCACCATGATCTTCTGAGTACCACCGCACTGCAAGGGTTGTATAATTTATTTTACTGACTTAAATGCTTAATTGTTAATTACAATTTTATTTCAGAAATGTGATAAATTGCCTTCACCTTTGATGTTCGATTAAAACTTGATATTTTTGGTAGTTAGATTCACATTTTATCAATATTCAAAGCATTTGCTAAAAATTATTAAGCTTAGACTTTGATTAAGTGTGCCTTAAAAAGACACTTAATGCTTGGTAAAAGTTTATTTGCTTGAGATAAATTGTTAACGTTTGACAGAAACTTGAAATGATTGGAATTGGATTTTAATGATCACATTTTCGGTGCAAGCAAGGGATCCTCATCCCTAAAGCTTCTCGTTTATAATTTCAGTAATTTAGATTTAAATATATTTGCTAACTCATCGGTGCATCCAAACCCCACAAAATCCATCTCATCTATCCTTTCATTTTATTTTATTTTTATTATTTTTAATTTATTTTTAGTTTAGTTTTAAAAATACTGTAACCCCATTTTTCTATAAATTAGTTTAGATAAATTCTAAAATTCAATTACATCCAGTTTCCTTGTGGGATCGACCCGTACTTGTCGTTGTCTACCATTTTGACACCGTGCACTTGTGGTTATTACAAGTGGGTCAAATTAGCCTGTTTGTTTAGGCCAGTTAAACCCACAACAAGTTTTTGGCGCCGTTGCCGGGGAAGGTTGCAGTGTTATTGAATTCAAGATTTATTTTAGCTAATTTTAAAAAAATATATATTTTTATTTTGTTAAGTTCTTTTTACACTCATTTCATGTTATTTGTTTGATTTTGTAGAATACACGCTTCTCGTGGAAATTAGACGATCCTGCAAAAATCAAGCAAATTTTAATTTTAATTTTTTTTATTTTGTGAGGAGAGTTTTAATTTTATTTTCACCTTGTTTTACGAGTGTGTGGTGTAATAATTTTTGTAAACTCTATGATTTAGAAATCCGACTTCTAAGACTAAGACCAGTAATTTGATTGCATATGCTTGTGTGCTGATTGAAACGAATATTTTTGTGCAGAACGGAATACGCACACTATAAGTACTTCTATCACACACAATGTATTAGCGACTCGGGTGCTTTGTGTAATTGTTTGAAATTATGTGATTGGTTGTTTAATTTCTGTAATTGTGGATGCTAAACTTTAATAATTCATAATAAGCAAACCCAGCTTCTAAATAGAAACTGGTGGGACTTGATATCCCCACCTTATCACTCCAGCTCTGTGCAACCAATAGCCAAACATAATTAAAATCAATTAGCAAGTTAGATAGAGTCATCTTTTAGGTACGATGTTCATAGGACAACCAAGACCAAGGTGAATCCAATAATTTTTGTATTGACCTCTGCTAAAAGTGATGATGGGTTTAATCATTCAATGAACTCTAAGAGGCCACTGCCACAAGGGTAATTTATCCGGTACACCGAGTCATAAGTAAGCTACGATCCACAAGAAGAATTGGTGTAACTAACAGTTTTGGGTTAGGAACACAAGCCTCAAGTGTACGTTTAACATCACATCGTTCTCACATCTATTGCCTTACAGAGCGGTAGCACAAGGAAGTACTTAATTGGACCATTGTGACCTCTTTCTCTTGTGCGATAATTCAATTTCTTTGAAAGAAAAACTCTAGCCTACTGATTTTGAACTTTTTGGTGTAAAGTATACACTCTTAAGATCATCTTGTAGCACCCATTGCTCTGATATAAAGATTACATAAGAAATAATATGTCCCCCAAAGATAAAAAGATAATTAATCTCAAAAACACTGATTGCTTAGGGAGACATTTTTTCTTGTGCATCAATTGGTTGCTGATTGTGTTTGAGTCTGTGTGTGATTATTTTTAAGGTTAGTAAACATCTCAAACCTCACTTGGTGTAGACCTGTTTATGCGACTTTGGGAATGGGATTCGAGAGGTAAACTAATTCGAGAGGATCCTGTAGAGTTGTCTGAAGTCCCCATTGACCTTCTAGAATCGTTTTCCTTGTCAAGTGAGACCACTGAAATGGTTGGGGAGAGAGCATTTAAGGACTATTTCTCTCCACGTTCCAATAACACCTCATTTTGCATTGTCTTACCTGAGACCACTGCAAGTAGCTTTGAGCTAAAACCATCAATTATCTACCTTTTGCATTCCTTTTATGGTCTAGAAAAAGAGGTTCCTTATCTTCATGTCAAAGAGTTTCTTGACATTTGTGCTACTCAGAAATATATCAATTTTTCTAATGATTCAGTTCGTCTTAGGCTGTTCCCCTTTTCTTTAAAAGATAGGGCGAAGTCGCGTGGTTAAACTCCTTAGAAACTGGAACCATCAACACTTGGGGTGCCCTATCAGGAAAAATTTTGAAAAAATATTTTCCTATTCATAAAACAAATGTCATCCGAAGAGATATATCTAATTTTCAACAGAAAAAGGGTGAGCATTTCTATGAATGTTGGGAAAGATTCAATGAACTCATTGCTAGGTGTCCCCATCACGGCTTTGAAAAGTGGCACTTGGTTCAATAATTTCAAGAAGCGTTAACCCCTCAAAACTGTCGAATGATTGACGCCACTAGTGGTGGGTCACTTATGAAGATGAGTGCTAATGAGATTTGGAAATTCTTTGAAGCTATTTCTGAAAATTCTCAACAATGGGATTATTCAAGAAAAGACTCGGATAGGCGAAAGGGTGGTTTGTATGAAGTAAGGGATACATCATCTACTCCTTATCTTCCTCCTTCTTCAAGGTTGGAAGCAGTTGTAATGACAATGGCACAGAAGATTGATGCATATCTAGAAAAGTCTCAGCCATCAGTCCAAACCAATGTTCCATCCGAGGTTTGTTCTGCATGTTCAAGTTCTAGTCATTCCACATCAGACTGTCACTTGAAAAATGAGTACCCTTCTTATTTTCCTGAGCAAGTCAATGCATTCAATACCTTTAGGCAATCTGGTTATAATCCACACTCAAGTTTTTACAATTCAGGTTTAGCCAAACACCCTAATCTCTCATGGGCCCATGGTCAACATCAAGGAGGCCCAGTTGTTATCCCTCAAGCTCCTCGAGCTCCAATTCCTGCTAATAGGCCTCAATTCAATCAAGATGTACCTCCCTCTAACATTCAGAGTTTACAGGATACATTGAACCAATTTATGCATATAACAGGAACCATGCTGAAACAGAACTCTCAGGCTATCATCGAACTAAGAGCTACTTCTCAACAACAATCTCAAGCCATCCAAAAGCTTGATATGACTGTGAGTCAAATAGCAAAATCCTTTCCAGAAAGAGAAGCAGGAAGATTCCCTGGTCAACCCATTCAAAATCCTAAGGGCCAATTCCAATGAGATGTAAAATCTATCATCACCCTTAGGAATGGAGAAAAAGTTGACAACCAAATTAGAATGCCTAATTTGATTGATCCTGAATCCCAATCCACGCATAAGCAAGTCACACCTCCATCTGAGAAGGAGGTTGATAAAACCTCATCTTCTGAAGATGATCATCATCTTGACTCTGATCCCATCAAGGCATCCTATATGCCTAGAGCCCCGTTTCCATCGCGGTTAGTTCTGGCGAAGAAAGGAACAAATGCCAACAATATAATGGAAATTTTTAAACAAGTTCAAATCAATATTCCATTACTCGAGGACATTAAGCATGTTCCCTCTTATTTCAAGTTTTTGAAGATTTGTGTATACAAAAGCGAAAGCTGAATGTGCACAAAAGAACCTTCCTAACTGAGCAAGTCAGCACCATCCTTCAACACAAAACCCCACCTAAGTACAGAGATCCTGGTTGCCCGACTATTTCATGTGTGATTGGTGATCATATGATTGAGAATGCACTATTAGATTTAGGGGCAAGTGTCATCTATTGCCATATTCAGTATATGTGCAATTGGGTCTTGGTGAGTTGAAACCAACTCAAGTGACACTGCAATTGGCAGACAGATCTGTCCGAGTCCCCCGCGGTGTGATAGAGGATGTGATCATTAAGGTTGACAAATTTTATTTCCCTGTGGACTTTATAGTCACTGACACACAACTTGTTCACAATCCCTCCAGTCACATTCTAGTTATTTTGCGTTGTCCATTTTTTGCCACATCCAATGCTATCATTAACTGCCGAAATGGAATCATGAAATTATCATTTGGTAACGTGACCGTCAAACTCAATGTATTCAATGTAAGTCAACAACCTCCCGAGTCTGAGGATTCCTTTGAGGTTAACATGATTGAGAGTTTGGCGGAACATTCATTTCTTTAGTTTAATGATCCTTTAGAGGCTTGTTTGACTCATTTTAATTTAGACTTCGATATTAATGATTCCATCAGGGAAGTCAATGCTTTGCTTGACTCTACCCCTAGAAAGAAAACCAGTTATAAATGGAAGCCTAGGGTGGAACCTCTTCCACTCTGTGAGTCAAAACAAGTCCCTTTTATTGAACAACCACCCAAGCTCGACCTAAAAGTATTACCTGACAACCTCAAGTATGCATTTTTAGGTGTTGACAATACCTTACCTGTCAATATTTCATCTGCATTGACTGAAGAACAGGAAGGAAAATTGTTAGATGTTTTAAAAGAACGTCAAACAACACTTGGATGGACTATCGCGGATATTAAAGGAATAAGTCCAATAGTTTGCATGCATTGCATTCATATCAAAGATAATGCCAAAGTATCGCATGAAATGCAACGTAGACTTAATCCTAATATAAAGAAAGGTGTCCGAGCCGAAGTGCTCAAATTGTTGGATGTGCGTATAATCTACCCAATTTCGGATAGTCCTTGGGTCAATCCTTTTCAAGTTGTCCCAAAGAAGTCAAGGGTAACGGTAATCAAGAATGACAATAATGAATTAGTACCAACCCGCATGACCATGGGGTGGCGAGTATGTATTGATTACCGTAAGTTAAACTTGGTCACAAGGAAGGATAACTTTCTTCTTCCTTTCATTGATCAGATGCTTGAAAGATTAGCCGGACATGATTACTATTGTTTTCTTGATGGGTATTCCGGTTATAAACAAATCCCCATTGCACCCGAGGATCAAGAGAAGACCACATTCACTTGTCCCTTTCGTACTTTCGCATATCGGAGAATGCTCTTTGGATTGTGTAACGCACCTGCTACTTTTCAGCGGTGCATGCTTAGTATTTTTTTCTATATGGTTGAGAGGTTCCTTGAGGTGTTTATGGATGATTTCTCAGTATTTGGTGATTCATTTGATGAATGTCTACATCATTTAACTTTAGTGTTAAATAGTTGTGTGGAGAAAAATCTTGTCTTAAATTGGGTGAAATGTCATTTTATGCTACGATAGGACATTGTTCTTGGACATGTAATTTCACACAAGGGAATTGAAGTCGACAAAGCCAAAATTGATTTAATTTCGAATCTTCCGTCTCCAAAGACGGTTAAGAAAATTAGATCTTTTCTAGGGCATGCTAGATTTTATTGGAGATTCATCAAAGACTTTAGCAAAATCGCTCGTCCTTTATGCAATTTACTTGCTAAAGACGTGGTTTTTGTTTTTGATGAAGATTGTTTGAAAGCTTTTGAGAAGCTTAAACAATTATTGACTTCAGTTCCAATCATCCAATCTCCTAATTGGAATTTTCCATTTGAGCTTATGTGTGATGCTTCTGACTTTGCACTCGGAGCTATCCTAGGACAACGATTGGACAAAATGCCACATGTCATTTATTAAGCTAGTAGAACTCTACAAGACGCACAACTTAATTACTCCACCACTGAGAAAGAGTAATTAACTATAGTCTTTGCTTTTGACAAATTTCGGTCTTGCCTTATAGGATTCAAAGTAATTATTTTTACTAATCATGCGGCGTTAAAGTATCTTTTCTCTAAAAAGATGCCAAACCCCGCTTAATTCGATGGGTCCTATTGCTAAAAGAGTTTGATATTGAAATTCGGGACAAGAAAGGTTCGGAAAATGTTGTAGCTGACCATTTATCTAGACTTCTGTTAGAGTCATCTAGCGAATATTTACCATTGAATGAGTCATTTCCTGATGAGCAATTATTTGCTCTCTCCCAATTACCTTGGTATGTAGATATCGTGAACTATCTCGTTACAGGTCAATTTCCTTTTAAGTGGTCTAAACAAGATAGATCCAAATTTCTAGCTGAAGTTAGACATTTCTTGTGGGATGATCCATAATTGTTAAGTATTGTCCTGATCAGGTTATCAGGAGATGTGTTCCTGAGAGTGAATTTCACAACATCATCTCATTTTATCATGAGCAAGCTTGTGGTGGTCATTTTAATTCTAGAAAGACAGCTGCAAAAGTTTTGCATAGTGGTTTTTATTGGCCTACCCTTTTTCGAGATACTCATGCCTTTTGCACTACTTGTGATCGATGCCAACGAATGCGTTCCATTTCTCGTCGCAACATGATGCCCCTTACTAATATTCTTGTGGTTGAAATTTTTTATGCTTGGGGTATTGATTTCATAAGACCATTTTCGCATTTGTTTGGCAATCTTTTCATCCTTGTTGCTATGGATTATGTGTCCAAATGGGTAGAAGTGATACCATGTAAAACGAATGACCACAGGATTGTGGTAAAATTCTTGAAAGATAATATCTTTTCTCGTTTTGGTATTCCGCATGCCTTATAAGTGACGGTGGTTTTCATTTTTTAAATAGACCATTCGAGCTATTAGTAAAAAAATACTCCATCACTCATAAAGTTGGCACCCCCTATCATCCACAAACAAGTGGGCAAGTTGAGATTTCCAATCGGAAGATTAAAAACATTCTAGAGAAGACAGTCAGACCAGATCGTAAAGACTGGTCTCAACGTCTAAGTGATGCTCTCTGGGCTTATAGAACAACATTTAAGACCCCGAATGGAATGTCTCCATATAGGCTTGTTTTTGGAAAAGCATGTCGTTTGTTTGTGGAATTGGAACATCGTGCATATTGGGCCATCAAGACGTTCAATTTTGATATGGTCAAGGTTGAATCGCATCGTAAGCTTCAACTTAATGAGTTGGAAAAGATCCGAAATGATGCATACCACAATGCCAAAATCTACAAAGAACGAACGAAGATATTTCATGATAAATCCATTCTTCGTAAGTCCTTTGAACCGTCTCAAAAAGTTTTGCTGTTCAACGCTCGGTTACGACTTTTTCCTGGAAAGTTGAGATCTCGGTGGCCTAGACCTTATACTGTGAAAGCAGTGTTCCCACATGGAGCTGTGGTGATCGTTAACCCTAAGGATGACCTTGTATTTAATGTAAATGGTTAATGACTTAAGCCATTCTTAGAGTTACCTCGATTAGAAGTCTAGGTTGATGTGATTCTATTAGAGGACCCTGTGTATCAAAATTGAAGATCTTTTGGGTTTTGTCGGGCTGATGACGTTAAACCAAGCGCTACTGGGAGGCAGCCCAACTTTTTGTTGTGAAGGTGCATGTTGAGTGTGTATTTTATCTATCTCTATTAACTAATCCACAATTCTTTTGTCTCTGAGTTCTCATCGGTGGATTACTTGTGAGAATTGGTAAAATCTTCACCGCGGTAATACTGTTTTAACCTCCTCTTATGTACTTATTTCATTCATTTGTCAAAATTATTTTGTTAAACATTGAGGAAAATGTTTGGATTAGGTTTGGGGTAGGGTTCATGAGTCGGTGAATTTTTCGTAGTGTTTTCTTTTCTTATTCTTAAAAAAAACAATTGTGCTTTTTTGTCAAGAAAACTTGGTTTTTTGCGATTATGAAAATGGATTTTAAATGTTTTATGCTCAAGAAAATGCAAGCCAACTTGACATATTGGTATATTGATAAAGACTGAAAGTTAGTATGATCCTTAAGTTAGAAATAGTTCATAAGATTTTTCAACTCGATTATCTTTGCACCATGAGCCATGTTAGCATAACTTGAAGTAGATGAGTGAAGTATATACTATAAAACCTTAGAATAATAGTGGAGACTTAACCCTGAAAGTTTTGAATATTTCTATTTTTTCGAG
The DNA here is from genome assembly GCA_003290165.1 of Berberis thunbergii. NCBI lineage: Eukaryota > Viridiplantae > Streptophyta > Magnoliopsida > Ranunculales > Berberidaceae > Berberis > Berberis thunbergii. The sequence goes on along the minus strand of QNQO01000328.1, from coordinate 792,388 downwards.
GGTTATACATAAACTCTGATATTTCTTGAGTCTGTATTATCTCGTTGATGATCTCATTATTCTCATTTTTCTGATCAATTGTTTTGGGAATGACATCAAAATTGAATTATTACACTAGAACTTTTTGGCTTATTCAATTGAGATGTCATAATACTGACCCGAACTTAGGAAATGATCTAGGCGTTTTTTTCCCTTTTCTTTCTTTAGACCATTTACTAGCCTTTTAACTTACCCATAACATTATAACCTTTTGAGCCTTAGAATAACATTTATTTGTTAACCCATTAAACTTTACCCAACTTTTCTGGGAATGTGTATGGATGAATATACTTGGTGTAAAAAGGGCATTAAAGAGCAAAATATGAGATATTTCGTAAATCCTCTATGCGAAAAAAAGTTGAAGAAAAAAAATGATTCTTCAATGAGGATAAAATGTGAGAATGAAGAAAAAATTGATGGTGCGCAACATTGGTTTTTTATTGACAGCTCTAGATGCTCGTTGAATGGGTGTATACATTCCTATAAATTTTTGTTAGAATCCTTTGACATTCCTTACTAACCATTACCCAAGCCCCGTTACAACCCAACAAAGTCCTAGTTGATCTTAGGTAAAGGTTGGTTCCGTAGATGTGGAGATTTAATAACCAAGACCTATGGTGTTTAATTCAACATTCCCAAAATTAATTGATATTCCTGTCCATAAGATCATGTTCATTCCATTCTTGAAAAGTCCGTTCTTCATAATACTATATGTGAGATGATTGTTTTTCATTATTTACTCTTTCCTCACATAGAAATTGAGTGAAATACCAAATCTCTGAGTGCTTTATTGTGATTGACATGAGAGGTTTGAAGTCAAAACAAACTTTCTACAGGAGATTTAGTCATTATTTTACTTTGAAATGAAAAGTCATGTTTATAGTGCTATCCACACACACACATTGAGTTGAGGATGATTGTGAATTTTTGTAATATTTGGAGAATATTAAATTATTTGGAGATTGGTTGATACAATAAAATGACACTGTTGGTTTCTTGCATTTCTTGAAGTTTTAAAATGAACATTGTTTGACCAAGTTTTGTTGAGTCAGTAATGTTTGTGGGTAACATTTTCTGGAAACTCTCACGAGATTATAACTCGTCCCCTAGAGGTAATCTAGGGTTTCAAAGCCTTGTTGCACGTTTTCAAAGGTAAGTGCAATCGACGATTCCTGCGAAAGTGAGTTAGGATTTTATTTGTGGATTTCTTTTCTTTGTTTTGCTCGAGGACTAGCAAAATATAGGTTTGGGGGTATTTGACAACCACATAATTATAACATTATTACCTCTTATTAAATTTTTGTTAATCCTTAGTTTTATCTTATTTTAGATTAATTATTAAATTTTTGTGGTTTTGTAGAATGTGGAGTTGTAATGAAGAAATTTGAGAAAAATGCAATGAACAAATCTCAAACGGTGACTTCAGAGGAAGTGGAGGTGAGAATAGCCTAAGCTCATAACTTAAACTCAAAACAAACCCAAAATCAAACCCATAAACCCAAACCCAAACCCAATGCCAAGCCCAATCAAACCCAAGGCATATTCTCTCAATTATCCAAGATTCTGATTTGATTTCAGCCTTAAATCACTAATTGAACCCTTCCCTTAACTTGTCCATATTCATTTTTCTTAATTTTCTATAAATACAAGATAAATGAATGAGAAATGAAAGGAGGAGAAGGGAATCAAGCTTCAATAGCCAAAAATAAATCCTCTTTCTTTCACAAAGTGATTTTCATCACACCCATCTCATCACCATCCATCTCTCACTCCCTCTCTGTCCAGATCACTCCGCCATCACCACCATTAGAGCCACCTCCCAACGCCATCACCCACCACGAAACAGGGGCGTGACAACCCTGTTTCACATCAGTCTTTACCTCGCCACCGAGCACCACCATCATCCACCATCACAGTATTGCCTCGCCACTGTCCAACAACCAACCACCACCATCATCCACCATCACAGTCCGCACGCAACAAAACAGGGAGAATCTCCCTGTTTTCTGGTCACGTTCTGCTTGTGGGATCGACCCGTACTTGTCGTTGTCTACCAGTTAGACACCGTGCACTTGCGATTATTACAAGTGGGTCAAATTCTCCTATTTTTTTAGGTCAGTTAAACCCGCAACAGTAGTTTATTAGTGCACATGCCACAAGTTTGCTCTCTCATAAGAACCAATCAATTGTTTAATCATCTTTATGACATGATTTATACCTACTAGGGTGCTCATGATGTAAGAGAATTCAATGTAGAGATCCGGAGAGTTCTGAACCTTGAAAGTAAATCCATTGAATACTAGCTTAATCTACCATCTATACAAGAATCTGAAAGAGACAGCTGCATCCTATATTAATTGTCTTCATCGAGTTTAAAATTTAAATTTTCTTTGGTCTAGATGATCCATTCTCCATGTACTTGGGATTGGCCTTATTTGATCTGTTTGATTTACGAAGTTTCGATTTCACCCCTGTTAGTACCTTTGCTTGATTCCAAGCTTACATATATCATAATGGATTTAAGTCCAACTGTTTTTTGCTAATATCCTTGATTTGTGCAACATTATTTTCATGTTCTCTTCCTTTCTTGTCATGTTGATATTCACATAATTATTACATAATATATCCCTTAATTTATACATGTTAGTGTTTTGATTATTATATTTTATAGTAATTATTTCGTTTTCATGTCTTTGTAGGAATTTGAGCGTAAACGATGAAATCATATTAAAGCGACAAGTTAAAGGAACGACAATTAGTCGATTCCAACGGTAGTATAAAGCAGTCACAAACCTAAACCCGAAACCTAATTCATAACCTAAATCCAAAACCTAATTCATAACCTAAACCCAATCCATAACCTAAATCCAAAACCTAATTCATAATCTAAACCCAATCCATAACCTAAACCCAAACCCAATGCCAAGCCCAATCCTACCCTCATTGATGAATCATCCCCTCATCTCATCCCTATTTATCTTGGTCATTTTCTATAAATACAAGAGAATAGGGTGAGAAAGGGGGGAGGAAGAGAAGGGAAAAGAAGAGAATTAGAAAAATATCAAAACCTCTTCCTCTCTCAAAGGTGATTCTCATCACAAGCCACCACCTATTCATCTCTCACTCATTCTCTGTCCAGATCACTCAGCAATCACCACCTCGCCACCGCCATCACCCGAGCGTCACCACCACCTCCAGACAGCACAACCGCCACCATCACCTCCGTGAAACAGGGGCGTGACAACCCTGTTTCACATCAAATTTCCATCATCACCGTCTCTGCTCCTCTCCCCTGTCCACACAACCGCCACCACCTCCGCACGAGCACCACCACCACGCCTCGTGAAACAGAGCCTCACCGCGCGAGAACCACCGCGGCTCTGTTCAGCCTCGGGATAGAGCCACAGACCCTGTTTCCCCTCCTTTCTCGGCCTCTCTTCGTCTCGAGCTCCTTCCTACCTCCCTCTATCGCCACCACCGTCACGACCAGACCGAGCATCACCACCACCACCTCGCGAGATGGAGCTCGCAACCAAGAAACAGGGAGCTCCTGTTCCTCGTCTTCCTTATCTATTTTTTCTGTTTTCTTGGTGTTTCCTCACCTTCTCTCTTCTTTTGCAGGTTTTGGAGACGTTTGGAGGACAGGACGGTCGCGAGGAGCGAGAACAAGGCCGTGAGACAGCCGCTGCTCGCTGGAGATGACGACGGGTGGTACTGTAGCAGAACTGTAGCAAAGGCGGGAATTGGTCAAATTCAGTTATTTGGCTATTCACACCCCCGGTTTTGCTCTGTACCACCACAGAGCGTTTTGGGACCATTTATCTCGGGATTCATGTTCAGACCACCTGCTGATCTGCTGAGTACCACCACATCGAGTTTGTGATAAACTAAATGGGTTGTATAAGTTATTTTGATTTATTTTACTGAATTGTGTGCTTAATTGTCAATTACAATTTATTTCTAAATTTTTGATAATTTGCTTTCACCTTGCATGTTCGAGAAATTAAACTTGATATGTTTGGTAGTTAGAATTACCCTTTATCAATATTCAAAGCATGTTCTAAAAATATTAAGCTTAAGCTTTGATTAAGTGTGCCATAAAAAGACACTTAATACTTGGTAAGAGCGTAATTGCTTGAAATAATTTGTTAATGTTTGAAAGAAACATGATATAATTTGAATTAGATTTTAACGATTACATATTCGGTGTAAGCAAGGGATTCTCATTCCTAACGCTTCTCGCTTTTAAATTCAGTAATTTAGATTTAAATAATTTTACTAACTCATTGGTGAGTCCAAGCCCACAAAACCCATCTCATATATCTTTTATTTTATTTTATTTTATTTTTCTTAGTTTTAATTTATTTTTAGTTTAGTTTTAACAATGTTGTAACCCCATTTCCTACAAATTAGTTTAGATAATTTCTAAAATTCAATTTAATCCACCTTCCTCGTAGGATCGACCCGTACTTACCATTGTCTACCAGTTAGGCACCGTGCACTTGCGGTTATTACAAGTGGGCTGAATTAACATATTTATTTAGGTTAGTTAAATCTGTATCACATGTCCATCTCTGCCCTGAGTATTTTTAGGTGATGAATTTCTTACTGGTTGTTTGTCTGTTTCGCTATCCTCTGCTTGCATTTCCATTTCTTCTTTATTGTCACTCGAGTTAACCTGTGTTGCTTTTTTGGAACTTCCCAGCTGTCTTCTTGGCACACTGTCTAATCTTTCACAGCTGGTTTCTCTACTGGTTTATACACCTTGATCACAACCTTATTTGAGTTATTCCTTGCACATCCTTCCGTGCTGCGACCAAACACATAATGGTACTTGCATTTTATTGGCTTCCAATGCATATTCCACCCCTACGTTGTATGTCTTCACTACTATCACAGGAATGTGATTGAGCAGTGGGTTAGTTGCACTGATCTTAATACACACTCTTGCGAAGTTCATTCCTATTCTATCCTCAGTTGCCTTGTCTAGCAAAAGAGTTATACAAATGACACTAGTAATGGCCTCCAAATCCCTAGGGTTCCAGAACATTAAGGGTACATTTCTCAAACTAATCCAAATAGGAATAGAATTAAGATCAGTCGAGTCATCTTTCATAATGGTCTCCATGTCCTTATGATGAAGAGTCTATTAGCAATGTGTAGCGACCCCATCTCCAACACCTTATCTCTATCTTCTTCCTTGAGTTTGAACACAAAAGTGTTATCACAGTGAGTTTTCATATCAAACCTGACTTTTAGTTTCCATATCCTGGTAACTACCTCCCTTACATACCCAAAAGGCAACGGTTTCTGCACAAAGTTACCAACAACAATTCTTTACATTCATTCCATTCTTCTACAAAGTCAGAGGACTGCAACTGTATCACTGTTTCCTTAGAAGTTTGGAGAACATTCCACAACTAAGGATGACTCAATCTGTTGCTGACTTTGTTTCACAACATCCTCTTAATCCATCCATTATACCAAGCACATAATTAATTTTTACTTCACCAATAACAACACTATCATCTATAGTAAACTTCCTTGGAGCAATCATATATTGATAGATAATTACTAGAAGTAACACCCAACTCCTCATCAACATTAGAAAAATTGTATGCTTGAGCTACAGACGATGCTCTATTTTCTAACAATTTCTTCATCCTGTTCTCGTTAGCCTTAAGCTTAGAACAATTCTTCGCTATGTGACCAATCTCATGAGTCATGACATTCAAAGTCATCATAGTTTTCATATTTGAAGTGATTCATGTTTTTCCCATATCCTTTATGCTCTATCATTCGCCTTGCAACCAAGCCTTTAGCTTGAACCTCATCATTAACATCATGCTTCCTAATAGCTTTAGACAACAAGGTTGAAGAAGTAACCTCATCAAACGTAATCTCTTGTTTACCACATGAGAGAGTATGAACTATTGTATCACACAAACTAGGAAGAGTACAAAGCAAAATAATAGTTTTATCTTGATCATCAACTTCATCTCTTAAATTAGATAAATCAGTAACAATTTTGCAAAGTCATTAATAAGTTCGTTCATAGACTTACACGGATCCATCTTGAACTTGTAGAGTTTTTTCTTAAGATAAAGTACCGTTGTGAGGGATTTCTTCAAATACATGTTCTCCAACTTTTCCCAAATATCCTTTGTTGAGGTTTCCTTTTGGTAGTTGTAGATCTTATCTTTCAACAAACACAAATGAATTGTGCTACAAGCACTCAAATAAAGTTCTTCCTATTCATTGTCATCCATCTTTTTAGGTTTACCTTTCAACACCTTGTACAACTTTTTTTTTTATATGAACGTCCTTCACTTGGGTTTGCCATAAACCAAAGTTATTATTTCCATTAAACTTTTCGATTTCATAAATTGAAGCCCCCTTGCAAACTTTGAATCTGAAGAACTCAAACTTTCACCCATCTTCCACCTCCAAGTATCAAAGTAATGGCTCTGATACCACTTGTTATCAATAACATGCAAATACACTAACACAATAATAACAATAACACGCAAATAACATAATGTTATTACGTGGTTCGACAAATTGCCTACTCCACAGGTGATAATAGCATTACTTCTTATTAATTCCCAGATACGATGAGAAGATAAAAAATTTCACTAACGAAAAGTTTACTAATAGAAAAACAGCTTCCTCATAAACTCAGCGGCACACAAAAGCAGTACAAACACAGCCGTTATGAAGCCCAAAGCTCAGCAGTCATGCAACACAAACACAACACAAAATGCAGCCCAAACACAACACAAAATCAGCCCAAATGCAGCACGGAAACAACTAAAAATCAACACATAAAATCAGTATAAACACAACACCGAACCAGCACCGAAAATCAGCATAAACGCAGCACCGAAACAACAGAAAATGCAGCATTGAAATAGCAGAAACACAACACCGAAATAGCGGAAAAAGCAACATCGTAACAGCTGAAAATCAACACAACTCCTACTATGTTCTCCTTCAATCTTCAAGGCTTTATAGGAAAGCAAGAGTCATAAATTATGAACTTTTGTTCTTCATCTCAAACTAGGAAAAAATAGTCTTGTTATCCACCCATTTTGAGAACTCGTGTTTGTTACTGAAAACCATTATGAGCCAAAATTCTACATATGAATTAAGAGACTGATTGTTCAATCAATATTGACTACTTGGTCATTCTATGATACAAGAGGAACATAATAATTGTTTAAATAACATTAACCAATATTGACTAGTTGGTCACTCTCGAGGATAAGATTTTCAAATCAATCGTGTATCACGCCCAAACCTTAGTTTTCCAACACTAATGCAAAACTAACAAAAAAAAAAATGAAGATCCAATGTCAGCATCTTATGAATAAGTATTCCACAACTTGACATAATCTTACGTAACCCTTGATTATGTCATTGTTATTGATGTCAACAAATTTTAGTGAGAACTCCAGTAGATTACTACTCAAAACCCATACTATAAACACTTCTACACTTTAGCAAGAGCTGTGAACCATTACATAATCAATCATTATGTCACTGGGTATCAGCAAATTTTACCGAAAGTCCATTTGATATTCTGAAAGTGATATTCTAGGCACTGTCGACAGAAAGAACCAAGCCACACCATTGACGAGCTGTTGACCCATATTAGTCTAGCAAGTCCCTTTATTGTTATTCCATGTTCAGCAAATGGTGTTAAGCTAATTTTGTTCTTTGCTTCATTTACTAATAATATCCTGGAAGACTTTGAGTCAATGTTAGAGTGAAAGGGTTTGAAAGAATAACCTAGTGGTAATTTTTTGGTTCTTTGCTTCATTGACTAATAATATTCTTGGAAATTTGGAGTCAACTTTTTATGAGCAAAAATTTCTCTGTGCCTAATACCAAGGCTTTAAGTCTCGAGTACTGTGTGGTAATTTGTTATATTCTATAATCAAAAAAAAAAAAAAACTTGTTATATTCTTTTATGTGCCCATAAAATTGTTGTGAAAACAATCATGGTGTTTTTACCCAATGGTTGTGCATCCGTCCAGTCTAGCTAAGAGAGTTTTGACATAGTCATTGGGCATGGTTTAAGGGTGGCGTGAAGCGAATCGGAGGCAATCCATTGCCTTTTGTGACCAATAATATTATTAGCCTTCGGTCTTAGTAATAAAAACGATAAACAAAATTGTAACAAAAAATAACGCACAAGTTTTTCAATTTTTTGTTAGGATTCATCTCATTTAAGGCCAACAGACTTTGGCATTGACTATGGAGTCTATAGAATTTACTGTAAGCTGAGGCGAATTATGCACAGTTACCTTTCAGGTATCAAATAGTCAAAAAAACAAGTCTACGGTCCCATTGCGTACAAACAAACCAGCTAAGCCCAATCAGACAACTTGTATAATTGTTCTGTTGCGCTTTTTTTCACTTTTGCAAATTTTCTACTCCAACAAATATGCACTTCTACACTCTATTCTAACCCTAGCTCCTCAGCAAAATTTTACTGCTAATTCTGCAGAGAAAGAGATGGAGAGCAAGAGGTGTTCTTCCAAGGCCACCACCGATCGCAAAACCACTGAGAAAAACAGGAGAAATCAAATGAAGACCCTGTACACTGAGCTCAATTCTGTCATCCCAAATCAGAACACAAAGGTTCTTTCTTAATTCTATTTTTTTCTTTGAATGTCTACATCAATATATAATTTTATGTAATTGAAACTTTAAGAATAGCTCTATATATCATACATGTTAGTCCTAGTGGAGTTCAGACTTCAAAATGATCCATTTGATGTCTTTGACCAATTTGAGTGCAGAGAAGTGTTTATTCATATATACATATATATATGATCTATTCATATGCATCATGTTCGAAACATAAAAAATAATTATTAAGTGTTTATTAATATTTAGACAACGTAGCTAACACTCAGTACCAGACTGTTAGAAAACTAAGAGAATGTATGATAATTCTGTATTCTCATTATTTTCTGTAAGTGTACATTGATCATATTTATATAGACAGTGCTAATATTTCTTGTAACAACAGCATCAGTAACTTGCATCAGTAACTTGCATCAGCAACAAACTAACAATATTGCTGACTACCTATCCATGCTTAACAAATTAACAACATTGACTACTCAGTTACCTAGCATTAACAAACTAACAGCATTGACTAGCTATCCATCACCTAGTATTGCTAGCTATCTATTTACAGTTAACATTCCCCCTCAAACTGAGTGTAGATCCATCAAGGACACTCAGTTTGTCTCTCAGTAACAGAAATCTAGAAGTACCAAGGGCCTTAGTAAGGATATCAGCCACCTGATCAATAGCTGAAATGTGATGAACAGTAAGAAGCTTGCGAGCAACCTTCTCGCGAACAAAGTAAATATCCAATTCAATGTGCTTAGTTATGGAATGAAGAACATCATTAACACTTAACAAGACCATGCTTTTGCTATCACACCATACAGTAGGAGGAGCACAAACAAGCTTAAGTTCATAAAAGAGAAATTGTAGCTATGTGAGTTCAGCTGTAACTGATGCTAGACTCCAGTATTCAGCCTCAGTACTACTGCGAGAGACAACACTTTGCTTCTTGGATGACCATGAAATGAGATTGGAACCCAAATAGACACAATAGCCTGAAGTAGAACGTCTGTCATTCGGATCAGATGCCCAATCAGCATCAGAGAAGCCAGTTAAATGAAAATGAGGAGCAGGTGCTAACTGAAGTCCAAACATAGTAGTAGCCTTAAGATACCTTAGAATCCTTTTGACTACTCGCCAATGAGATTCAAGTGGATTCTACATGAATTGGCAAACTCGATTGACTGAGTATGCAATTTCTGGTCTTGTAATGGTGACATACTGCAAAGCACCAACTATACTGTGATATAAGTGGACATTTTGGACATGATCACTCCCTGTAGCAAACATTTTCTCACCACCACTCATAGGAGTAGGTAGACCTTTAGCAAATTGCATCTTGGCACGACAAAGAATATCATGAATATACTTGGATTGAGATAGAAACAATCCATTTGTAGTATGTTGTACCTGAATGCCAAGGAAGTAGTGAACAAGACCCAAGTCTTTCAAAGAAAACTGGGAATTTAGTTGCTGAATCAACTGAGAGACATCAGCAGAGTGGGCACCAGTGACCAGAATGTCATCCACATATACAAGAAGAAAAATTGGTGAAGGAGAGTGCCGAATGAAAAGTGAACAATCTGATTTAGATGAAGTTAAGCCAAACTTGAGAAGAGTTTGTCTCAGTTTGTCAAACCAAGCTCTAGGAGCCTGTTTTAACCCATATAATGCCTTGGAGAGCTTCCAAACAGCATTGGGACATGAAGGATCAACAAATCCAGGGGGTTGCATCATGTAAACTTCTTCCATTAGATCACCATTTAAAAACGCATTGTTGACATCTAATTGAAAGACTGACCATCCAAATGTAACAGCCACTGAGAGCACAACTCTGATTGTAGTGGGTTTAACAACTGGACTAAAAGTTTCTTCATAATAAAAAACCAACAATCTCTTGAAATCCCCTAGCCACCAAGCGAGCTTTGTATTTATGAATTGTGCCATCTGAATTTTCCTTGGTCTTGAAGATCCATCTACAGCCAACAATGGACTTATCTTGGGGAAGATTCACTAGTGATCAAGTATTGTTCCTAATTAATGCCATGTATTCCTCTTGCATATCAGCAAACCAATGAGGAGTGTCTAAGGCCTCCTTCAAACTAGTTGTTCAGCTTGAGCTATGTACACCTTAGGCTTGTAGATACCTGCCTTGGATGTGGTTACCATTGGATGTCCAGGAACATGAATAGGCTCAGTATTAGCTCCAATAATAGGACCAGGAGGGGCACCAGTAGATGCACCAGCTGTAGCACTAGGAGTAAGACTTGTAGTAGCACCATTTGTAGTAGTTGCAGGAATAACATCAGTTGCAAGAATAGTATTAAGAGTACTAGAGATAGTAGGAGCAACAGTAGGATGAACAAAAAAAGTTATATCTTGAACAAAAAACAAGGTAGGGATGAATTAGGAGAAGTGACCACTGGTCTAGAAGGAGAACCAGTGACTGAACCAGCATTACTAGCTGGTTCATTGCTGATATTGTTGCTAATATTGGGAGACATTGATGAATGTGGAAAAGAGGTTTCATTAAAAAGAACACCTGTTGAGATATAAATCCAATCATTAGGAGATAAACATTTGTACCCTTTATGTTGCAAACTATAACCAAGAAAAGTACACTCAACATACCTGAATTGTAGTTTGTGAGAGTTGTATGGTCTTGTATTTGGAAAGCAAGAACAAACAAACACTTTGAGATTTTGATAATCAGGAACCTTGCGATATAGTAGCTCAAAATGAGAGAGGCCATGTAGAGCAAAAGAAGGAACTCGATTAAGCAAATAGACTGATGTTCTTACTGCCTCATCCTGGAACTTCATGGGAAGAGAAGCATGAGCAAGAAGGGTCAATGCTGATTCAATTATATGTCTGTGCTTCCTCTCAGCAACCCCATTTTGCTGATGGGTAGTAGGACAAGCCAACCGATGTCTAATACCATGTTGAGCTAAAAACTTTGAAAAAGACCTATACTCTCCTCCCCAGTTAGATTGAATACACTTGATAGAGAGCCCAAATTCTAATTCAACCTGTGCTTTAAACTTAATGAAAGTAGCATAAGCATCTGACTTGTTTTGTAACAGATACACCCAAGTGAACTTGCTATATGCATCAATAAAATGGATATAATACTTATATTTAGAAGAAGAAACAGTGGAAGAAGGCCCCCAATATATGTATTAATTAGCTCTAATGGCTTATTGTACACAGTAGAAGAGCTAGAAAAGGGAAATTTATGTATTTTTCCTAAACAACATGAAGAGCACAAACCAACATTATTCTTGTTTGAAACAGAAATATTACATCTGGTAAGGATCTTGTTCACAAGTGGGAATGAAGGGTGTCCTAGTCGAGCATGCCAAAAATGCAGAGAAGAAGAGGAATCAAAAGTGGTTGTAAGAACTAACACAGTTGTATTGAAACATGAAGAACTTGGATTAGCTGAAAAGCTTTGATTACAAATAGAAGACAATGGCTCTTGTGAAGAAGAAGAGTCTAATTCTCGGCCAGTAAGAAACATGGATGGGAAGACATAAAGCCCCTTGTTAAGCTTCCCTTCCAAGATAATTTGATTGGTGACCTGATCCTTGACAAAACACAAATCAGGATGAAATTCAAAGAAGACTCCATTATCCCTTAAATAATGTTCGTAAGAAACAGTTTTCTTGAAGAATTTGAAGAGTTTAAGAAAGACTGACCGATATTCTGAATTGGCAATGCAGTACCATCTCCAACAAGAAGTTGGTCATTGCCATGATAAGGTACTGAGGATGCCAATTTCTGAGCATATGGAGTGCAATGATCTGTTGCACCAGAGTCAGGATACCACCTTCGATCAGCTGATGTGGAAGAAGCAACACCAGATTGCATTGAAGACTGAGACTCTGCTCCCCAGTTGGGATGAAGATACTGACTAGAAGAAGCAGAATAAGCTTGCCTAGGTGCTAGATTTCCTGTTGGAGGAGTTGTGCCTGAAGAAGAGGTTTGTGAATTGAAGTTTCAAGGATTTTACATACCAGTATCAAACAGATTATAGCATTTGAAAGCAAGATGGCCAAGCTTGCCACAAATTTGACACTGAGGTCTACTAGACTGATAGCCAGATGGTCTATACCCCCTCCCACATCCAGGTCGTGCTCCTCTTGGTGAGTAAATCTGTGAATGGAATGGATACCTTGCACCTCTAGGTGAGTTAGACACAAAAGATGTGTGAGCTACATGGACGGAACTAGAAACATCAAGATCTTTCAAATGTCGTTCAATTCTTGTTTCTTGTGCAAGCAACAGAGACTCGATCTCTACTACACTATAAGCATCAGATCTAGAGCTTATTGAGACTACAAAAATGTCATATGACTGAGGTAATCCATCAAAAATTGCATTAATATGATCTTTTGAAGAAAGTGGATGCCCAACTGATGCTAATTGATCAATGATAGACTTTAATTTCAGGAGATAATCATTGATGGATAGATCTCCTTTCTTGAAGTTCTGTAATTGATTTATGAACTAAGAGATCTTAGCTACGGTCTGAGAATTGAAGTAGGTTTCAAGTACATTCCAAATATGTTATGATGTTTCACATCCAACTAACCTTGTGAGCAATGGCCGAGTCATAGGGGAAATAAGCCATGAAAAGAGGAGTTGATATTGTTGTTCCCAGTGCAGGAACTCTGGATTAACAATCCTCTTTGCTTGATCTTTAGCTGATAAGAATTGTGATGGAGATGAACCTTTTTCAAAAAACTTCTGAAGTTTACGACCTCTGATTGTTGCCAAAACTTGTTGTTTCCACAACAAGTAGTTGTGTTCATCAAGTTTTACAGAAAAAACATGAGTGAACATCACTGGTTTGGACTCTGTCATGACAAATCTGGTGAGAGATGCAACATTCGAAGAGGTTGCATAAACCATTGATACTACTTAAGAAAGCTTGAAATGAAGAAGAAGAACAATAGAAGAAAACGGAAAAAGAGATAGCTCTGATACCATGTTAGAAAACTAAGAGAATGTATGATAATTTTGTATTCTCATTATTTTCTGTAAGTGTACATTGATTATACTTACATATATAGACAATTCTAATTCTAGTAACAACAGCATCAGTAACTTGCATCAGTAACAAACTAACAATATTGCTAACTACCTATCCATGCTTAACAAACTAACAACATTGACTACTCAGTTACCTAGCATTAACAAACTAACAGCATTGACTAGCTATCCATCACCTAGTATTGCTAGCTATCTATTTACAGTTAACACAGAGAAAAAACTCTTATACAACTACGTAAAAATTGTGCACTTTGACAATTTGGTTGCAGGATCAGATGATTCCACTGCCTGATCAACTGGAAATGGCCATAAATTACATCAGAAAGCTAGAGAAAAAACTAGAGAGATTGAAGGAGAAGAAAGAAAATCTAATGGGAAATGAAAAGACGAGTAAAAGAAGAAAGAGCAGTGAAGTGATTGGATTGAAATCACCCCAGATTGAAATGCACTGCATCGGATCTGCTATAGAGATTGTAATGATTAGTGGGATGGGCAGGCAGTCCATGTTTTACAAGATCCTTCGCATTCTTCACGAAGAAGGAGCTGAGGTTGTGAATGCTAGTTTTTCGGTTGTAGATGAAACCATTTTCCACACCATACTTACAGAGGTTATCTACTATTTACTTATTTGAAGTTTTCATTTCTAATGAAACACATTATATTCGATCGGAGCATAACATGTAAGGTTTTTGTTTGTTTGTTTGTTTGTTTGTTGTAGGTTGGAGATTCATCACATGGTCATGGTGTTGAAATAATATCTAAGAGACTAAATAAGCTGGTTGATGAATCGGCGAATGGGGGTAATTAGATTTCTAATCAACAAGCATGCAACATCGATCAGTTGAAATGAATATCCACTTGTTGTTGTTATTGATAATTGAATGATCATTCCAACTATGGAAACCTTTCATTTTTAAGCTAGCTGTGAATGTAAAACTTTGAGGTTTTAGAATCAAATCTCAATGTTATGGGTTTTGTTTCTTATTTTCTTTAGTTGAGCATGTGTATTATTTCAGCTTCTTAACCCTCAGAAGATATAGACTATGCTTCTGACTTTAGGAATTGCCTAAAGATCAAGAATGGTTGGTATAACAATATGCATGAATATGTTATGAAAGGTTAGTTTGGAAGCTTTTCCGATGTTCTGATACTGAGATTTTAGCTTTAATTTCTTTTAGTCTGTAAGTTGCCGCGGTGTTGATGGTGCTGGTGACTGGAAATGACACTCCACTAACCTATTTTAAGGTAGGAAGGAAAAGGAAGTGTTAGGCCATAGACCCCTATCAACCATACCTCTTGCCTAGTTCACATAGCTAAAGATTGCTCGAAACTTTGTGATCTTTTGAAGTTCATTCAAATTGGACTGTGCAAATTCTTTTTACTTATATATCGAGCTACAAATATGAATTAAGCTGAATTTTTGTAAAATTGTTGGAAAACTATTATAGAGCACCTCCACAAAATTTCAAGGTAAGCCTTTAGATGAGGGATATGTTGATCTCTCTCCCTAATGTTGACTCTCTTTGCATGACTTGCATGACCCGCTCTGAATTGTTTGATATCACTTGTACCAGTAGTCTGAACTGAACTAATCAATTAAAAGAATTTATTTAAATATGGTTTAAAGTTTCTCAGAGTTTTACAACCACACATGACCTTTGAAGATAAAAAGTAGGATGTGGCCGGACTCAATTTGGGATGAGGTGATGAAGACGTTACATGTGTGCTTTAAGGATATTATCTCTGCAACAGTACTTGGCCAGGAGGAATATTTCATGATCATACTCCTCTAAATTTAGAATTTATTATTATTATTATTTAAAAAAAAAAAATTTAAGTGAGGAGGGGTTTGAAGGATCCCAAACTTTATATTAATAAAAAGTGATGACCCAAGTACAATCGTTCATTCATTCACTATTACATTATCAATACGAACAAAATGTTTTTTTAAATCCTCAACAAAAAAACTATTAGATCAAGCTCAAAGGTCTCCAAGTTGGGAACTAATCTCGCAAAGTTGTTTGCTACAATAGTAATTTCTTAGTGCACGTGCCATTATCATAAGAACCAATCAATTGTGAGCCTGTCTAACTGTCGAGGAAACTAGCGAGGAAAAAAGCAAGGGAGGGGGGTGTGACCACTCATCCTCATCGAGATTTGCGCTTCTGCGTCTCAAGGATACATGCATGCATCTCGAGGGGGATGAGCGGTCACACCCCCTCCCTCGCTGTTTTCCTCACTGGTTTCCTCGCCATTTAGAATTTCTGATCAATTGTTTAATCATCCTTATGACATGATTTATACCTACTAGGGTGCTCAAGATGTAAGAGAATTCAACGTAGAGATCCGGAGAGTTCTGAACCTTGAAAGTAAATCCATTGAATACTAGCTTAATCTACCATCTATACAGGAATCTGAAAGACATCTGCATCCTATATTAATTGTCTTCATCGAATTTAAAAGTTAATTTTCTTTGGTCTAGATGATCCATTCTCCATGTACTTGGGATTGGCCTTCTTTGATCTGTTTGATCTACGAAGGTTTGATTGCATCCCTGTTAGTGCCTTTGCTCGATTCCAAGCTTACATATATCATAATGGATTTAAGTCCAACTATTCTTTGCTAATATCCTTGAATTGTGCAACATTATTTTCATGTTCTCTTCCTTTCTCGCCATGTCCATCTCTACCCTGAGTATTTGTAAGTGATGAATTTCTTACTGGTTGTTTGTCTATTTCGCTATCCTCTGCTTGCATTTCCATTTCTTTTTTATTGTAACTCGAGTTAACCTGTGTTACTTTTTTGGAACTTCCCAGCTGTCTTCTTGGCGCACTATCTAATCCTTCACAGCTGGTTTCTCTACTGGTTTATACACCTTGATCACAACCTTATTTGAGTTATTCCTTGCACATCCTTCCGTGCTGCAACCAAACACATAATGGTGCTTGCATTTTATTGGCTTCCAATGCATATTCCACCCCTACGTTGTATGCCTTCACTACTATCACAGGAATGTGATTGAGCAGTGGGTTAGTTGCACTGATCTCAATACATACTCTTGCGAAGTTCATTCCTATTCTATCCTGAGTTGCCTTGTCTAGCAAAAGAGTTATACAAACAACACTAGTAATGGCCTCCAAATCCTTAGGGTTCCATAACATTAAGGGTACATTTCTCAAACTAATTGATGCCGGGCAGAATAGCAATTATCATGTGGGTTAGTTCTAACAGATAATTCATAGGGAAGAATACAAAATAATCGCCCAAAACACAGAGAAATATCTCTAATGTCAATTCAAAATTATGCAAATAAAAAACTGTCTCTAAATTAGCCTACAAGCCGGGCTTTATAGCTAAAACTCATAATTATTAGAATTTTACCAAAATTAGCAAAGCCCCAATAATCATGCTAAAGCAAAATACGTAATTAAAAAAATAAACTGCTAGAAATCCGGCCCAAATTGGGTTTAGAATTACTTCCTAAACAATAATTGAAATATTACTATAAAGGGAAATAAACTACGAAATTTAACAAACAGTCTATTCCTAAAATAAAATAATGTCTAATCCGAAAAGGAAACTAAAAGATTCCTAATTAAATTGAAAGATTACTCAAAGTTGAGCAAATTAGGAACCCTAGAAAACCAAATTAGGAATTCTAAGAACCAAAATTAAAAACTCTATAAGCCCTCCTGCATCAATCACCCTGGGTTGGAAAGAACTCGTCCTCGAGTTCACAATAGCTTTCTCGGAATTCACAATAGCTTCAGGTGGCAATCCAGGAGGAAGGTCCTCTGGCAACAGGTTAGAAAACTTGGCTAGCAGCGGCTGCACCTCAGCGAGCAAATCTGGAATCACTTCTGTTGTACTAGTCCCACAAAGCATCAGAGCATAGACCACGTATCCACGCTCAATCTTATTTAAAAACATGAACCTAGAAAGCAGGTTAGTATTATTGGCTGCAGAGGTAGGAGTGGTTCTTTCCCGACGAAGTGCCAACACAATTTTCTTCCCTTTAATGCTAAGGGAATATGTATTTTTCCGTCTATCATGAATAACACGGCGATCATACTGCCAATGTCTACCTAACAATATATGACAAGCATCCATAGACACAACATCACACCAAGCATTATCAAAATATTTCATACCAATCGAAAAAGACACTAGGCATCGCCTATTTACTGTTACCTCATTGCCTTTATTCAGCCCCGACAATTTGTATAGCTTGGGATGATGATCTATTTTCAACTGCAATTTCTGGACAGCCTCTTCAGACACTACGTTCTCGCAACTGCCACTGTCAATGATCATCTTGCAGACTTTATCTGCAACTGTGCATGTTGTGCGAAAAGTACTGATTTTCAACCAATCATCTCCTGAATCGCCCTTGAAAATCAGTAGGCTCTTACGAACAATCAGAGTCTCATGGCCATCCCCATACAACACATCTCCATCGTCATTAGTGTCATACACAGGCTCTCCAAGCTTCTCATCGTCATACACATGCTCCCATAATCGAGCATAATTGTGATAATAATTTTTGAAACTGAAATCAAAATCGTGATCTTCCATCTCACAATTACCGAAATCTTGCGTCGTTAGACGCCGGGTTAACTCTGCAACTTGCCTCTGTAAATCTTCAATCACCATATTCTTAATGTTACGATCATGGTGAGGGGCTTCCTCTTTTGGAACCTGCTCGCGACGACCATGACCACGACCACCAGTCATAGAAACTGATGAAATCTCATCCCAAGAAGATGTTGAAGCTCTAATACCAACTGACGCCGGGCAGAATAGCGATTATCCTGCGAGCTAGTTCTAATAGATAATTCACAAGGAAGAATACAAAATAATCACCCAAAACATAAAGAAATATCTCTGATGTCAATTCAAAATTATGCAAATAAAAAAATGTCTCTAAATTAGCCCACAAGCTGGGCTTTATAGCTAAAACTCATAAATATTATAATTTTACCAAAATTAGCACAACCCCAATAATCATGCTAAAAAAATATGTAATAAAAGAAATAAACTGCTAGAAATCTAGCCCAAATTGGGTTCAGAATCACTTCCTAAACAATAGTTGAAATATTACTATAAAAGGAAATAAACTACTAAAATTAACAAACAGTCTATTCCTAAAATAAAATAATGCCTAATCATAAAAGGAAACTAAAATATTCCTAATTAAATTGAAAGATTACTCAAAATTATTTAGTAAATAACTTTGAGAGCAAATTAGGAACCCTAGAAATCCAAATTAGGAACTCTAGGAACCCAAATTAGGAATTCTAGAAACCCTCCTGCATCACTAATCCAAATAGGAATAGTATCAAGATCAGTCGAGTCATCTTTCAGAATAGTCTCCATGGCCTTATGATGAAGAGTCTATTAGCAATGTGTAGCAACCCCATCTCCAACACCTTATCTCTATCTTCTTCTTCCTTGAGTTTGAACACAAAAGTGTTATCACAGTGAGATTTCATATCATACCCGACTTTTAGTTTCCATATCCTGGTAACTACCTCCCTTACATACCCAAAAGCCAACTGTTTCTACACAAAGTTACCAATAACAATTCTTTACATTCATTCCTTTCTTCTACAAAGTCAGAGGACTACAACTGTATCATTGTTCTACCTTCAATATAAGCAGGACTTTTATACGCAAGCTGTATGGTGCTTGCCTTTTTCCTTTTTGACAAAATATCAACCCAACTTTGCGATTTAGGTTTGGCATGAGGGCATACCTCACTGCCAGTACCATTAATAAACTCATTAACTGCTGAGTTATCCTACATATCTAGCACAACATCCACCTCTTTATCACAACCTACCTTCATATTACTGCTGCTTAGGTATCTTGTTATTCCCGTCTTTACTGCAGCTTCTACCACAACAGCCATGTCTTCCAACGGCTTCAATGGCAATTTCCTTGATCTTTAATACTCTTTTATTACACCTGTACCATATTTCTCCTTTATTACCTTAACCCTCTTCTCAAAATTAAGCGGGGGGGGGGGGTTCTTCCTCTCTTGCCTAGAGAATCTTCCCCATAAGAGTTGATAGAGAGATCCATCTCGGATCAGGTTTGCTCGTCATCCTCAGTCCAGTGATTGAATCATCAGGATGAGAACCCTAGATTGCCAAAAGCCTAGATCGCTTTACTTCAAAAGAAGTCATCATTGATTTTGGATTCTAAAACCCTAGCTCCCTCTCTATGTTCAATTCATTTGGTGGTTGGCTCCTCCATGCGAAGGAGGGAGGAAAGGAGGCAGATACCCCTTTGAGGAAGAGAGGCATAGACATAATTAGAATACAAATCATTTTGTGGCTATGATTTCTATGCTTTTTTTGAAAGTGTTGATATTCTTTATCTTGGCAAAGTATAAAAATTCATGTTGAAAAGGTATGAGATCTCATTCATGATTCCCATGACAAAATTGTTAGCTTTGCTTTTTAAGGACTGAAAGAAAATTTAAGACAAAAAATGAATTGGATTATTGTGTTTACACTTAAGTGTTTGGTCCTATAAGGTTTTTATTTGAAAATGATCTCAAACAAATTAGTCCGCGTTCATAAAGGCAAGATAATCATGTTCACCAACCCCTCTTAAAGTATCCACAATAAGCATTTATGTCAACGGGAAGTCCCATTTCACACCTAACAAGAATGCTTATGCCATCCGCAAGCTTCCAACTTTCAATCGTAAAGGGACTTGGCAAACTATCTTGTGTGGCATTCCATTAGCCACGGAGAAGTGGCGAAAATGGTTGCGGAAAATCTTGGTTCTTCTTCCAAGTCTCTCTTCATCTTCATCTTTAGCCAATATTCTTTTCATTTTCTTTTCCTTTTTTTTCCAACCATTATTTGATGCTTGAATTTAAAATGAAATGGATCCCTTTTATAAATGAACTAGTGTATTATCTGTGCCATTAGCATGACCACACAATTTCCTTTGTTGCATGTACTCGTGCATTCAACATGATATTCTTGTTTGTGCCTTCGGCACCACTGTATATAGTGACATGCCTTCAACATGTCATTCTTGTTTGTGCCATCAACACAGCCACCGTGATATGCCTTTAATATTTGTAATGAAAGTAATAATACAATCTCAACATACAAAATGTGATGAATGACCCAGTTGTAAATTTTTAATGCTTTGAGAGACTTAAAAGTGATGTGTGTAAATTGTTAAAATTTGGGGTACTTCAATAATATAGTAAAGTAGCTAAGGACTAAAAGAGAAAATAAGGATTGAAGGGACATTAATACCCAAGCTAGCTTTTGATTTTTATTGGCAATTTCGTAATTATTATACCATAGTAGGGCTATTTTGGAAATACCACTTACATTTTATGTCACACCTCGATTTTCAAGAAAAACGAAATCCTTATATCCGCATGGGATTATCCGTTTTTTCCAAAATTCGGGACATGAATACCATTCACTAAAATGAAGAGTTGGCATCCACGAGAAATAATCAAATGCACAATTTCCATATTAAAGGAAAATAAAACAACTGATATAAAAAAACCCACCAAAATAAAGGAAAAATATATTAAATCTCGTAGAATCAACTCTGACAAGTTCAACTAATCATGAATGTGTCTCTCCCACTAAATAAAAAATAAAAACTCCAAGATCTATTACAAAAGATTAAACTATCACCTAACAAACAAAAAGACCTAGACTCTCGAACAACGTGCAACTCCCCAGCAATGTTCATCATGTACGAAACGAACTTATCTAAGCTCGCCCGAAATTACTAAATCCTGAAACAAGCTAGTTGACTACATTCTCAAAGGAATGTACCCAAGAAGCCAAAACCCAATTGGGTCAATAATTAAGCTGGTGTGAAATTCTTCGTTCCCAAAAATCAATAAGAGAAATAGCATGGCATGACAAGAAAATATAGTATGACAAAATAACTAAAACAAAATAGGTAGTTCCTCCACGGGGCGAATGTATAAAGCTAATTACAGTTTCTAACATATTTCTGTAACTATTTACCTTAAATACACTTATCCGGTGGAAACTAACCATGGCAAGTTAGACCAGCAAAGAATGTTAGCAGACCTGTCATCCTGCACTAAGTGATTATAAGACAATAATTATATTATTCTATTTACTCAAAATTTGTCGATAAATTATTTATTTTAATTCAGTTATCCGTTTATAATGAATTAATCACTTAGATTATACCACATTCGCACCATCTCCGTGCCGAACATACATGCCCGTATGTCTCTTTCATATAAAGGATGACTTCTCCGTCATCCATGCCCAAGTGGGGACACATTACATACAAGTATGCATCATTGGGTATATGAGTACAATAAAAGTTACTCTTGGGCTAACAATGCGCATAGATCACGTCACACTTTTGACGGACAAATAATAAGCCTATTTTAGGCAATTCAAAATCACCATCTTTCCGCAAGACTAACCCGAAAGTTATTTTAATTTCTCTATAGAAAAGATGTGCCCCACATCTGCAAGACAACTCGAAGGTTATTTAGTTTCTCTATAAGAAAGGAAAAATCATAAACATCAAAGAGATGTGGTAGTTC
This sequence comes from Berberis thunbergii, assembly GCA_003290165.1. Taxonomy (NCBI): domain Eukaryota; kingdom Viridiplantae; phylum Streptophyta; class Magnoliopsida; order Ranunculales; family Berberidaceae; genus Berberis; species Berberis thunbergii. The sequence goes on along the minus strand of QNQO01000328.1, from coordinate 770,067 downwards.
CAAGTGATACAATTCGATATTATTTAAAGCGATAAATTCGAATTTATTCATATCACTTGACATTTTTGTCAATCATAAACAAATCCAACCGTTCTTTGGGGAATATCATTTTTTTTGTAATTTATTGTGATATCTCAAAATCCTTCTTTTTGCCACCTTGTCAATCAAAGACAAGTTCACCCATCGTTTTAGGAAAGCATATCATTTGATATTTGGCAATAATCAACAATTTCATCACAATATTCCCCCATTATTTTGGGGAAAATCAACATTTTCATATATCAACTTTCTATAATAAAGTGGAGATCGAAGTCCATACAATAAAAATAATTCCCCTTCTTAGCCAAGTAATTTGCATAACAATCAAAATTCAAGTCACAATGCGAAATACAAATACCAATTCACAGAATAATAAGAATACACAAATCAATCAGCATTTCAATTCTTATAATTTCATTTCAATCAGAGGATTTTCTCAAAAGTATATTATACACTCAAATCAATCCATATTTGGTAATCCCAATTCAATTTAATTATATCATTATATTAGAAATCCAATCCATACCCTTATTTAATTAAATCAATCAATTTAGTTTCGGGCTTAACTATTTAGCCCAATCGAAATCATTATCCAACAAACAACTATTCAGATTCTTGGGCTTAACTATTTAGTCCAGCCCAATTAGTTTTACAACACACTAACTATTCAGTCAAACCCAACTTTATTTGTGCCATCTTTTTCTCCTACACATGCATACCTCTAATCTACAAGTTTTTATGTCATATGAAATACAGATCAATGATAGGATAATATCCATTTCAATTGTATTACGCTCAAATAACATCGTGGAATAAACTCGGTAAAGATCATAGGATTTCTACAATCTGATCAGTGGTGGTTTTCTCTGCCTCGAGGTAAATCCAACCGTTGGATGAACTCGAACTATAATTTTAAATTTTTCTATGGATGTTTTCAAATTACGGATTATATTTGAAAACATTTTGACAATGGGAAGATCTTGATCCACTGCAAAACTTTACATTGCACAAAAACTGTTTTCTATTACTAAATTTAACAATATCTTAGTTCTCTTTTAATTCAACTATTTTTCACGAAAATTATAATACAATACAACATGAATTTATAGATTTATTTATGTATTAAAATCTAACCCGAAATTCATGGATTTATATATCTACAGAGAACTAGATAATCAATAACACTTGCTTATACTAATATTCGATAATTCTACCAATACATATCTAACAAAATATAATATAAGAGTGAGAAAAACTCACAATCACTAATTTTTTTTGTTTTAAAAATCACACTCACAAAAACTATACTTCAGTTATATTCAAAGATTATATAATAAATCTTTATAAATCTTTATAATAAAGAGAAAGAAGAAAACTAATAGAATTTCTATAAAGAGAAAGAAGTAAAGAACTCATCTGCTTACTTTTCTGTTTCTTTCCCTTTTTCCTTTATGCTTCTTCAATTTTTTTTTTTTTGTGTATAGACTATTTAAGCGACTGGGAAGAATCAAATCTCTATTTAACCAACCTAAAGGCAAAACCCTTCAAGATTAGGGTTTGCACAACATTATATTGACATCAGTTTATTTATTTATTATACACCCAATCTCAAAATAAATATGCCCTAAAATATTATCATTTGTCAAAATTGGGGGTCATTACATTTCATTTAGGGTCTATTTGGTAAGTCATTTTCCATAGGAAATATATTACATTTCCCATGTTATGCAAATTTTCGCTATTTGGTTGTATATTTACTGACAAGAAATCAATTATGTATGAGACTGATTTTTCCAATATTCATGGGAATCCAAGTCCGAGGGGAGCCCTCGAAATTGGAATTTGTAGAAATGGTCTCAATTTTCATGTTTGTTTTCCGTGAAACCCTTAATTAATGAGCTTTGTTTTCACTCAAAATTACATGTTATACCACAATTCAATTAAGTTCTAACCCTTGAATTTTTGTTCATCTCCTCCATTTTGCTTTGATAAAACTCAAATAGACCATGGACTCCTGTTTATCAACATGTCACCCAGGACACGATTTTTTTTTTTTTTTTTTTTTTTTAAGTTGGTTATGTTTTTGATGATATCTATTAAACCACATTATAGTAAAACCTTCATAAATAAATACATCAGGATCGGAAATATTTAATATATTAGCGAGATTATTAATTTATCGATAAGCTAATAATTTATAATTATAAAGAGTTTTATGTTTTTAAAAGCAAATATGTGCATGTATCTTGTGAAAATCCAACAGCCATAGATTCATATACTAGTCAAACTTTCTAATGAACATTAAAAATAAGAAGATATAAGGGATTTAAAGATACATGTATGTACATATTCCTAGAAGTATAAGATAAAAATGGCTTAGAACTTAACGCCCATGTATGTGCATAAAACATGATATCTATATAAACAATTTATGAGACCCAAAATCATGTCATCTTGTTCCTCCATGGTATCTCATTTGAGAAGAGTGAAAAATTCTACATTAACTGATGAAATGAGGAGAGCGTTATACAAGTATAAAAATGAGCATCCAAAAGTGATTTGTCAAGCAATAATAACATTGAATAACTATCTAGTAGAAAATGAAAAGGATATACCAAATGTGGTGTCTGCATTGCAAAAAATTCAAAGATGAGGTTCCATTTAGTTTAGTTGCAAAGGAAAAAAAAAACGACTATAGAAAAATAAATCAGATCTCAACATGGATAAATATTAATGTGAATCATTTTCTTTGAGAAGGCGTGGCCGATATACTTGCATCGCTGGGACTAAAACAACATGCAATCATCACTTTATGTTCAAACCTAAAAAGCATCGATAAACCAAAAAATTCAATGTACTCATGTCGAGTACACCCCTGCTACCGATACGCCAACGATACACCTGAGATACACCCCGAATATAGTCAAGTGGTGTATCCCATGGTCAATAGCTAGGATATGGTCTCGATATGGATAAACAATTATTATTAATTTTTTTTTTTTTTTTTTTTTGTAAATTGCTAGACTAGGAGGGGATATGAACATTTTTTATGGGATGTGCATATTTAAGATGCATATGTTGATGAGTTATGATAACTTTCAATATTTAACAAATTAATAAAATGATAATCATATGACTTTGGCATTTATGTTTATTGCATATGAATATGATTAATTAATTAATGATTATGTGACCATATATTTTATTATTAAAAAAATAGTTTTATTATTTAAGAGTCGTATCCTACTTGTACCCATATTATCAATTTTGATTAATTTTTTATAACCTCGAGATATACATAAATACTTTGAAGATTTCATCATTATTTCAAGATCATGTCATGTCACCCTAGTTGCAAAAATTTGGTTTTCTAGTATTTTCACTAGTAAAAGTGTTTATAATTTTTTGGTTTAAGTAAAGGGTAAATAAGTAATTAATTAAAATATTTAATTGGTAGCAGTTTCTACCTATTCATCTTCCATTTTGCAATCTTCTTCCCGGTAAGCAATTTTAAAAAAAAAAATTATCCCTAAGTGATATTTCCATAATATTTCTTAATTTGTTCATAATTATCCATTCTTCTTAAGATAAATTAGGTTCCCTCGTCATTTGAAAAAGAAAACAAATATTGTTAAAAGTAGTTGGGATCTATTGATCCTTCTTCATTGTCGATTCTCGAAGTCTATTTACAATACACCAAACGGGTAATTTTGTAAAAAAAAAAACCCCAAATAGTATCATTTTTGTGATGTAATAGTCCACCAAACAATTTCAAGTCAAAATTTTGAAAACCAGTTTTACAAATAAACTGATAAAATAAATTGTACCACTTCATCTGTGAAACTGTTACAATACAACAGTGATACTTTTATTTTTGTTACAAATATGTCAATTTAGTTTAGTGTTAGAGTATTTTCTTGCAAAATTAAGGGTAAATATCGTGTTTCATGGCTCAATTTTGAACTGTTTAAGTTGGTGGTCTCGTACCAATTCCTCTCGTCTTGCAGAATGGTTGTGGCGCATGGTTCCCCACATGGTTATTTGGTGTGTTTGGATATCAGAAAATTATTGTGGAGAATGGGCAAGACATGTAATATATTTAAGAAAATGTTTTTTGACACGTTCATGGTGTCGTGGCAATCATTGCTTTAGGATTGCGCCTTGTTTAACTTTCTTTCCTTCGTCCTTTAATCTTCGTCCTTTAATAGTCTGGTCGGGTCTGCCCAATGCCTCCCCCTATTGGAGTGTTTTGCCAAAAAGAAAAGAAAGAATACAATGCAAATTAATGACAATATTGTAACACGTGTACTTTTTCAATGATCTTAATAAATATTTTTATACATAAAGCTTTAGTTTTGTATTTTTGTGCTCTTGTTAAAATAATATAAGTTTACTTATGTTGTAGTGAATATTTGTTTTATTTTGAATGAGGTGAAATTCTTAAATAGATTCTATATTAATATAAGACATAAAAAAATTTCTATTCGAGTTGCAATTTTTAAAAAATCTTATTTATTTCATTGAGTGTATTTTTAAAATTTAGTTATCTCTCTTACCTCCCGAATCTGGGGACAAGATTTTGGAGTGTGTATAATGTAACGACCACATTTTTATTGTAAAAATAAACTTTATATATTATTTTTGATCCCCACTTAAAATTGTTCATTTATTGCATTATAGGTTATGACATAAAAAAGGGATTAGTTTTTAAACTTGTGCTATTTTTTTTGGGCTTGAACTCATTTTAAGATTTCGGACTTGGGCCATGAGTTCATTAGGTTTTATATATATATATATATTTTAATTAAATAAGGAGAGGGAGAGAACTAATAAAAGAAGAGGGATGAAAAATGGAGAAGAGTGAAAGAAGTGAAAGATGAGATCAAGGAAGAGAGAATGCTGATGGCATTGATTGATTGCTGTGACTTTGTTGTGGTGGAGACCCTTGAGTTTGCAGATGATAAAGATGAGGAATTGTCTCCACCTATGATGTTGGAAGAGGTTATTAGGAGGAGTAAAATAACTTGTGCGATGGAAAAAGATGAAGTGGTACGTTGTGGAAGCTGGAAAGGATGGGGATATGGTGATGGATGTAGAAGAGGTGCAGCCTGTTGAGGAGCTAGAACAACCAAGTCCAACTGAAATACATCCAAGCAAATGGGTTCAAGTAAAAGTTGCACTTATAGTCCATTTTGTAGCTGAAATAAGGATGCTAACCGCCTATATCATTTGCAGATGTCCAGAGGAGTTACTTGCAAGAGGGTTGTCTTCAATTTCTCCTCCAATTGAGTAAAGTTAAAGTTGAGGTTTCCCATTTCCTCGACACTTAGAATTTCTGGGAGTAGAAACATTTGAGATGGTTTGAGAAACGAGTTCTTCCCTATGTAGATGTTGATGATAGTGTTGAGAACAATTCGATCTTGGAGGATTGAATTGGTGGAATTTGGGTTTGGGCATCTTAGAGGGATGTGGTGAGTGGTCATCTTCCTTCGGTTTTGCTACTATATCTCTACATCATAGAGTGAAAAAATACAGATGTGAGAGAGGAGAAAGATAATGAGAGAAAGGAACGATGGAAAAAAGGGAGGACATGTGTGAGGGCGGATGGGTGTAGAAGTGTTTGTGCCATGTTACATAATTGTTAGTTTTTTTTTTCTGCAGTTAGTTGTGCCATTCGGATCAGGTTCGAAGGTGAGATTCGAAGGTCAACACCTATTAGAAAATAATTATGTCGAAGTGAGATTCAAAGTTAGGACGTGAGAGATAAATTCACACAGTCCTATCCACTAGGCCATAACACTATTGGCTGAAGAGTTGATAAACTATAAAAACTCTTTTGGTTATCTTTATTAAGATTACTGATTCGTCGCACACGCTTCAAATTTTGGAAAAAACTCCATAAAAGAAACAATGAATGAAATGGTTTAATGAACTATTAAGTGTATCATTTGTAATCATTTGATATACTTAAAGACTTGATGCAATGGTATATATACTAGGATGCATTATCATGTGAGGTTTAAATTCGAAAATGAAGCAAGAATATGGATATAAATTATTTTAAACATGTTGATATGGATAAATTTCATACCTTATTATTTTCATTTGAATTAGAATTTCTTTGATATAATTATATGCGTTGACAGATTTTGTCGTGAGTTTTCCGTAAGTATATGAAGCATAAAATTTTGATGAGAATTGAAGCAGTTACGATCAATCAAAGTTAGCCCTATTTCAATAAATAAAAAATAAAAAAAACTGAAACTTAAACTGTTTTAGTGCATTTAATAAGACAATGACATCAGCATGATGCAATATGTTGTTCAGAATTTTGACCTATTTAAGTAGGTCTAAAAAACAATATGCAACTCTGTTTTTATACCATTGGAATTCTTGTCTTGATATTTATTTAATGGAAATATAATTTTTTGAATTTGAGAAAATTATATTTTTATCACTTAACTCATTTTGCATCGATATACATGCTTTTGATATATGATTGTATTTTGAAGTATGAGAGTTGTGGTTTATTAGTGATTCTTAAGATGTTAAAGGTCAGAGAATGTATGTTAATGCATTATGATAAATTTGGGTAATTGTATTGTTATGCAAATTGACTTGTTAAAAATTATGAATTTTTATGTTGAATGAGCTTAATCATGTTGTTTTATGGAGAATTTGTTTTGAAAAATGCTATGTTGATCCCCAAAATAATTGGTGGATATTGTGGTAAATTTGTTTATGATAGACAAAGTCTCATCGTATAAGAATTTTGAGAAATCACAATAAGTGATATGAATAATTTTGAATTCATAAACTTTAATCATGTTGAATTGTATTACTTAGAATTACCACATCTTTTGTTTTATGATTTTCATCTTCTACAGAGAAACTAAGTAACCTGGGTTTGGTTCGTTTAAAACATCATTCTGATAGAGAAACTAAGTAACATTCGGGTTGAGTCTTACAGAAAGGTAATAGTTTTTATGCTTAAAAGAGGCTTGATTATTTATACGTAAAAAATATAACGTGACTTAAGCACTTTGTTAGCCCTAGCGTGGCTTTAATGGTACTCACGTAGTTAACAGTATCCGTGGATGCATGTTTGTATGTGATATTTCAACTTAGGTATAGGTGACAAAGAAATTCTATTTTGTATGAGATAGGGATACATACATGTATAGTCGACACATATGTGGTGCAAATGTGATATAGTTTAAGGTGATCAACTGATACAAAAATGAATAAGTTGTTCAAAACAATTAATGTATGGACACAACCATGTAAATTGATAAATTTTGATTAATTAAAATATTACCCTTATTGGTTTCTAACTATTTCGTACATGATGACAAATGAACTAATTTTTTTGCAGATCAGACTTACCGTTGTCAACCACCACATAGTAAGCATAAATATTTATTTTTCCTATATTTACTCTGAGGATGTTGACCATAGAAAATCTAAAAAATTGCACCACTTGTAATGGGTATCTTCACTTGAGGGCAGAATTAGGAATTTGGTTGATAGGTTTTCTGGATTTGGTGTTAATGAGTATTCCGAGAACGCCATTTTGATTGAACTACTTCTTCTCTAAAACTTCCAAAAAGAAAAACACTAGCACTTGCATGGAGGATCGAGAGGGAAGGGACTTGAAGGGGTGTTTTCAATTCAAGAAGAGCTTAAATCGGGATGACATGGTTCCGTCTCGGTTCAAACCGGTTTGAGACCAACCAGGTCCGTCCAAAAAATTTACTATCCGGATCGAGATCGGGGCAAGTCCAATATCAGACCATGCCCACCCATACTTGTAATAGTAGTAGCAGTAATATGGATGGCAACACTAGTAATAGGAGTGTTGCTATTTTTTTTTAAAGATTTTACAATGTAATAGATATCAAAAGCGAGTCAGAATTTGCCGACACGGTAGTAAATTTAGATCACAGGGTTTAACAATTTCAACCAATCTAACTAGAGTTAAAATTAATTATTTTATGAATTGTAATTTTTAAGGAAACTAATCTAAAAAAGAATATCTAATATTCTCTCTAATTTTATTTCCCTATTTTCTTTCCACTTTTTTTTTTTTTATATTCTTTACAAAAATTCATCTCCTCTTTGCACATAGAACCCATAGAGAACACAAAAAGTCTAAGAATTGTAGATGACAAAAAAAAAAATTCATCTCCTCTTCATCACTTGTTTTTTTCTTCTCTATCAATTACCACCACTGTCACTTCTCCTTCTTATTCTACTTCTTTTCCTCTTTCTCCCCATCACTTTTTTTTCCTTCTCCTTCACCAATCCTCACCACCTCCTCCTCTCCTCCTCCGGGGTGGTATTGCTCCGATGAGGAAAGAAGAGAAGGTGAAGGTGGTGATGTCTTTCAATAGATCCAAAAAATAAATAAATTAGGGTAATGGTATTCATCAACATAAATAATGGCGTTATTTAACAATAACCTTTCCTCAAAATGAGGAAGTGGATTTGATCCAAAGAACGATTCAGACTACCGATTAGAGGGAACCTCTTCAAAAATTTATCTGTCCTTTATATTTTCTTTTTTAATAATTAGTCAATTGTGTATCTTCTCGCACCTCGAGGCATGCATCCCAAAAAACAATAAAATTACAGAATACATAAAAATAATATGAATCTAAGTGTGGCACGTTCAACCATTATTATTCTTTCAAACATGATGACATAAAAACACTTTAATCCACGACTGGAAAATTAAAAACACTTGAAAATACATACATGAGGTTAACTTTATTCCAGGACTGGAAAATTAAACACACTTGAAAATACATACATGAAATAAAGGAGACACACACTGAAGATTTCTTCTCCAAAGCGAAGTTTACCAATCATCATCCACATGCAGAGAGCCACTTTCATCGCGACCGCGACCTTGAAGATTGTTGATCAATGTAGTGATGCCTGTCTCACGAGGAAACTTCCATGAAATTTGGTCCTTGACGGAGTTTAGCTTGGAAAGGAACTTGATCGCGACTTTTACTTGTTTTTCATAATGTTCAGGCCTGCACTCAGTTAGATCGTTGTAAATGGCAATTGGAAGTTTAGCGAGGAAACACCGGAGCATGTCAGCCAAAAGTTGCATTTTGTTCCACCTCATTTCATCAATCAAGTAATTAATGACCTTGACTTCATCACCAACAAAACCAAACCGGTCATTCTCGTATCTGCGAGTTAACTTTTTAGCACCATCTGGAAGTCGACCAATACCAAAGCACCTGATATTCCTGCCGCACGTCCCACCGGACCAAACTTTTGTGAATCTACGTTTTCTTCTAGTCTCAGCCTTTGATTCAAATGTTTTCTCGTCGATGAAATATATGATTTCATAGACCTCATCCATGGTCTGGACTATAAGGTCACTGTCGAGGGGATTTGCATCTACAGCGAATTTAGCAAGGATTATGAGTGAAAGGCAAGAAACTCTGTAACCAGGAAGAGTCACTTGACCAACTTCTTCGATATTATCAGCATATGAGGATTGATTCTGTTGAAGAAACTTCCCAAGTTTATCAACAGAATGTTTCACGTTTTTCTTGAACCATCTCTCAAAGTCTTCCTGTCCTTTCCTTGATATCCATTTTTCTGTGTAAATGCCATGTGATTCGAGTGCTTTTTGAAGCTGTTCTTGGTTGTTTTCTCTCTCGGCATTCGATAACTTGCTCAGCATGTCTAACTGCTTACTGAATATTAATGCTGGTAATGCCAAAAGAACCATCGAACATAATACCCCAACCAATACAAGAACAATCACAGTCCTTGAAACTAGTTCAGTTAAATTCCCATTGTAGAACATAAACTGGAGTCTTAGATGTTCTACTTCATCTTTCAAATTTTTGTAAGGATGATGAAAATGTAGGTGGTACAAGGATGTGAACACTCTAACAAATATGGCTATAGCGCCTACTAAGATAAATACCATCTGGATCACAACCACCGCCGTAACTGATTCCTCATAACTGGAAAGTACATCACAAATCTTGCCTTCCCTAAGAAAGCGAGAACGAAGGGCAGCTTCAAGTGTAATCCACGCACAAAGTGAGCATAGTCCACCAATAATGGCAGTTGATGGGGTTCTACAGAGAATAAATTGAGGGTTGGAAATATAACTGCATATGGAGCAGTATCTCAACCGATTTAACATACTCCCTGGGGCCTTCTTAAGGAGATCGCTGTGAAGATCTGATGACACCTCCTTTTCTTGAAAAATATGTATGGAACAGTACACCAACAAAGGAATCAATGCTATATTGAAGAACATAATGATGAAATGCTCTACAATGAACACCGGAAGTGGGAATATCAGGCCAGTGCGTATCTGTGTATAGATATCGACAATGGCTGTAATTACCAAGATGATCCAGGAAATCATATTGGAAGCAGATTCATAAGGCCTCATTGTTCCTAGGGAAGGCATGAAAAATCCTGAATAAATGCAAATCATGGCACTGCCTGTCAGCTTGGATAGTTGATCCAGCGCCGTAGGCATTATAGTAGTCTGATTATAGACGATTTTTGTGGATAACATAATCAGACCAATAGTGATCGAGCCAAGTGGAAAAAGACGACAAGGGAACCAATATCTATGTTGACACAATGCATCAACAATATCATATAACATCAGTGCCAAACATACCGCAATTGCCCCAGCTATAAGATAGCCAGAAACATACGACTGTTTGGTGAACGCCTCTACATTCAATGCAGTTGCATTCAGGCACATATGATTGACCATCTTCCTTGTTCAATTTCAACAAGGAGGGAAAAAAGATTTCTGTGTGTTTAGATCTAACCCATAACTATTGCCATATATATACATTTTACGAACAAAAAAAAGGTTGAAACTTTAATGAAACTCATTCTTGACAAGTGATTGTGACTCTTAGTTATTCTTTTCCCTTTAGAGCTCTCAGTAGTTGATTCTTTGCTTGTAAATAAGCTCGATCTTATAGTGCTTTTTTAAGTACTTGATTAATCTGTGATAGTAATAAAACGGATTGGTGAATTGATCTTTCTCAATTAGCATCATCAATCTCTTATAAGTTCATGATACTCAATGAATATAATAGAAGTGACAGAAGATCGATGTTGACATAAATAAAGACTGACATTCCAATTGTTCATCTTTTCCTTTTGTTTTAATGACAGAGAATAGAAACTTATAAAGAAGCAGTATCAGAAGGAAATCAACAAGAGGGATGTGTTTGGGGTTTGCAATTGTACAGGAAAAGGAGCTACAGCTAAAAATTGAACAAAATATCTTTGTTCTCATTGGCCATGCATACTTTAGGTGAACACATGTTTCACAAATGAACGAATCTCAGAAGTTAAATACTAAACTGAACCTTAGAACAAGTGATTCCATCCTCTTCAAACTTGTTTAATGTTCAAAGTAAATTAGACTTAAAAAAGGGCATTGTTTTTGTTAATTAATGGCATCTTATCTTTGTATTGGAACTATAATTATCTCAACAAAGAATAAACTAGCTAAGTGCTGCACCAAACCTTAGCACTACAATTCTATTACACAGTAGGACCGAGCAGTGTTGGTCCAAGAGAATTTAGAGCCCTAGGCAAAATTTCATTTAAGGGCCCTTTTAAGAACATTACCTAAAATATTAGAGAACTAAGTTAACTAACCTATTACACAACCTATAAACTCTGTCTCAACTCTCGAAGTAGGGGATTTTAATTCACAGATTTGTCTAAGAAAAAAAAATTGGAATGAACTAAATCAATCTGTTGCTATTCTTCTTTATTATCAACTATTCTGGAAATCTTGGGAAGAGGAGAAAAACGAAAGGGATGTGGGCATTGGTGTCTCAAAAAAAATATCATTGAATATAGACACAGATAGGTGATTTTTCTGATAGATATTGGGTGATAAGGTAATAAAGAGTATTTTTGTTTGCTTCATTATAACACTCTCCTTTTTCATTATAATACAAGATTCCTATATGACTAAATTATTTGTTAATTCGTTTGAGCTTTATTTTAGGTAAAATTTAGAGAACTATGAGAAATCCTACTACATATTAAAGTTTATCCTATTTCAACATATATGCTCTTCACGATCATAGTTAGCAATTTGCCATACAATTTGAGAATCATTGATTTTATTAAAAAAATCCAACAACAATCCACATATTTCAATTGTAAGGAATTGTTCTCGCCTTTTTTGGAGCCAAACATATTGAACGCCAAATTTTCATTTTGTTAATTCTTTGAGTAAGAAAAAAAATTTAACAACTCACCCACCACCAATTATTTCCATTTTTTTTTAAATGTTCACAAAAAAAGAAAAAAAAATTATGATTTGGAAGAGGAGTGGATGGGTCTAGGAGGGTGATGACTTGCAAAGATATCGATAATAAAACTTTTTTTTACCATGGAGTTACCTTGAGATGAGCATTGCAAGTCCAAGCCGTTGGATTAATTTGAGTTGATTTATGAAGCTTGCACATGCTTTGCATGTAAATTCTAGCTGTTTTGGTCCATTATTATAAAAGAAAGGCAACGACTACTCCACACCACCTAAAGAATTGTCTCACAGCCAAATGTATTTTTTTTCTTATTCATCCACACCACCCAAAATTAAAATAAAATAAAATAAGTAACATAAAAACATGTAACTTTCATTCAATTTAAACCCTCAATTGAAACCGATTATCAAGATCATCAAAACATAAAAATTGTAGTACTCCGAGTTATCTAATAAACACAACTTTGAATCAATTGAAAATATTATGAAATGAGCAAGTTATGGTCATTTTACTAAAGTCGCGCAAATCTGTCTCTAGCAATGAAAACGGGATAGTATCCCTGACTTTCAGCCTACTTATGTGCTTGATTGAGACCGATTCCCAAACTGATCAAAATACAAAAATTGTTGTACTCTGATTTATCTAATAAACACAATTTGAATTATTTTAGTAAAATGACTATAACTTGCTCATTTCAAAACATTTAAAGTGTTTCAAGTTGTATTTATTAGATAACTCAGAGTACTACAATTTTCGTATTTTGATGAGCTTGAGAATCGGTCTAGATTGATCATATAAGTTGAACCAAAGTAACGGATAATACCTTGATTTCATAAACAGAGGGTGAGTGAGGTGGTAGGGTGGTGGTGGTGCTTGATGGAGAAAAAAATGGAGAAAGGTGGCAATGACGGGAAGGAGAGAAGAGGCGGTGATGATGGCAGGGTGATGACAGTGTCTGATGGAGAAGAGAAGGAGAAAGAAAGATGAAGAGAGGGGAGGAGAGAGAAAATTTAAAATTTTAAGTTTTTATTGGTGGTGAGGGAAATAAAGTAGGTGGTGTGAGAGAGAGAAAATGATTTGGTGGTGTAAGACAATACTTTAGGTGGTGTGGAGTAGTGGTGGGCATGAGACGGGATGGGATGAGATGGACTCATCCCTATCCCATTCTACTCATTTGGGATCGGGACATGACATGACAGAATAGACCTCATCCCGACTTCGTCCAATCTCAAACGGGATCGAGATAAGACAGAATGGGATGAGATGAGATGAACACGTACTAAATAGTCCTCCAATAAAAAATAACAAAAAGAGTTTTATCTCACATTACTCACACACCAATAATGTCAAATTTATATACATATAACTTACATAAAAAATAATAATAGATATTAAATAAATATTAAACATTTGTTTGGAAGACAAATAAATATTAAATTTCATTTAAAATTAATGATTTAATTATTTTGATTTCATATAAAATTTCATCTTACATTGATTTAATTTCAACGGACACATCATAAAATTTAATTTAGAAGAGTATTTTGATTAAAATTAATAATAATAAATATTAAATAAATAAATTTGGGACATGACGGGATAGGTGGGATTGAAAATCTCCATCCCGATATTCCACCCCACTTTAGATCTGGACGAGACGAGACGGGATTGGAATGAATTTAATCAATCCCAAAAAAACAAAAAAAATCGACGGAATAAAACAAGATCGAAGTGAGTTTGATATCGCGAAATGTAATGCCCAACCCCCAGTGTCGAGTAGTGGTTGCCTAAAAGAAAAACCCTTAAAAAAGTACGTTCTTATTGGGGACGGCGCTTCTTGACATCAGGGAATGTATGTCATGAAATTGAGTGATTCAATTTGAATCTCACAAAGTACAATTAACACATGTTACTGAACACATGTACAATTAACGCTTTATTTATTTGTTAACACAAAGTAACACATGTACAATTAACACAAAGTACAATTAACACTTTATTTATTTGTTAAAGGCAATGAACACTTTACTGAACACATGTTTCACAGTGAATCTCACAAAGTACAATGAACACTTTATTTATTTATTTGTTAAAGACAATTAACACTTTACTGAACACATGTTTCACAGTGAATCTCACAAAGTACAATACTACAGGGAAAAACCATTGTTAATGGAACCTCGACTTATATCCTAACCATCAAATGCCATGAAACCTATATTATACAGTGTTGGCTCGAATAATGTTTGCAAGAATTTTATTTTTGTGATGGCTCTGATGGTTCTAAAGTGCTCCAAACATGTAAACGTCTTAAAACATGTCTTGATTCCAAAATGCACATTGTTAAGTAAAGAACCTGGTGCGACATCAAACATTTACTCAATCACAATCGTATATGTGGCATGGGCTTATCTTAGCCGCTTTCTCTAAATGGCGAGGGAACCAAGGAAGAAATGGGCTAGGGAGGGGGTGTGACCCTTCACCCCCTCGAGATGCGTGCCTTCGCGAATCTTGAGTTGGATGAAGGGTTGCACCCCCTTCCTCGCCCGTTTCCTCGCCTCCTAGAAGGGCTTTACCTTAGCACATAAAAAGCTTCAGCGTAGTCCCACGTGGATCCATGTGCAAACTACTATTCAACTTATAAGTCAGGTGCCCAGGCCCAAGACATGCCAACCCCAGAAGTACAGATCTTAGGGCTTGACCCAGGACAATAAGGCCTGAACAACAAATTCAGTTGTCACATGCTTGAGATCCACTCACATGAAATCAGCTCCAGCCCAATCAAACATTGGGTCCTAAACAGAACCGGGTATCGAAGAGACTTAATCATGTACAAGTGAGATCTTACGCGATATCTCCTCCCTTCATCACATCCTCGACGTAGAGACAGTTGGTAAGGAACACTCACTATAAGAGATGGTGAAATGAAGAAGAATGGTACGCATGCACAATGCAATTTACATACAGTCATCACTCTTCCATACTTTGATATCTGACTTAAGCATCAGAGTGCCATTAGACACCACAACGGTAGTCCTTGGATTAATTGTTGCTCATTTTTGCAGGTCTGATATCATCTGAATCAACGAGGAAAAATATGAACACATCAATTTGGCGTCGTCCATAGGAAGACGATGATAAATATTTCTTGAAACGAACATACAAAGTTATTTCTAGCTAAACAAAACATCGAGAAATGATCACCAGCACTGGATCTCAAGCCAAGCTAGATGAAGCTCTGACTTGTGAAAACCAGCCTCAGAGCCAAATCGATCCGATCGAGGCTAAACGACCTCACGACCTAGCCACAGAGGCAACCGTGGTTGTCCTTGACACGAATTTTATCCTGTTCCACTAAGACTACTTCGTGGGTGTGGTGGAAAGGATGACTCCAGAGCGACAAAAACAATCTGAAGCCAATAGAGATTCGGGATGATCTCAGATACAATAGCACGCCTAAGAAGGCGAACACCCCCCCCCCCCCCCCCCCTTCCTAGCATTAGAACAAAGAGCTTGTTAAGAAGGAGTCCCAGGAAAAGGGTCATAAAGACCATACCCCTGACATTTTGTCCGCCATGAAAAAGTTGGCAGACGTCAAGTGACCGTCGAAACTCAAAGGAGATCCTTCAAGAATAATCATTTTCTTATCACAAGGATATAGGCTACGCCACCCAAGACTATAGGGGCCTCAGAGATGAGATCCAGTATTGGATCCAGACATGACGACTGAAAAAGTTTATGGACCTCGGGGACATGCATCTTCAAGGCGAAAAACGACACTCAAAGCGGGAGACTTGACTCCTAACATGGTATGTGTCCTTCACAGGATAAACGAGCAAAGACAATAATCGAATTGTCACTGAAGAAACCGGTATGTGAGCTGCGAGCCAAATCACACTACCAAAACCAACTCGTACAACCCGTACAGGAAAAGAGAAAAACCTCGAGCTTAACGTTCACAGATGGGATATGAAGGGTGTCCGCTTCCTACAGAACGACACCCAAGTCATCTCAGTAGGGATATCAATCTGGAAAATGAGAAGATCACTAGTGGACATGGGTAACTTTGCCAAAGTACTGTTTCTAAGAGCATTCTTGAAAATGCAAATAACAATACAAGAATTGACACCTTCAAATCAATCCATGTTCGGCTTCAATGGAGACTAAACTATCGCTCTAGAATGTCATCCCGCCTCAGCCAGGCAACCAGAGAATGGAGCACAGAGGCTCAAACAAAAGGATCTAGACGAGGGCACTACGTATCCAGATAAAGATGACTCACCTCCACTTTCGAACCTCGAACCTCCCTCCAGCCCAAGAGGAAGGCTGAACATTAGGCACCCGAAAGATTAAGCCATCACAATATACCAAGATAGTTCAGCTAACACAAAGGCAGTACAGATAGACTCTAATCTCAACAAAGTGTTGACAGATCAGCTAGTCGGGCACTTACAAGAAAACCAGGACGTCTTCACCTGGACAATGAAAGAGATGGTAACCCAGACTTAAAGTCGGTCTGGCAGAAAAAAAAGCCGATAATGCTTGAACACAACCAAGCCATCAATGAGAAGTGAAAAGACTTCTAAATGTCGACGTGTTAAAGGAGTTTCGCTACACAAAATGGATGACAAACATGGTCCTAGTGAGAAATAAAAAGGGAAGTGGAATGTCTGCGTGGACTATATCCACCCTTACAAAACTTGCCCAAAAATAACTTTTCACTGCCCCTGATAGACCATATTGTGGATGCGACATCCGGGCACAACCTATTTAGCTTCATGGACGCATTATGGCTACAATCAGATCACTATGCACCCTCGGATCAGGAGGAAACCTCCTTCATAATGAACAGACGTACACACTGCTATTGGATAATGCCCTTTGGACTAAAGAATACAAGGACAACGTACTAGCGTTTGGTGAACTGAATGTTCAAAAGACAAATTGAAAAGACTATGGAAGTTTACATCAACGACATGCTGGTAAAAATCCTTCACAGTCAAGATCACCTAGCAGACCTCCAAGGAGCATTTTCTTAGCTCAGGAAATACCGAATGAAGCTCAACTCGTAAAAATGCACTTTTAGGTGCAATCAGGAAAATTCTTGGGCTCTATAGTAAACAAAAGAGGGATAGAATGTTGATTCAAACTCTTCTCGACATGAGACCACCCACAACTATTAAAGAAGTTTAGAGCCTAACTGTGAGAGTGGCATCCCTAAACATGTTCATCTCCAAATCTTTAGACAGATGCCTATCCATTTTCTTTAAAATCCTTAAAGGAAACAAAGATTTCAAGTTGAGAGAGCAGGGTGAACAAGCCTTCCAAGATTTAAAGGCGTATATGGGAGGTATGGAGTTGCTTTCAAAGCCTATTCTGGGTGAGGCTCTCTACCTATATCTCTAAGTCTTAGAGCATGTTGTCAGCTCAATTCTGGTTCAGAAGGAGAAGGGAAAAAAATCCAGTTTACTACATCATCAAAACGTTCAATGGGGGGAGGCTAACTATCCTAATCTAGAAAAATAGCCTTAACGCTGGTGACTTCCTCAAGAAAACTAAGACCCTACTTCCTAACTCGCTAAAAAACAGTCCTGACCGAGTAGCCACTCCGGTCGGTATTCCATAAGCCAAAGCTATCAAGAAGAATGGTCAGTGGAGCTTCGAGAACTACTATCATGGCGCAATCACTGACAGATTTTATCACTGAGTTCATTGGGACAAAAGAACTGGGACTGAAAGATAAGCAAGAAGGCGATAACCCCAAGTTGCCTCCACAAGGATGGATCTTGCGATGCGATGTGTCATCCAACGCGAATAATTGCGAAGCGAGGGTCGTCATTTACACCCTTGAAAGGGTCACCCTCAGAAAGGCTATCAAATACAACTTATGCACTTCAAACAATGAAGCAGAATATGAAGCCCTCCTAGCCGAGCTAAAGCTAGCTAGAGGAATGAGTAAAAGAAATCATGGTGTTCAGCGACTCCCAACTGGTGGTCAATCGGGTGAACGACGAGTTTAATGTCAAAAAACCCTGAATGATGGCCTATTGAAGGGAAATAATCAATGCCAAAAGGTGGTTCTAGATAATACTATTTCATCGCTGCTTCAGGGTAGACAACGAAGAAGCCGACCACCTAGCCGGAAAGGCCTCGTCTGCACATAACGACTCCGACACACTCATAGAATTCCAGAAGAAGTCAGCCCTGGAAGATGAAGGCCTCCAAAAAACTACAAGTACAGAGACTGGTTGGATGAGCCTTCTGATCAACTACATAAAAGTCAAAGTCTTTTCAGCAGATAAGCTAGAGGCCTGCAAGCTAAAAAAAATAGAGCAGTATGGTACACTTTCATCAACAATAGGTTATACAGGAGATCAACGACTGACCCTCTGCTCAGATGCCTGACCACTGAGGAGGAAAATCAAGTCATTATCAAAATCCATAAAAGAGTCTGCGAGAACTATCCCGAAAGGACACCAACCTATAAAACCCTCACACTTGGGTAGTATTGGCCGAAAATGCAGCAAGAGGCCAAAGACTTGATTTGCAAGTGCGATAAGTATCAAAAGTACGCCCCGTACACATACGCTAGCACAAAACCTGGTTCCAATGACCAGCCCATGACCCTTCGCCCATGGGAAGCATACATCGTGGGCATGTTCCCCATTTTCGAAATAAGAAAGTTCCTTCTTATGGCAGCCGACTACTTCACCAAATTGGTAGAAGTAGAACCCCTCTCTAAAATGGGAATGAATCAGATCCAAACTTTCTTTGGAAGTCTATCTTCTGCAGGTTTGGAATACTGATAGCCATAGTCAGCGACAACGGGACTCAGTTCGAGGGTGGAAAAGTCAAGCACTTTGCACCTAACTGGGCATCAACCAACACTTTTCCATGCTGGGACACCCCAGGCCAGTGGACAAGCAGAAGTCATCAATCGAACTATTCTGGAAGCAATCGAGAGAAAACTCAATGCAGCCAAAAGGCTATGAATTTCTGAACTTCTAGGCATCCTTTGGGCATACCATACCACAAAAATGACTTAGACTAGAGAGGCACTATTCCCACAGGCATATGGGTCTTAGGCAATGGTTCCAATATAACTAGCAATGCCTAAGTTCAGAACGGAGGAGTTCAGGTTGGAGGACAATGATCAAGCTTTGAGAGTTGGCTCTGACTTACTCGAAGAGCGGAGAGACAAAGCTTCAGTCAGAATAGCAGCCTACTAACAAAAGATGGCCCAACACTATAATGAAAGGGTCAAACCTTGAGAATTCAAAGTCAACAATTGGGTACTGAGGAAAATCTACCTGAACGCAAAAGACTTAAAAGATGGCAAGTTAATCCAGAACCGGGAAGGTCCCTACAAAGTGACAAGAATTAAAAGACCAGGAACCTACTGGCTAGAAAACCAGGATGGAGAGCGTCTGAAAAGGCCGTGGAATGTAGAGAACACTTGAAGAAGTATTATCAACAAAGGTAGAGTCTTTAAAGATTCACATTTCATATAACTCCATACACTAGAACAAGCCTAGTCCGACCTCTGGATCATGATGATACCACACGAGGATTGAACCCAATACAGAGCGATTCACCACAAGAACGCGAGTCTCGTGCACGAATGACTCACTGCTCCTAAAAATAGCCTTAGCTTGACCTCAGAACCACAATGGCACAACTGCTGAGCATACCTAGTCTACGGACAATCCACTACAAGCGGATGAATCCAATCCATGAATGACTCATATCTCCTAAAGGAACCTAGTTTGATTACGAGGACCACAATGGCACACAAGCGGCCAAGCCTAGTCCTTTTTCAGGATGACAAAAACTTGTTGCATAAGTGACCTAATCCGCTTTAAGAACCAATGAACTCCCGCACAAACCGGACCTGGTCCATGGACAATCCATCATAAGTGAGCGAGTCCATTTCTCGGATGGTTCACCGCTCCTAAGGGAACCTAGTTTGATGACAGGGGCAATGATGGTGCACAAGCGGCCAAGCCTAGTCCATTTCAGGATGACGACAACTTGTTGCATAAGTGACATAATCCGCCTCAGAAGCCAAGGAACTTCAGCACGAAACAGACCTAGTCCACCACAAGCCGGCGAGTCCAGTCCCCGAACGATTCACCACTCCAAAAGGAACCTAGTCTGACTATGGGAATCACAATGGTGCACAAGCAACCAAGCCAAGTGTCTTTTAGGACGACAACAACTTGCCGCATAAGTGACCTAATCTGTCTCAAGAACCAAGGAACTCCAGCATGGACTCGACCCAGTCGGACAGTCCATCGCAAACAGTTGAGCCTGACAACTCACTGCTTCAAAAGGAACTCGATCCGACTACGGGGACTACAAGGCACACAAGCGGCCAAACCTATTCCTTTTCAAGACTATGATAGCTCGCCGCATAAGTGACGTAGTCCACCTCAGGAACCAAGGAACTCCAACGCGGACCAAACCTCCACCGCAAGCGAACTAGTTCAGTCCCTGGAAATTATGTAGTTGATGCATAACTTGAATTATGTAGTATCATTTGTTGAATCATGTTTGGTGTGAATTTTAAACTTGAATAAATTTGTTGTTGCAGGAAATTTTCTTAGTACCATATAGTCCCGTCCCGACCCGTTTGCGATGGATTTAGATCAGGATGAAGTCTATCCCGCCTTGATCTTCCCAAAGACAAAACAATAGGATGAGATCGAGATGAGGTTCATCTCGTCCCATGCCCACCTTTGGGTTGATATCCTTTTCTCAAGGAATCAGTCTTTTGAATTTGTCAACTTTTCATACAAATGTAAATATTTGTTGTTTGGTATTATTTGTTTGAATATGGGTTGTTTCACCCCAAAAAAGAAGACAAGGTTTCATTCTAAATTCGTTCAAATCAGATTACAATAGAGTATAAACTTTAATATTAAAATTTTATTAGATTTATTAGAATTTGGGTTTAGAATAACACATTCTAAATTTACTTATCATTTAGAACCCACTTAGTTTTAATTTATAGTTAAGGACATCACATGCTCATGACTAAATGAAACTATCATTTGAGCAATGTTTGAGATGAAATATCGAGAAAAATTAATGGTTTATGTTAGAAACGTCTTAAAGGTTTGATATACGTTCCTCAGATTCTATTAACATGTGACATGGTTGGATTCCATTATCATAATCATGAAGCGAACAATGGCACACCTTGAACGCAACACAAACCAGCCAAACCCAGCTAGCGTCCATTCTCCAAGACCTCCCAAATGAGTTGTCCTTGAATACCAACTGATGTAGTCGATTCTTGCTCTCCTTGACCTTGATCAGGACCTGCACAGAGAATGCACGTGAGCCAAAGACCACCGTGTGACAGCCGATGACACTCCGATGCTTAAGTCAGATAAGGCTTAAAGATGTAAAATTGGGTTTTGTAGTGTACCTTTGTTCATCAGCCTTATCTCCTATTTATAATGCAAGAGTCATTGTTCGGCTTGGCCTTTGGTGGTGTAGTTTGGGGAAAAAGATCTTGCAGGAGATCATTTTCTAGTTGGGAGTCGTCTATGTTAGGGGAGTTTCCCTACACGATTAATGCTCTTAGATCTGCGAAAAATTATTCCTTCGTAGAGTGTTGTCCATGTAGAAAAGTTTTCATGCTCAACTTATTGCTAGTCTGTCTGTTTTGGGTTGATCCCCCCGATATTTTCCTTATCAAGGCTTACACTTGCCTTATCGGGGCTTACGAGTATTGGGCTTGACCGGGTAATGTACCTCCCTTTTCTTGTCTAGTCTTCGTGGATATTGACATACCATTCTATTATTTTTTGCAGGTAAATTGCAACCCCAATGTTTACTGAAGAGGAGGAGTCGATGAGGAGGGTGTTCAATGAACTTCCTTTTATGACCATTGAGAGTGTTATGGCTTCGAGCAACATTGTGTGGAGTGGGTTGTTTGAGTACTTTCATGTGGCTCCTACTTTGTTTAGGTCATTGCCAATAGAGGCTGGCAGCAGTCATTCAAAGAAGAGGAAGCTCGCGATGCCTAGCCTTACAAGGCAAGCTGAGTTGGAGGCAGTCGTGCTACCCATTGGTCAGCCCAAGAGGAAGCAAGCTGGTTGCAAAAATGGTTCCTTTTCTAATCCGCTAATTCCGCTAGAGAAGGAAGTGACCGTTGTGGAGTCTGGACCCAACCAATATGCCCGAGAGATGGTTTTGGGAGAGCAGGGTGTTGTGCTTGAGTCTCTTGCTTCCGTCGTTGTCCTTGAGGGGGATCGTTTGGAGGTGGCAGGCTTCGGCAAAGTTGGAGCTATGTGCCTTGCCGAGTTCTCGGACATTGGTCCTTGCCGAGTCCTCGGATATTGATTTTGTTAAAATTACTTATGCTAAGTCTGTAATAAGATTGAAATTCGATCCAGTAAAAGGTGAAAAACCAATCTGATAGAGCTATTCGACATCCAATAGACACGTATATATTTATGAAGTCTATTGTCATGCTAAGGACCAATGATACTCAATGATAATTATGGGACGAGTCACTTATTTTTGAACGGAGGTATAATAAGCTAATGTGAACATGCTATGACAGCAAAATATAGCAAAATGAGTTTGCAGTGTGTTTCTCTCAATTTTTACTTCTACTTTTAATTTAATTTGATAAATTTGCTATCAATATTTTTGTCAAAAAAGTAGATTGCTCACAAAATTGACCTTGTCAACAAGGATTTAAATCTGAATGAGTGGTGGTGTTGTGGACTTCGATGTTAACTGGGCTGGATTGTCCTAATTTAAACGGAGTTATGTTTCTTAGCTGGTAGCCTGGATCAAGAGCCTTATTAAACATCGGAGAGCCTTCGGCCACCAACAGTCAAACCTGTTTTGCAAGTCAATTCTCCAGGAGGATAAATTTCGTTGCATCAATCATCAATATACAAATTAGATGGATTGGCTTGGGAATGAAGGCGATACATCTGAAACACTTCCGTGGTCAGCAAACATATCCAACAGTAATCAATATTTTACTTAATAAAATACTTCCATTTAATCTCTGTGTTGAGAGTTAACAATAATACATTGTCCAAAGTCGAGCACATCCATGAGGTTTTGAACACGTCTTACTCAACATTCACGAGGTATTGACCATGTCTTACTCACTCTCCCAAGTTTTCTTTCTTGTATAAAAAACCAACAGAACATCTGACTTTTCATTCAGTTTTGTGTGTCAAGTGTTGGTTCAGTTCCCTCAGAAATCTCTTGCTAAGACTCATTTTGAACTCAAGGTAATCAACAATGCCAACTTCTCTACATTTTTAATTACCAAGATGAACCTGTTTTACTTTGCCTGTTAGCAATGTGAATTTGTTTTGTTTGGCTTATGTATGTTTTAGCTCTCTTTATGTGTATCGACGGATAACTGATAGAAATTTTTTTATTCATTTTGTTTCATCATAATTAGCATTTGCAGCAATTAGTTTGGAGTACAATGAGTACAGATTTCATGGAAGAAACTTTAACAAAATTGGTTGTGAAGAATGGGAGAGGAGACAACACTTTGTTGGATGACAAAGATGATGAAAGAGTGAGTTATAGTTTCTACTTTGTTAAGTTTCCTTGCTACGAAAATCTGGAGCTGCAAGCTAGAATCAATGAGGCTGAGGAGGAAGTTCATAACAGAAATCGAGCTCGAAATCAGCTAAGTGAAGCATTGCAAAGAAAGCAGGTAAATAACAATGGTTTTATGCTTACCATTAGATATGGATTATGAAGCAGTTTTCAAAATCATAAAAACAAATTGCAAACAATGAATTAAAACCAAGTAGTCATATCCAATCAATAATCTTGTTAGAATTTTTTTTGGGCAGTTGGAACGTGCAGAGGCAATGTACCAGCTTCGGCCATTAGTAGAAGAAGATAAGAAATATAAGAATATTCTTGATCAGAAGAAGAAGAAAACAGAACTCAGGAATCCACATCCCACGAAAATGTATTATTCAAGCAGAGAATGGAGTTGCTATTACGGCTCATGGGAAAGTCTTAATGATCAGGTACATGGCTCCAACCGAATAAATTCTGACCTAACTTTGGTAACTAAATTGTATCAATTTCTTACTCTCATTTGCTTCGCACTTGTGTAGCTTGTTGATACTGATTTGGATGGAATAAGAAAGGAGAAACATGCTGTTGCCGCAAAGATTAAATTGTTGGAGGAAAAGGTGAAGTCTATAGACAAGACAATCTGTACATTGCAAAAGCAATTGCCAGACATGAATTGCAAAATGAGTGAAGCATACGAATGCCTTTTAAAACTGAGGCTACATCAAGAGGTAATGGTAAGCCGATTTCCATCTTTTGAATAAAGTTAACACTTCAGTAAAAAAAATTATAATGAAGGAATGACTTCATTTGTGTTGTCACTCTGTCAGAACGATTACTATTCTCAAAACCTCTCACTCCTGAATGATGCAAGAGAACTTGCTATGAACAAGGATATAACAGCTCTGAAGGAATTGTGTGATTCAGAGGTTTGTTGGGTTAAATTTCATCTTCCTATTAAGGGATCATTGTATAATGTCTTCAGAACTGCATTCATATTATGATTCTAACTTGTTTTCCACAAGCAGGTAGATAAGTTCATGATGGAATGGAACAATAACAAGACATTAAGGGATGATTACCAGAGAAGAAATTTGATATCGCTCGACAACCGACTTCTAAGTAGGGATGGACGTATAAGGAACACGAATGAGTCAGAGGCACTGGTACAACCAAATGTAGTTCGATCAAACAAAAATAATAAATCCCTTCCACATAATCCTACATTTGCCTCACCAGAATTTAGCATGGAAAATAGTAATGAATTGAAAGAGTCACTGGAGGCCGCCGAGAGTTCTGGCAATGAATTGCCAAACAATGCTGCACAATCCATTGAAATTGACATGAAAAGGTTGAAGGAGATGAAAAGAGAAGAGGAGATTGCCATATTCAAGTTATCCTTAGAAAGGAAGAAAAGGTTGGCAGAAAAAGCAATGGCAAAAGCAGCTTTGCGAGCTAAAAGGGATGCTGACAAGAAGCTTAAGGAAAGTTTTGTTTAGATATCTAGTGTTAGTACTTTTTGTAAGTTCTACTTGCAGTTTATTTGTGTCAAGACCCTAATGTATTTTTATGAAATGTTTTCAGGAACGTGAGAAAAGGACTAGGAAAAAGGCGGAAGTTAATAATGGGGTTCCATCACAGATTACAGAGCCACAAGAGATCTCTCACAGAAGCAAAAACCAGTCGATAAGTCGGGACAAGACTCCATTGAGTTCACAACGGCTATTGGCTATTCTTGCTGCTTTGTTAGTTGTGATGCTTGGAATGGCTTGGTTGTGCAGTGGCAGAGACAAAGATACGTTCCATAGTCCTTGGTTATGAGTTTGTTGCAGTTCTCTCCTCAAGTCTTCATACATGTTGCAGAACCTAAAATCCAATATTGAGCATGAATATAGTTCATGAAGCTCGAAGACCACCTAATTAAGACTCAAAAATGGGAAAAGGGATACCCAAATGCAGACTTTCACAAATTAATTTGTAGCGGTGTTGGTTTCTTATTTTGTTTGAGAAACCATGAACTGCAGTGAGTCATTACTTGATCCAAGAAATTGATTCCCAGAACTAATATAGGAGAAGAAATAGCAACCAAGGCTAATTTGTACCTTACCAGGCTCGATTATTGAAGGAAAAAATGTACTACTGATAATCAGTATAATTCCTTTCATGATGTAGAGTTGCAAATGGCTCGATATGAGCGTGAGAATTTAACTCCACAGGGAATGGGAGTCACAATAATTGAAGAGTATAAAGGTAGGACATCTTCAACGATAGCACAGAGGCCTCACAAAGCCAATGTAATTTTTTTTGTTGGAAAGCAAGCCAATGTAATTTGGGGACTGAACTGGTACTATTTAGTAGACAATGTTGTCAATCTTACTCTCCTGCAAACCATCCTCGCCCAATCTCCCCAGTGTCAAGTGTTTATAACACCAGCGTTTACTAAGAAGAAGAGTCGTGAAGAAGAGAATCGGTATGTAGTCTCACCAACAAAAAAATGTAAATATAAAGTTCAATTCTATAGATTCTAGCAAAGCCATAAATTTTATTAGCAACAAAGTTCACCAAAGTAGAGGACTATAAGCATTCCTACTTGATAAATCTATATGTCTATTCCTTTCACCTTCATGAACAAAATGACGACACTGGATCTGGGAATATGCATGGCATCACTCTAGTAGGAAAACAAATTCAGAGGGACCAACTTTGATTGGGCGAGAGAGAAAAATCTAGCAAAAATTAATACTCCCTTCTTGTGACTGATTTCGCAAAACCTCTTCCTAGGCCTTAAACTCCTCGTTAAGAATGCACAAGTAACTCCTGGTGTGTGAACCCATCTTACACAAGCCCTTAAAGGTAAAAATCTTCTCATGTCCACTTATGAAAAGGAAATGCTTTCCTTAGTCCTAGCCATTCAGAAATGGAGGCCTTACCTTATGGGGCGTCAATTCATAATACGGACTGATCAAAAGAGCTTACAATACCTATGGATCAGAAAATTACCACCCTTGCTCAACAAAAGTGGTTGTACAAGTTAATGGGATACGATTTTAAGATCGAGTATAAAGAGCTGGGAACAACATAGTGGTTGATGCCTTATATACGAGGGATCAAGTTGGGGAAATTTTTGCCATTTCACACCCTGTTCTAGCATGGATTGATGCAATTAAACAGAAGGTTTTGGAACCCAAAACTCCAACATCTTGCCCAACTCTATCAAGATGGAAATTCTATAGGTCCATGGCCATTACAAGACGGCGTTATTTTCTTCAAAGGGAGGATTTACATGGCAGGAGATGCCCCTTTACTATCAGATATTTGGGCCAATTCCACAACAATACACATGAAGGATTCCATAAAACTCTTCAAACCTTTAGAGGAGTCTTTTATTGGCAAGGCATGGTTCAGGACTTGTGCAACTTTCTACGACATTGCAGTGTTTGTCAAAGGAACAAAACAGAGAATACCCACCCCGCCGAACTACTCAAACCTCTGCCTATTCCCAGCCAGGTATGGTCCGACATTTCTATGGATTCCATTGATGGTTTACCTCCCTCACATGCAAAATCTACAATTTTTGTGGTCATTGATCACCTGTCCAAGTACGTCCATTTCATTGCAAGCAGCCATCCATATACTACCCCAGAAATTGCCAAAATTTTCTTTAACCATATCTCCAAACTTCATGGTATGCCACAATCTATTGTGTTTGACCACGACCCAGCATTCACAAGCAGTTTCTGGAAAGATTTATTTTCTCTCAATGGAAATAGTTTCAATTTTAGTTCAGCGTATCATTCGCAAACAAACAGGCAGACGGAGGTCACTAATCGCACATTGTAGATGTATTTACAATGCTTCACCAGTTCACAGCCAAAGGAGTGGACATGTTGGATTTTATGGGCTTAATATTGTAACAATACCAATTGGCATTCATCAATCAAAATAAAACCATTTGAAGTCATGTATGGCCGCCCACCTCCAATTCTTTTATCATATGTTCCTGGTACTGTCAAAATTGTTGCAGTGGAGGATACTCTTTCGAAATGAGACTCAATCATTAAGGACCTGCGCCATACTTTTCAAATCACACAAGCTCGTATCAAGAAAGCTCATGATAAAAAACGCATGGAACGGGAATTGACTATCGAAGATTGGGTTTTACTTCTGATTGCAACCATACAGGCAAAGTTCATTGATGTTGCGTCGGAATGTGAAACTTGCCCCACGTTACTATGTACCTTACAGAGTGATTGCTAAAATTAGCTCTGTCGCCTACAAACTTGATCTGCCCACTAGAATCAAGATTCACCCAATATTTCGTATTTCAAAGTTAAAGCCACATCTTGGAAATAATGAGCAGCTTGAGCCTCAGCTTCCACGTATTCATGATGGTAAATTTGGTAGGGCCACTTCCACAAGTCATTATGGAAAAACGTCATCATAAGGGGAAAGATGAAGTCTTGGTGCATTGGAGTGGATTATGTCCTGCTAATGCAACTTGGGAAAGCCTCATCGATTTAAAAACCAAGTTTTCAGATTTGTTCCTTGAGGACAATGACCCACTTTAAGAAGGGAGGAATGATATGTAATGTTAATAAGGCTAGTATGAGGTAGAATAAGTCTTTGTTGTTTTTATGTGTTGTTATGCCAGAATGGGTCTTTTGTTGCTTGAGTCCCCTCTGTCCTATTATTTAGCTTAGTTGAGATTTTGAGTCCAGTTAGTCCTATTATTTAGCTTAGTTGAGTCAGTTTAGATTTAGATGTATGTGGCGAGACTTTAGCCAAGCAGTTGTGTATGTCCTACTATATATAGGACTTTGTATATCAATAAAAACATGAATGTTCTTTGGAGTTTATCTCAAATGTGGTTTGTAAGTTACCTTGAAGTAACTTATCTTTAAGTGTAAGAGTCCCCAAAGAGTGATAATAGGCATATCAAAAGGCAAACGTGCTTCGCCTTCTCCCTTTTTAAGGTCAAACACTCAATTTCTGACCCAACCACGCATCAAACCAATTGACCCTAATGGACCTGCTAGCAATCTCATAGACGATGCTTTGAATACAGTGAAAAAAATATGAACTAAAATTTAAAATAAACTTGAACTAGGGGTGGGCAATGTCGGTTCGATTAGGTTTTGAGCCCCAAACCGATTTCATTCGGTTTGCCCAAAATCCAAACCGAAACTGAATTTTGTATTTGTAAACCGATGAATTACCGAATTTCGGATCGGTTCGGTTGGGCTGAAATTTCGGGCTCAAGCACTTGAAAGACTTTCATTAAAACATGCCCAATTTTTTTACAGGCCCAATTTGTTTACAGACCCAATTTTTAGCCTAAAATTGAAAACTTTGAGAGAAGGGGGTGATTCAGTGCAATAAGGTGTACTGCAGTACATTTGTTGTACTAATCAGGTATTGACACCTACTTGTTATTTAGTTATTTATATATCTAATTAATCAGTCGGTTCAGTTATAAATCGGTCGATTCAAAATCGTAAACCGATTTCAAACCGTTTATAATCGGTTCGGTTCGGTTTAAATTATTTTCTTTTTACTCATATTTTGATTTGGTTACCGAACCAAATTTAAAAATCGGTTCGGTCGGTTAACCGAATTTAAGTCGATTTTTTCCCACCCGTAACTTGAACAACTTTCTAGTTTCGCAAAAGATCAAGTTTATCTGAATTGGTGTGTTTCATTAACTACACACTTTAATCGAATTTAAATTATGCGGATATTATTATTGTAGATGAGATTGACATGGGTGAGCAGAGATGGATCATCTCAACAAGTTCAATATGGGGTTGGCAATTTACAAAAATCACAAGTGACCACATTCACACAACATGATATGTGTAGTAAGCCTCATGTAAAACTAGTGGATAAACTACCTTGCAACTGGTTTCTTTTCATGAATAGAAATACTGATTGATTATGTCTTCAATGTGAAAGAACATGTGAGCGTTTGGGACTTTCTATATTGATTGGCTTCCAAATTATTTGGGACTCATAGTCCTATTTGCTTGGTTTCCAATTATATGGGAAGAGTTAAGTAAGGACTCAAAGTCCTCTACAGACAAGGACCTCAAGTTCTCTACTCTCCATAAGTAGTTTTACACAACGTGAAACAGTAAGGGTGTACAACACAAAAACCGACAGCGCATGTGCGTTGATAAGCATAGTGAGTTCGGCATGTGTACAAGGTGTGAAATGGTAAGAAGAAGGATTGAAATCAGGTGATTTCGGGTGTTCTTCGACTGTGTAGTTTAGCCAAATCTTCAGGGGTATCTTTTGGGTTCTACTTCCATTGTAGGGAGGAGTGAAGGGAGGAAGATTGAGAAGAAACTCTTATTTCTTGAGAGTATTGTTGGTTTGAGATTGGGTAATCTCAAGACTCTTTGCTTGACAACGTTGTAATCCTCAATACTTGCTTCACATATCAATAAGATCTAAGAGAGTCATCATCCTTTGAATAGGCAAAGCCGAATCACTTAAATTCCGGTGTGATCTTTATTTTTCTGCATATTATTTATTCCTTGTTGCATAACATAGTTTTCAATCATTCACTTTCACCAACTAGGTCTTGGCATTGTGTGGGATTTATTTGCAACGGTTGGTTTTGGATTGATTGTTTCAGGTATTTACTACAAGTGGTATCAGAGCGCCAATTGGTTGGTGTTTGTGTTTTCAAGGTGTTAGATAAAATGGCTAAAAGAATTTTTTTCATCTTGGGATGATGGCTATGTGAAAGTCCATGAGTTCGACAATGTTCCATTCAATGAGATAAACAATTTTAAAACTTTTCAGATGGATTGTAAAGATATTTTGTTTAGTTTGGATCAGATTGATGCATTGGATTAGAAGAAAAAACCATCACCAGATAAGGCGACAGAGGAAGTTATTAAGAAGTAGAGTAGAATGGATTAAAAGGCACGAGTACAATTCATTTGTGTATTTCTCACAATGTGGCTTACAACTTCACTGATGAAATGACGGTTCAGGGTATTTGGGATAACATTCAAGCTGGGTATCTTAAGAATGATCAGATGAGTGTGATGTACTTACAGAATAAGCTTTTAACTTTCAAGTTGTAGTCAGGTAAGCTCATGACTGATCACATAAATGAGTTTGAATGTTTATACTCAGACTGTTTTAGCTTGGGAGGTAAATTTGAAGATAATTAGAAGACATTATTTTGTTAATTTTTTTTGTTATCGGAATGGGAGCCATATTTTGTTCAGATAACAAAATTAAAGAAGGAAAAATTTGTATATAGTGATATTTTTTTTTTGAAAAGCGAGCGGAGGTATATAGGAGTATTCTTCAAGTTGTACTTGCACAAGATTTAATATAGAATGTTTCGAATGAAGAGGTTCAAGCACATGGTCTTTTGGCGACAAGGGGAAAAATTACTACAAGAGGAACAACTACAGAAGGAACCAATCTCAATCAAAAAGCAAAAATATGTCTGAGGTTAAATATCACAAATGTAAGTGCAAGGGCCATTACAAGAGGGATTGTCCAAAGTGAAAGGAGAATCACAACAAGCAAAAGAATGAGAGTAAGGACATAATCAATGTTGTTGAGACACCAGATATGGTAGAGGATATTCTCATCGGGGGTGACTTAGCATAAACTTTGATGTCAGAATCTTATAATCATTTGTATGACTGTTGGATGTTGGATACGGGAGCTTCGTATCATCTGTGTCCCATAAAGAAATAATTCACCACTTATTGCAAGGTTAATGGCAGTTCTTTTAAGATGGGTGACTTTCGACCTTGCAAGAAAATATGTTTTCGTATAGTCAAATTTCAGTTGGCAGATAGGTCGTGTAGACAACTTACTGAGGTACATCATGTTCCAGCTCTTTCAAATGGGCTAATCTTTCTTGAGGCGCTTGAAGCTTAGGACTACAAGTATGTTGGTGAGAATGGGTACTGCAGTGTTTACTTTGGTGACAGGTTATTTTTACAACAGCTAGGCATGTAAATTTGTGTTTCCTTCAAGGCAGTGTAGTTGAAGGTAGAGCTATGATTTCTACAGTTGTTAATGATAAGAGCTCGACCCGCATACAATTATGCAAATGCGATTAGGGCATGTTGGTGAGAGTAGACTAAACTTTAAGCAAGTGGGGCATGTTTGGCTGTGATAAAATGACAAACCTGGACTTCTGTGAGCATTGCATCTATGGAAAACATTTGAGAGTCAGTTTTGGTGATGCTACTCATAGCACCACAAGGATTGTGGATTACATCTACACTGATGTTTGGGGGCCTTCTAGGATCGCATCCAAGGGGGTTTCAAGTATTTTGTGTTTTTTATTGATGACTTCAGCTGAAGAGTATGGGTATATACCATGAAGCATAAGAACGAAGTCACTGATATTTTCAAAAAGTGGAAAATATGATTAAGAAACAAATTGGAAGGGTGATCAAAGTAGTAAGATCTGACAACGTTGGTGAGTTTACTAAGAATCCCTTGAAGTATTTTTGTTTGGAATATGGCATTTGAAGACACTTCACAGTGAAGTCGATACCACAGCTGAACGGGGTCGCAGAGCGGATGTAGGTTTGGACAAAATATGGTGGGCTGAAGCAATAAACACGGCGTGCCATCTCATTAATCACTCTTCTTCATTTGCTATTGAGTCTCAGATTTCTATGGAGGCATGATATGGTATTTATTCAGATTATTCTAAATTGAAAGTATTTGGTTGTCCAACATATTTTCATGTTAGGAATGACAATATTGAAGGGCTAAGAAAACTATTTTTCTCGGTTATCCGATAATGTGAAAGTGTATAGATTATGGTACACTGACTTGCAGAAGTTTGTGATCAACTGAGATGTGAAGTTCCATGAAGATACTTTGTTACAGGCAAAATGTGATTGATGCAAAGATAGTTCCCCTATTTAGAAGGGTGATAGCTATGACAAAGATGAGGATGTTGGAGATTTTTTGAAGATGGAGTTTGGAGCTTCTAGATCTTTACTGAGGGAAAATGTGATACATATATGATGCCTAATGAAAGAGTGGCAGAAGATGAAGTTCCTACTGATATGGACATGGATCCTACATAACAACAGGTTCAACAGTTACAAACATCATCTTTAGCAGCATGCAGAGAATCCAGAGTTATACGTGCACCACTTAGATTTGGCTATAAGGAGGGTTCAGCTTGCACATTTTCAATTCTTGACGGGTATGATGATGTTTCTATCACATATACGCAGGTTTTGCGAAGTGTTCACAAAGAGAAATGGAATGAAGCTTTGGATTAGGAAATGTTATTTCATCAGAAGAATCATACATGAGAGCTTGTGACACTTTCTAAAGGTAAGAAGCCGATTAGGTGTAAGTGGGTTTTCACAGTGAAAGATAAGATTTCAGATTTCGGAGGGTACTTGTACAAGTATAGGATACAAAGCAAAATTGGTGACTAAATGATATGCACAACAATAAATATTTTAAAATACACTTCTATTCAAGTCATTTTTTGGTAACTACAATGAAAGGCAAGATTGGTGACTAAAGAATATGCACAATGAAAAGTATTCTCTCCAATGATAAAACACACTTCTCTTCGACTCATTTTAGCTTTAGCAACACAGCTTACCTTAGAAGTCTAACAGCTTAATGCCAATACTACTTTCTTACACGGAGATTTGGAGGACGACGTCACAAAACCCACCCCTTTCTCTTCTTTACCCGGTTACCCAGCGAAGAAGCTAAAAAAAAATCAGAAATCAGATCTCTCTGGTGAACTCAGGAGTCTCGCTTCCCGAAGAAGCCTCTTCGAGAAAACCCTGACTCCAAACGCCTTGGTTTCGATCTGTGCTCGGTCACTATTGATCGACGAGTCGTTCCTGAGTTCCTTGCCCGATTCGATGGCCGAGAGGTTCAATATCTGCTCGGAAATTTCCTCCTCTATCAAAGTTTCTTCATTCCGATTCAATCCCCAAGTCTCTAATCTTAGCACCGGTTTCTCTTATATCTACAAAAAAACGACCATCACTGTTGTAAAAGCTCAAGACTTTTGCTGGAGTTAATAGGGGAAGCTTTCTGGGAAAGATGTGGTCTTTGACTGTCCAATTATTGAGGCATAGAAGATTGGTACAAGAGTCCCCTTTTCTGGGATTTGTTTTTTGATACATTTCATTGCTACCGTTAATTTTGAGTTGTTTGGAACTGAAGTTATTAGATTCAAGTGGTGATTATGTGATTGGATTTCAGTATAGGGTGAAGACTATTAAAAAGGAAAGCAAAAAATATACATTGATCCGTGTTTTGAAGATTTCATGGTAACAGAAAACAGAAGTGAAGACAATGCAATGAAGGGAGCTTTTGCAACGATGTTGTTCTCTGTAGAGATTAAATTGAACAGATCACAATTCTTCAGCTTCAGAGATTTGATGCGAGGGAAAGGGAAGGGTTTTCGTTCTGCTTGGGTTAGAATGGTTGAACTGGGCTTAGTTAGATTGGGTTTGGACTTTATAATTGGGCTATAAGTAATGGGACAACATTTCTAGGACTGATTCCATTCCAATTCTAACCGGTCCAGGACCAAGATGAAAATAGTAGAACTAATTTTGACATGGTTTGAAACGGTTCACCGATCCGAATCGAAACGTGATGGATCGGGATTCTTGCTCAGCCCTATCAACAAGTAAATCATAAACTTGCTTAAATTAAAATATGAATGGAAAAATACTTGGTTTAGATTAAGTGGGTAGAAAATGTTGATTAGCAATAGGTTGGCTACTCCAAAGTCCAAACACCCTTGTTCGCAATGTACTCATTACCATTCTATTTAAGGATTGATATACTGAGATTAAATGGTTTGGTTGTCTATACAATTTTGTCATTGGAATCTAATGGTTATTTACGTAAGTGAACACAATAAACTCTAATTGATCTGAGTTGCTTGATGAAGGAAAAATAGGGCGTAACAACCAGCAGTAGAAAAAATCAATGATTGGACAAGTTAAAACTAAAATTCAATGTCAGTTACAAAGTTAGTTTGCTTCCTGCAAACAAGCATGTTATGAGGAATGGATGAAAACTAAAAAAAAAAACAAGGACTAAACTTGATGACGGTGGTGTTGCAGATTAAAAAAATAACTTAGGTGGTGTACGTGATAACTTTGCTTGATGGCAACATCCGAACCAATGTGAAACCCCCCGGCTTTCCCATTTGTGGTTGGAAATAAGGGTTAGTACTCAACTACCTTTCTACTACCCAATTTAACCATTGTAATCCCTTTAGAAAATTACTACTTCCTAATCAAATACGAATTCTTTATTTTGTTATTAGTACGTAGTTCTGCATCGCCAAAGCTTCCTCTTCCTCTACCAAAGACAAGTCTCTGGCTCTCTTATAACCAAGGTACTCTCCTTCACCTATTTAATTAAATTTTTTTTTTGTTGTTGTATGTTTCTTCTATTATATTATCTTATAATCGTTTTTTCTATATACCCCCACTCGCCATAACTCTTTATGTTCAAAGTTTTCGGATGCAATTGATGGGTTATTTTTCTTTAGCATTCAAATGTACTAGTTCAATGGAACAATAGATACATGACATGCATGCAGTCATAATAGATAAGAACTAAGGAACAATAATGTAGAAAGAAAGAAATCTAGCTATCTCACAGATAAGATGAACTCAATAAAGTATATGCAATAACAATACTGAATGAGATGTTCATGCATTCAACTCTTTCTATGATCTTTGTAGCAAACAATTGCCATTGACAATGAGTGCGCCAGAAACTCATGAAGCAATGAGACCTTGGGCTGAACTTCCTTGCCATCTTCTTGAGTTGATAGCAGACCGATTAGAAGCACTAGTACTAGACCTTCTTTGTTTTCGGGGTGTTTGTAAAGGTTGGCGTTTGGCCTCTGCAGAAGCTTCAGTTCGATGCAAGTTTTCAGATACTCAAAATCCATGGTTTCTTCTGTACAACAATGATGAAAACTCGATGTGCCACTTATATGATCAGGACTCTGACAAGTCTTACACCATCTGTATACCAGAATTAGACCAAGATGCTACTTGTATTGCATCAAGAGATGGGTGGCTTCTTGTACATCGAGAAGGTTCAATGTGGTTCTTCTGCCCTTTCACATCCGCAAAAATAGACCTTCCACAGTTCCTGCACACCAAACTGACAAATCATGTCGCAGTATTCACAGCTCCTCCTACTTCTGCAGACTGCGTGGTTTGTGTTATTAACAAGGACAATGACAACACATCATGGGAGATACAGTTTCTTCATCGAGGAGCTAGTCATTGGGAAAAGCATACATGCAAAGATCATGTTATGAAAAAAATCACGTTCGCAGCATATTTTAATGGGAGCTTTTGTTTCTTGGACCATAATGATGGGATGTATTACAACGAGGAAACTGAAAAACTGAATTTATTCAGTATTGATCGAATAGAAAAGGAGAAAATTAAATCCTCCTCAAAGACAATAATTCTGCAAATTAAGAACTCTTTTCTGACTACGATAATGCCAAGATTGCAATTGAAGAAGGGTGATTCTATATCTTCATGTGGAACAATTGTACAAAGAACATGTTATCCCTTGTGCATTCACAATGAGGAGGTTAAGGGGGAGGAGAAGGTGGGTGAAATCAGTCACAAGAAAAAGGGAGTATTCTTACTCCCTAGATTCTTCTCTCTCGCACCAAATCAAAGCTGGTCCATCTGAATATGATTTCTCAGAGTGATGCCATGCATATTCTTCTTTTTTTTTTCTTTTGTTTTACCATGTCACCTTCTTGTTCTTGGAGGTGAAAAGAATAGACATATACATAGATTTATCAAGTAGGAATGCTTATAGTAATCTGTTTAGGTGACCTTTGTTGCTAATAGAATATATGACTTAGCAATAATTTATGTTTTCACTTAAATTGTTTTGGGTAGTAGTAGGTCCTGAAGTTTTGTAATCATTTTTTTTTTGCTAATTAGACTATATTATACTCTTCTATATTGTAATTCTTCTTCATGGTAAATCACATATATGCACTTAGTTCAAGCTCCTAGACACACTAGTGTCCCAAGTGAATAATTGGTCTTCCCTTGTATTCTATTTTTTTTTTATTGCAAATCCAATCTTTATGGCATGGCAAGTTTGAATTGGGAATCTTAGCTCCAGGGACGAAAACTACTCCTTCCAATCTCTAGCTTGGTTAGCAGAAAAAAAATAAAGCCCCCGCTGACATTTTTTCTTAAACCATGAAATAAGATGGTAAGTCACTTCTAGTATAGAATTCTAGTACTCAGGTTTAGTGCAAAAATTCCAAATCAGAATCCAATAAGTGTGCAGAATCAGTGCTTCTTGATAATGGAAACCTTTGTTTTCAGATATGGGTATTGAAATATGGATGCACAAGTCGAGGCTTAATTCGAATAAACCCCAAATAATCCTCATGTTTTTCTGAGGAGGATATATCTAAACGAAAAACTGTGAAAATGATTGATTTCTCCTTCAGAAACGAGGCTTAGGAAATTGTTCAGAAAAATAAGAAGTGCTTGGCATTTGGCCATAAGAGCAAACCATTTACACAAGTAACGAGAGAGAATGATGGTAAAGGACTTGAACTAGTACTACTTGGAAGTCTTTGCATGGATTGAATTTGAACAATCAAGTTGACCTAGCATTGACTAAAGTCGTTGCAAAGTATTTGCAACTTGTAATAATTCAAGTTTGTCCAAGTCTTTCGGAAGTTTAAATCAATCTGCCCATAGGAAGAATGATATCAAGAAATCTTTATAGAGATGTTGATTAAAGTTACTCA
The DNA here is from genome assembly GCA_003290165.1 of Berberis thunbergii. Taxonomy (NCBI): domain Eukaryota; kingdom Viridiplantae; phylum Streptophyta; class Magnoliopsida; order Ranunculales; family Berberidaceae; genus Berberis; species Berberis thunbergii. Next base: position 732,339 of record QNQO01000328.1, on the reverse strand, counting down.
CATTGATCAGACATAATTAGACTGATCTTCGTTAGAATCCCTATTGTCCTCGTGCGCCTCTTGATAGTATTGGGGCTCTCAGTCTGAGAGTGGTCCTCACATAGATATAAGTAGAAGACCTCTTGATAGTATTTGGCTCTTCCTTCAAATTCATTGTAGTAGTCATGGGCACATCTGCAGCAAAGGGTAGCATAAGCAAGCCATGGTTCTTCCTTCCTTCTACGTTTCTCTTGTATTTCTGCGTAATCATTGTCTCCAGTGGAGCTGCTGACACTGAAATTGTCAAAATACAATGACATAGAAGTAGGAATTATGACACCGGGCCTCCTAGGCATTTGACACAAAAACGTCTCCTCCATCAGTCTGTAGTTTGGGTGGCTAGGGTACAGCTGATCCACTTTATTCCACTATCAAAGCCATAGAAGATGGTTAGTTTGGTGCTCAAATTCCTCCTCAGGTGTCACGCCGGATTCTCAATACACTGAAATGTTTCGAAAATTGAGACGTGACTTTTTTCCCAATAATCTACTAGGGGTGGGCACAATCTGGAGTGGTCCGGGATTGGGCTTGTCCGGTCCAGGTACAGTGAAACGGGACAAAACAATCTGGGACAAAGAATTTTTTGGGCACAACTGGTTGGTCCCGGATCAGTTTGAGCCAGGATGGAGCCATGCCATCCCAAGTCAAACTCTTCTTCCTTCACCCTCCCTGGTTACTTATCAGAAACAAGTCATGAAAGAAGTAAAAGATGTTGAACCAGAAATGGAACAAGAGAGAGAGTAATTCAATTGAATTGACGACTATCTGGTATTTACATAATTTGTTCATCATCTTCCGATGAGGAATGATGATCGAAATCGACTTTTTGATCTCTAGTTCCTCCATTTACAACTCTCTAAGATGCTTGATTTGGAGCCTTTCGTTCACCATCAAACCTTCATTCATTTCAAACTTGTGACTTGCGAGAAAGTGAGCGTGTGTATGAAGACACCGATTCATCAAGCATGTAGTGTCAGATTTTGGCGACAGCTGTAAAATCCGTGAGACGTCGGAATTGAGGAGCGTTGTTGATGCGACCAAATTTATTCTCCTCGAGATCTGACAGGTAAAACAAGGTTAGATTGCAAAAAATGACTTGTTTGGTGGCCGAAGGCACGCCGATACTCAAATCAATTAACCGAATGAGAAAGTGAACTTGGACAAATTATAGTTGTGACGTATTTTAGTACCTGGTGCATCTCCTCTTTCATTTACCTTATATAATAAGAGCAATTAATTATGTGCGCGACTTAAGCATGCATGGCACAATGAAGTGAACATTTCTCACAATGGTCTCCTCCTTCATTGAGAAACGTCCTTGGGATAGAATATCCCGCCATGAGTTGTCTCCTTCATAACGTCTCTGCCCTCTAAGGAGAGAGATTCGTGGGGCCTGAGATTTGGGGCCTTTAACCTGAGTTGTGGTCCATTACTAAATGCCTCTTTGGGCTTCAGTTACTGGACTCGTTACTCATATTTGGTTTGACCAGTAAGTTCTTTATGATGGATGATTTGTGGCACGTGTACGGCCGCGATCGAAGGACTCTTTGATGTATCATCAGCTACTTCCCTTCGTTAGTGGGTTTGATTGTGTAGCCACTAACTTGATTGTTCAATAGTGGGTTGTCGGGGTTAATCATTACTTCTCTAGGCAGCATTTAATGTCATTAACAACTGTCGACTCGATGGCCACGATTCAGCTTCTATTCCACTACGCCATCAATTAGCTCGTTTTGGGGGTGATTTTAGGGTTTCATGCAACCATAATTACCTGCACGATCTCCCATTGGTTGTCTTTTCGTTGCCTAACCGTATATAAGGGTAGTGTTAGAGAGTTGTGTTATCTTCTTTACACCATGTTTCATTTTCAGAGCTTGTTTGTTCTTTTTCCTCTTGCTTTCTAAGTTAATAAACTTCTTCACCATGTCCCTCAAGAGACCTCTGAGTGACAATCGTTTGGCATGTTGTATGGAGCTATTTGATTCTATGCTGGCAACCTAGGCCACCTTAGATGACCTCCGTCGGGTGTATTCTATTTCATCCGACTTGGATCTCGTGCTGCCAGTAAATAGTGATAGCCCTATCTAACCAAACTCTGGTTAGATAGCCTATACCCTGAAATGCTCTCGGCTGATCTTCGTTTCCTACTTTCGGAGATCATATGAATTTATTTGGATTTGATCAGTATTCCTCCTATTCAATTGGGTCCCAATGGCTGAAGGGTTTTGGTTGGAACTTTAGTGAAGGCTCTGCAGGCTGGGATTCGTCTGAATGAGAATGTATTGCATTATCTGATGACGTTGAAGATCAAAAAGAATGTTGCCTGCTATCTGCTTTCGTCTGCTTGTCAGGGCAAACCAAAAGTTGACTTCAAGTTCTAGCATAATACATGTTTCTATGCTTCCATGGAATCTGGGTATTTCAACCTTGATCGCAAACCCATTCTCAAGTCGTTCAGGACCCCTAGGAACTTGAACAACTTGCAATTAACTTCATAATTGAAGGATACGAAGGTTCAATTCCTTTCTCTTTCTTGGACAACTCTCGAAGATGTGCTTGAATCGAAGGTCATTGATCAGAGTGGCCTCTACGGTCTTAGTGCTCAAGAGCGACCATTGATTGTTTATGAGCGTGACCATGGTGTCATTGTTGCTCGACTTGGTCCTCCTATTAGCATTGGTTGCCAAGGTGAGTACTCCTTCTATTAGTGTTGGTGATGTTTGTCTGACTACGAAGAAGAGGAGTCATGTTAGTGTTGGTGGTCTTGGTCCTACCACGAAGAAGAAGAGGGCTCTAAGGCCCATTAGTCCTTCCATAAGGAAGGTCGTGAGTGGTTTGGTCGATTATGGTCAGGCTTCAAAGTGGAAGAGGCATGTTGGGTAGGGTTCTCTTGCTGGAGTCGTCTCTACGACGAAGGATATTCCGACTGCCCTTTCTCTTGTGGTTTTGGAGAAGAGCCATGTGGATGACTCCCGCCTTGCAACTCGGGAAGATGAGGAGATGAAATAGGTTGTGGCGAGGAGTCGGATTGAAGTTTCCCATCCTCGTGCTTCGCTTAATGAATATGAAAAGGATCTCTTTGTTACTGATGGCGCGACGAACCTCAGCAAGGTGTCGGTCGAGGAAGCTCGTATCATTTCAAACAAGATGACACAACTTGCGTTGAAGAAGTCTCAAGATCCAAACGTGGAACTGTCTTTGGATGACTTCGAATATGACCCTACTTTTGATGCGGTTGTTGCTGATCAGGGTCCATGCTCCAAGTCTTATCCTCCTCATCCTACTGATCCTAATATGAAGTTGTATGATTCTCCCCCTTTCCGTCTAGTGTCTTCTGTTGTCGTTCTTGATAAGAAGGGGAACGACGGTGTGTCTGGAATCACTGGTGTTATGGTCGTTGTTGGGGCGACCAAGGGTGGGTCCTGACCCCTATGTGCTCCACCCACAAGTTAGCTGGAAGGAGCCCATTTCTAGGACTATATGTATCAATATGGATTTGGGTTCTCTTAGCATTCATAGGTTGACATTGATGAGAGTGTACGTGATCATATCAACTCATGGCATAAATGATTGATGAATAAATCCCTGATGCATGTTCGTGTTGTTGGAGATCAATTTGACAAAGGTGTGAAGTAGATAATGGGGGTCAAGAATTTAACTCTTTTTTTTAACTTTTTTCTTTGCTCTGAACAGGGGATGTCCCATCTCACCTACTTTGGGATGATGGTGTCTGGGTATCAGGCTACCCAAGAACTCGTGAATTCCTTGGAGATGAGGTGTGCGCAACAGCTATTGCAACTTTCTGATGCTCTAATTCGGATAAATAAGTTGAAGGAGAAGTATGCTTATCAAGAGAAGATGATTGATGCTTCTCAGGATACTTCGAAGGAAGTTGAGGCTATCATTCTGCTCTCCGCGAGACTGATGAGAGACAAGTGGAGCAGATGAATGTGGAGCTCGCTTCTATTAAGGAACAACTTGTTATGGAGAGAAACCTTAAAGAGCAAACATCTCAGAAGTTCTCCTGAAATGAAGAGGTGTTTGTTCGGGCCAAGCAGAAACTGTCTGTACTTGCAGAGCAATCTAAGTCTAATGCAGATGCAGTGGAGTTCAGTAAAGATATTGCTGGTAGACTTGACCTTATCCAATATGTGGAAGCGGATGGAGGGTGGGACCTCGCCAAGTATCGTACGATAGTTGAACATGTATTTGAAAATGTTTCCACTCCTTCTGCGAACAACAAAGATCCTACTTTACCTCATCCAAGTGACCTTGTTGATGATGATAACGTTTTTTCTCCTCCGGCTGACCCTGCCAATGATGACAAAACTTCCTCTCTTCCGACCGTTCCTTCTGGAATCCCTTCTCCTAATGTAATCGATTGTGATGATACACTAAATTTTCCTCTAATCCGCACCGTACACGTGTCATTATAATCTCGTCAACAAAACCAAACAGGCCTGATTGCGTGCCCAATCCAGTGAGGTCCAGGCAACACTAAGCCCACATGTCATGTGGTCAAGCCAATACTTGTAACCCATGATATAGCAAGTATCTAAGAGATCGACCCAAGATAGGCAAGTCAATAATTCATTAGTTCATTCCGACTACGAAACAAATACTAGAGTATAAGTCAGGCATGTAAACTTCCTTGCATGGACAATACTCTGAAAGGTAAGCCTTTCCTGCAGATCTAGGAGCACAAGTCATGTAGGGAAACTAACCTACATGGACAACTCCCAACTAGGAAAGGATCTCCAGCAATATCTATTTCCCTAAACTACACCACCGAAGGCTTAGCCAAACAAAGACTCTCGCACTATAAATAAGAGATAAGGTCGATGAACAAAGGTACGCTACATAACCCAATTTATAGCTTTAAGCGTCTTCTAAGCCTTATCTAACTTAAGCATCGGAGTGACATCGGCCGCCACACGATGATCTTTGTCTCAAGTGCACTACTTGTGCAGGTTTAGGTCATGGCGGAAGAAGAATAGAAATCGACTACATCAGTTTGGCGTTGTCTATGGGGAACGACAGAGTTCTTCAGAAAAATAATAGTACTGTATCTCCCTATGAACCAAAAAGATGGTGACCACAAGGTCTCGCAACAATGGATATGTTGTTGAACCCTCGAATGATAGAACTAGCAGAGCGCCGCTAGCTCTAGTGCCACCACCACCGTGGGAGGAACCCTTAGACCCCCACACCGGTGGCAGCCACGGCGGACCCAATGGTGATCTACTGTCAACCCAGATGCATCAAATTCCACAATCGGTGGAGATACTCAAGCAACAAAATCCTCCACCCTTAGAAGAAGACCATGAGCAACGAAGAGCCCAGTCCCAGAAAGTTCTTGAAAACACGTTCAAGAGAGTCGCGCTACCCCTTCAACTTCCTAGTTGACCAGAAATGGAGGAGCGGCCAACAGAAACCCAGCGTCTAGAGCCGACGGTCATGTCCTGCATAACCTCATCCGACTAAGGGCCGCAAGACTTGATGTGTCGTTCGACCTCCAGGTCCCTCCATTCATGAAACATATCATGGACGAACCGCTGCAAAAGAACTCCACTCTACCAAAAATGGAGTTTAACGACAGATGCATTCAGTCACTTGTGTCACATCCAGCTAATCACGACACACGAAGAATTCTCAAAAGCAAAGGGGGAACAGACAGTTGACAAAACTGAGGGAGAGGTGTCAGATATCTTGTATGTTCTACATGGATCATGCTGGAAAACTGAATGGTCCAATAAGTCCTGAAAGAGATCGCTCCGCCAATTGCGAGCCAGGTCTACCACAATGACCAACAGGTACAACATGCTCACGCCCAAAGCCTGATCTTGCCCCTGACTTTCATAGATAGAGACCTCTAAGGCATCCTTACTCCACATAACAATGCCCTGGCAATATTGGTCTCCATAGCCAGCTGGAAAGTGAGGAGGTCTTTGGTGGATACCAGAAGCTGCTCGAATGTATTGTTCCTCAACATGTTCCACAACATGCAGCTTAAGGAGGAAAACCTAAGCCACTTGACAAATCCCCTGGTCGGACTTAGCAAGGAGAAGTACTTCCCTATTGGGAAGATCAGATTAACAATAATGGCAAGAAAACCATGACTTCAGAAAATAATTCTTCAGGAGTTCATGGTGGTCGATGTCCCGTCCACCTACAACATCATCCTGGGGAGGCCCTGGCTCCACCAGATGGAAGCTGCAGTCTTCATTTTGCACCAATGTATCAAATACCCTGTCGGTCGGGCAGTAAGCACAATACAAGGAAATCAGCCGGTAGCCAAAGGCTGCCACTACGCAGCACTGAAGTGGCTTAATGGCCATCAACTGCAGATTGAGCAAATGGCTGATGCATCCCAAAGTTGAGTCCGGAGTTGGAAGAAAACTCTCCCCGCTCTGAAGACGATGCTCCCGTCAGTCCGAGGGGAAGACCCAACGTCGGATGATGCAAGGAGGAACCTGTAACTGTTTGTCTGAATAGCCCCAATAACAGTAGAGCCATCCAGATAGGTTCCCACATAAGCAAAGCATTTTCCAAACAGCTGATAACGTTGTTACGGCATAATCAAGACGTCTTCGCCTGGGCGATGCGGGACATGGTGGGAATAGACCCCTCCATAATCACCCATCGAATAGCTATAGAACCAGCACGAAAAGCGGTTAGCCAGAAGAAAAAAAAAAGGCCTGTGGCCCCTGAGAGGAACCAGATCATAAACGAAGAAGTGCAGAGACTACTCACACCGACATGATCAAAGAAGCACAGTACCCAGATTGGCTGGCGAACATCGTTTTGGTTAAAAATAAAAATGGAAAGTGGAGAGTCTGCGTAAACTACACACACTTGAACAAGGCATCCTTGAAAGACAATTTTTCTCTTCTCCGCATCGATCAAATTGTAGACGCCACATCCGGACACAGCCTCCTGAGTTTCATGGACGCCTACTCCAGTTATAACTAGATATAGATGCACTCCCAGACCAAGAGAAGACCTCTTTCATAACTAAAAGAGGAATATACTGCTATCAAATGATGTCGCTCACCCTGAAGAACGCAGGTGCAACATATAATGTGAACCGGGTGCTTGAAAACCAAATTGGAAGGAGCATGGAGGTCTACATAGACATTTTGGTCAAAAGCCTTCGCAGCTCAGATCACATATCCGATCTCAACGAAGCATTCAACCAGTCCTGCAAGTATCGGATGAAGCCTAATCCACAAAAATGCTTATTTAGGGTTGAGTCAGGCAAGTTCCTCGGTTATAAAGTAAACCATAGAGGATCAGAGGTTGATCCGAAGCAAATCCATGCTCTTCTCGATATGAAGTCCCCGACCTCCATCAGGGAAGTTCAGAACCTGATCGGGAGAGTAGCGTCACTCAACAAGTTTTTTTCCAATTCATCCGACAAGTGCCTCCATTTCTTCAAGATTCTTAGAGGAAGCAAAGGATTCAACTGGAATGAAGAGTGCGAACATGCCTTCCAGAACCTAAAGTCATACATGGGGAGTATCGAGCTACTCTTGAAACCAGTCCTACGAAAGACACTTTACTCATATCTAGCCATCTCAAATCATGCCGCCAGTTCAGCTCTTGACAGAACGACAAGGGGGTATAGAGACCAGTGTACTATTCCAGCAAAACTTTGTGGAAGCAGAAGCCAAACTATCCGGATCTAGAGAAGCTTGGTCTGGTGATAGTCATCTTCTCCAGGAAGTTGCAGCCTGCCTTTAAAGCCCACTCTATCACGGTCCTGACCAAACATTCACTTCGCATGGTGCTGCACAAATCGGAATTATCCGACAGGATAGTTAAATGATCAGTGGAACAAGGACAGTTGACATCAATTGCATTCTGAAAACAACCATCAAAGCCCAAGCATTGGCAGATTTCATCGCCGAATTTACCGGCAGCAAATAACAAGAGACAAAAAGCTCAAAGCAGAGACATGACGAAGAAAGATGGCTCCTGAGCAGCGATGGGTCATCCACAGTAAAAAGGAATGGAACTGGAATCACTCTCTGCTCTCCGGGGGGTTTCACCTCGGAGAAGGAGGTCTGGTTTAGCTTCTTAGCTTCGAACAATGAAGTGAAATACGAGGCCTTCTTGTTCAGCATGAAGCTCTCAAAAAGGATCGGTATAGTTGAACTAACCGCGTACAAAGACTTACGCCTAGTAATTAATCGGGTCAAGGGGAATTCAATAGGAAAGATCTCAGGATGATAGCTTACCACAAGAAGGTCAACGACGCAACAAGCTGATTTAAAAGATTTGAACTCCTGCATTGTCCCTGAGGCGACAATGAAAGATCCGACACATTAGCTAGACATGCCTCTGCCACCGCCGAAAATTCTAATGGGCTCATCGAATTCCAAGAGCATCAAATATGGAGGAAGAATAGTCCAACAATCTCTATGCAATCGACGTAGGCTCAAGCTGGATGAATCCCATTACTGAGTACATCAATAACAAAGTCCTCCCAGCCAAAAAGATGGCAATGCATGTTCTTAAAAGAAATCCATGACGACATCTGCAAAAATATCCAAGCGGAATAACACTAGCCCACAAGGCCCTAACTTTAGGGTACTATTTTCCACAAATGCATCAGAAAGCCAAGGACACCGTAAGCATGTGCGACAAATGTCAGAGGTTCGCACCATACACATATGCCCGCTCAGCCCTTGACCCCAATGACCAGCCCATGGTCGTTTGCGCAGTGGGGGATGGGCATCGTCGGGCCACTCCCAACCTCAGTCAATAAGAAGTTCCTCCTTGTAGCTGTGGATTACTTCACTAAATGGGTCGAAGTTGAACCTCTATCCAATATAAGCCATAATCAAATTGAGAAATTCATATCGGCTTCCATCGTCAGCAGGTTCGGTATTCCAATAACACTAGTCAGTGACAACGAAACCCAATTTGAAAGTAGTAAGGTTGAAAAACTATGCTAGGATCTCGGCATCGACCACCATTTCTCCTCGCCAGGGAACCCGCAGGCTAACGGCCAGGCGAAAGTCACTAATAGAAAAAATTTGGAAGCATCCAAAAGGAAACTCGACGTAGCCAAAGGGAAATAGGTCTCAGCACTACCAAGGATACTCTGGGCATATCGGACCACCAAAAGGACCCTCACTGGAGAAACACCTTTTTCCCTAGCCTACGTGTCAGAAGTAATGGTCCAGGTAGAGCTCAAAGTACCGATTTTGCGGACAGAGGAGTTCAAATCGAAATATAACGATGAAGTTTTGCGCGTCAATTTAGACCTCTTCGAAGAATGAAAAAGTCAGGCCTCTACCAGAATAGCTGCCTACCAACGAAAAATGATGCAATACTACAACAATAAAGTCAAGCCACGTGAATTTTAAAGTGGAAGAATGAGTACTAAAAAAAACTCAGCAAAGCAGTATGGAATCCAGCGCATGCAACTTGAACCCGAATTAGGAGGGGCTCTACAAAGTGACCGAGGTCAACAGGCCAGAGACATATTGATTGGAAGATGTAGACGATAGAAGCCTTATGCGACCATGGAATGTAGAACACTTCAAAAAGTATCATCAATAAATGACATTTGCTTTTTCCAAACTTCCACTACTTCCAAGCATTCTTGCATTGTCAGACTCTTGCCTACTCAGTGAAAATTCATGACACCGGCGTCAAACTTATCAGAATTGACCAGAGCCTGGTCAGATTCGGCTAACGGGGATGGCTTTGGGTCTACTCTAACACCTAGTCTCCAAATAACAGATGACAATGGGTTAGAAAGTGGGAGCTTAGTCAGCGCTCTAATGCTTGATCGAGACGGCTCGCAAGGTATCGTTGTCTAAGTACAAATAACGGTCACCAAACCTGACCGAAACTTAGTCAGTAATGATTGATTACGATAGCTTTCGGTCTGCTCAAAGCCTAGCCCGCAAATAATGGATTACAATGGCCTAAAAGTGGGAGTGTAGTCAGCACCCTCAACGCCTGATAAGGATGGATTGCCAAGGATCCTTTTTTGGACAACGATCGCCGAACCCGACCAATGCATAGCCATTGGCCACTGATAATGATAGTTTCTGGTCCGCTCGAAGACTAGTCCGAATAATATGGATTATGATGGCCTAGAAAGTGAGAGCTTAGTCAGTGCTCATGTAGCCTGATGAAGACGGCTTGCTAGGTATCATTGTCCAACTATAGATAATGATCGCCGAACCCTATCACTCTAACACCTAATCTGCAAATAGCGGACGATGATGGATTAGAAAGTGGGAGCTTAGTAAGTGCTCTTGTAGCATGGTGAAGACGACTTGCCAGTGATCATTGTCCTTCCGTAGACTATGATCACCCAACCCTATCACTCTAACACCTAGTCAGCAAATAGCGGACAACGATGGGTTAGAAAATGGGAGCTTAGTCAATGCTCATGTAGTCTGGTGAAAACATCTTGTCAGGGACCATTGTCCTTCCACAGACACCTAGTCTGCAAATAGCAGATGACGATGGGTTAGAAAGTGGCAGCTTAGTCAGTGCTTATGTAGCTTGGTAGGAGCTTACTCATACTCATATTAGGAAGTAGGAGCTTACTCATACTCATGCAGCCTGATGAAGTCGGCTTGACAATGATCATTGTACTTCCACAAACAATGATTGTCGAACTTGATCAAAGCTCAGTCAGCTTCGGTTGATGACAATGGCTCAGGACCCAAGCTACGGCCCAGTTCGACATAAACAGATTTAGGTTGGTTAAGAAAATAGAAGTACAATGACTTCAAAATCTATTATGCAAGTAATATACCGACGCAATGACATGATAACACAGATAAGATTTAGGAAGTACAAGTACGAAAATTACGTTCCGAAAATTACAACTGCTTTGGAGAACTCGTTCCAGAGGTTGAAGAGCCAGTTACATCAGAAGGAGTTGCAGGAGATAGGTTGACTTCATTCAAAGCTTGTCTTGAGTTGCTGGACGGGGACCCAGGATCGGAGACTCTATTTCATCAATCTTCCAGTAAGCAGTCTTCCTGTATCATTCAAAGTCAAGCTTCAGGTCGGGGTTCTCTTCTTCGATCAGACCAAGCAGTTCTAGCCTACCTCAGGCAATATCAGAAGATTCTGAAGTTACCTGCTACTCATGTTCCTGAGCTTTAGACTATGCTAAGCTCGCATCCGTTTTCGATATATGTGAAAGTGCAACCACATAAGATTTCTCTTCTGCCAGCCGTTGTCTTAGCGTATTTAGCTCAGCTAGCATGGACACAACCTGAGTCTCCACTTCACGGATATGCTGACCCCCGTCAGCTAGCTCAAATTTAAATTCCCAGCACGTAAAGCAGTCAACTCAGACTCAACTCTTTCTAGTTAAGTGATTAGGGCTTGTAGATCAGCCTGCGCCTTGCTCGCCACCTCTTCCACGTGCTTCAATTCCTCACGAGTGCGCCCCAATTCCACATTAGCGTACACCAAGCCAGCTTTGGTCAGATTCAGCTCGACCTCTGAGGCGTCTAGCTTGGCCTCGAGACCAGCCCGAGCTGCCCGTAGTGACTTAGAGTTCGTCTCAGCACCATGCTCCACTAAGTGTTTGCTTAAGAGGTCTGACCGGTAGCGCATCCGAATATGATGTAAGCAGCTTAACAAAAGCCTTATTTAAAACATGGACTGTACTATGAGAGTCGGGGCGCAACTCACCCTAAACCAACGATGCTAATCCAAGGGGACCTTTCGAAGAAATTGGCTCCACATTGGAGGCCTTATCAACTGAAAGCTTAGCCCAATGCTCCACATCGAGTTTTAAAGGCATGAGAGAAGATCCACTCTCCAAGGCATCAACTTCAACAGAACGAGGAATATCAGTAGATTCGGTAGCAGCATTGACTTTGCCAAGGTCCGCCAACTCCGAACAACCCCCTTTTAGGATAACTAAGGGAGTAGGAGACTCCAGACAGGCACCCTGCTCTTCCAGAACCATCTCTTGAGCAGAATGATTGGGTCTGGACTCCGCAACCATCACTTCCTGCTCCAACGGAATCAGTTTAAAAGAAGAAATAGTCTTGTTGTTAGATCGCTTCCTCTTGAGCCGACAATTGGGCGGCATGGCCGCCTCCAACTTGGCCTGCCTTGAAGGGTTAGGGATCGTGAGCTTCCTTTTCATGGAGCTTACTTGGAAGTACTCGATTAGCTCACTCCGCACAATGTTGTCCCAAGCCCTAACCTTTTCAATGGCAATCAAAGGAAGCTCATTAAACACCTTCCTCACTGACTCCTCCTTGTTAGAATCGAAGTTACAAATTTACCTGAACAAAATAAAAGAATGACATGTTAGTGTCAGCAAAAAGCACCCAAAAAAATGATGAGGGACATTACGCTCAATAAGATTGAATTTGAAATATCTGACAAGTGACCGCCCCTCCGACTTGAAGTACAGGGAGTCCGAAGAAGCAAGAAAACAATGCTTCTGCCAAAACTTGAAATCATTCGACGGAGGGCCTAAGTAGTTTTGAGTACTCAGCCAGCAGACTCCATCGTCGTTCATCCAAGGACAAGTCAACAAGTGGATTACCTGCGAAGTAAACCAAATGCCAGCATCCTTTGCCCAGATAAGGACAACAATCAAGGTCTTGAACCCGTTCGACACCATTTGAGCAAGGGGAATGTGAAGGTGCGCCAGGAAGTGCCAAATACCTCTGAAACTAGAAAGCAAACCCTGACTAGGAACATGTTTTTCTGCAAAGCGATGAACCTTTGCAGAGGCATCAACAGACTATGGGTAGCGCCCAATGGGGTAAGTTCTAGGTCTTCAGGAATCTGATAGTCCTCTCGGAGCTTAACTAAATCAGACCCATTTTGTTCCTAGTAAAAATTATGGTAGACATGGGACAACTTCTATCCAGGATTGAGTTTGACGTTTTCCGTCGTAAAGGAAAGTTCAAACTTTCAATACACTTGCAGCAAGAACAAGTAAGCAAGAAAGCAAAAAGGAGTCACAAGAAAGATACAAAAGTAAAAAAAAAATATCTTCTTTGCAGAAAAAGCAACATATATAAGCACCGAGAAGTTGTGCCCCGGCCGCTGCTTTATTGAGAAATCACATACTCATTTAATGACATGCACTGCTCGAGACGACGTTTTGGGTTCAATCATCATGAATGTACATATTCTATCAAAGCGACCTAGTAGACAACGTGATGGTCCATTAACTAAGGGGGAGCAGCTAATGATGCATCAAACCGTCATCTGATTTGCACCGTATGGGTGTCATGATAATCTCGTCTACATAACAAAGCATGGTTGATTGCATGCCCAATTTAGTGAGGCCCAAACAACGCTAAGCCCACACGTCACGCGGTCAAGCCCAATACTTGTAAACCTTGATAAGGCAAGTATCTAGGGGATCGACCCAAAACAGACTACCAGCAATACATTGGTATCGACTAGGAAACAAATACTATAGTATAAGTCGGTGATATACACATAATTATTACAAATTATGACCCTTAATTTATATATGTTAGTGCTTCAATTAATATATTTTATTCTAATTATTTCATTTTTATGTTTTTGTAGGAATCTGCGCGCGCGAACGATAAAGTCGCATTAAAGCGACAAATTTGAGAAAATGATTAATTTGTCGATTCTAGCGGTGGTACAAAAGAGTGGTTCACACATCTAAGCCTAACCCAGCTTACTTTAACCAAGCCCAAGCCCAGAAAGCTAGAATCCTAAACCCAGCCTAACAAGGAAATAGGGAAACCCTATTTAGGTTTCTCTATTACCTTCTCTTGGGAACTCTCTCCTCTCTTCCACGTTTTTCTTCCTCTCTTTTCCAGCCACCATCTCCACCTCCACCAAGGCAGAGCCCTGCCGCTCTCGCCACTAACCTTGCCACCATCTAACCACCGTCCTCGCACAACACCGCCGCGAAACAGGGCACCTCCCTGTTTCGCTCCCTGTTTCTCTTCCTCGCCATCGTTCAACCTCTCTCTGTCTCTGTCTTCCCTCCATCTCGCCACCGTCCAGCATCCCTCATCACGAACCGCGCGCAGAGACCAGACTGAGCACCGTCGCCACCACCGCACGCACGGTGCTGCCGCAAAACAGGGAGCACCTCCCTGTTTCTCTCTCCCTCGCTGCCGCCACTGTTTCTTCTCGTCGTCTCGAGCTCCTTGTTGCATCACTTCCTCACGATCACCGCCGCAAGCGACGCGTCAGCCGGCAAGCAACATCCGCGACAAAGTCGCCACCACCCCGCAACAGGGAGTCCCCGTTCCTCGTCCTCCTTCGTGTTTCAGTTGATTCCACTGCTTCCTCAACCTCTCTCTTTCTTCTTGCAAGTACCAGAACCCAACCGGAGGAGAGGAAGCTCGCGAGGAGCGGAGAACGAGCGGCGGAGCAGACGCGTCGCGTTGGAGACGAAGGCCGAGCTGCAGAGCGCAAAATCGCGCGGGAGAAAACGGTTTTTCAAACTGAAAAACAGTTTTCGCTATTTGCGCCCCGGGATTTTCTAAGAGCCACCACAGAACCTTTTCAGCTCTTTTCCTCGAGATTCGTGCGCGTACAGGAAGCGATGGGTTCCTCCTCCATTGATGCTGTGACCACCACCACCATGAGTCAATAAACCCCATGCAAGGTGAAGAGGTGAACTCCTAGATGTAACGAACTAAATTAGTAATTGATTCGCTTTAAGTTTTCACGATGAATAATGATGTTTAATGATTCTCACTTTTATTTAATGTAGAAATTTATGTTATTTCAGTGAGAAGGATATCATAGATTTCTTTGTAGATTTTTATTACTCCGGTGATTATCTTTTCTTCTCCATATAAGCTTAGTCACGCTTTTCTTATGTGTGGAATGTTTAAAGATTAATTGATTCCGGTAGGTTAGTTATATGTGATCGTCATTTATTACGGTATTGTCTCTGGATATATCGTAAGTTTAAGATATCACATATGACAAACCTTTGTGTTTTCTTAGAAAAAGTGAAATCTTAAATTCATTTACATTAGGGTATATTAATGATTAAACGATTATTTTTCCGATTACGTCGTCTGGGATGTGAAACACGTAGTTGAGTCATCATAGCGAATCGATACTAATTGGTGTGTGAAGTCTAGGAGGGATTCTTGGAACCTTGTGATTTTTCCAAACTTAATTAAATTAAATTCAATTTCGTATTTTAAATTTGTTAGAATTTATTTTAGTTTCGCATAGTTTGTCTTCCTTAACCTTATTTTGTAGATCGTTATTCTTCGTGGGATCGACACCCCATTCTTTACTGCAATTGACCGCGTGTATTGTTTGGGCGTAATCAAATTTTGGCGCCGTTGCCGGGGAACAAACGTCATTCTACAAGGAAGGTTTCGGGTATTATCTTTCTTGCTCATTTTTCATTTTATTTTATTTTATTCTATTTTTTTAGGTTTTAGGTCCAGTTTAGTTTCTATCTTTATCTTTATTTTTATTTTATTTTATTTCTAAAGAAAAAAAATTATTAAAAAAAAAAAAATTTAAAAACATTGGGAGCGTGAGTTGGAATAGAAACCACTTAGGGAGACTAATTAGGGTCTCAAATTTAGTTAGCTCACAAATTCACATTGAGACCGAATTAAGTCATACTTCTAACACCATGAGTAATCACGAAGATGATCATGTTCGGTCGCTAAAGGACTATCTCCACCCCACGCGCACTGCTACTCCATCATGTATCATGTTTGCACCAAGTACACCAAAGCTAGATTTTAAGCCAAGTATGATACAATTATTACCCACTTTTCATGGCCTAGAGAGTGAGAATCCTTATGTTCATATTAGGGAATTCGAGGAAGTTGTGGCCACCTTTCACAACAAAGTTGAGGCTATAGACTCGGTTAGACTAAGGTTTTTTCCTTTTTCCCTTAAGGAAAAAGCGAAGAGTTGGCTATACTCTTTGCGACCAAGGTCTATAGGTTCGTGGGAGGAGATGACCCAAGCATTTTTTAATAAATAATTTCCTCACCACAAAACCAACGGTCTAAAGAGACAGATTTCTACCTTTACCCAAAAGAATAGCGAGACATTATATCAAGTATGGGAAAGGTTTAAGGATTTCTTGAATACATGCCCACACCATGAGTATGAGAGTTGGCGCTTAGTCAGTTATTTTTATGAGGGGCTCACCAGTAGAGAACGTCAGTTCGTTGAGATGATGTGTAATGGAGAATTTTTGCAAAAGGACCCTGACGAGGCCATTGAGTACCTGAATGACTTAGCTGAAAAGGCCCATACTTGGACTGGTCCAAATGCTACTGAGAGCACAGATAGAACACGCCCAGCGGGAGTTTACCAACTTAGGGAAGATGATAGCCTTAGAGCCCAACTTGATAGAGTAACTAGGGAGTTAGAAGCACTTAAGACCAAGGATGGTAAGCCCGCACACACTGTTGCTAGAGTTGAGCTACAGGACGCCTGTTTTGTATGCGGGGGAGTTGAACACTTAGCACAGGATTGCCCGACCTTCACTGAGATGAGAGGGGTTTATGAGGAACAATGTAACGCCTTAGGGATGTACAAGAAGCCTTATTCACCATTCTCTAACACTTACAATTCTGGCTGGAGAGATCACCCTAACTTTAGTTGGAGGTCCGAGGCCGACCAACCTACACACTCACAGGCACAACCACCTAGATCATACCCTACACCTCCATACAATGCACAATCTAACAGAAGTTCCTTATCAGACACATTGCATGCATTTATAGAGGCACAAGGTAAAACTAATCAAAAATTTGAGGTTGCTTTGACACAGTTGGCAGAGGAGAACAAGGAGATAAAAAGCCAAATAACAAAGCTGACAAGTTCATTAACAGTACAAGCTCGGGGCCAATTTCCGTCACAGCCTCAAGCAAATCCGAAGGGACAACTTATGGCACAAACCTCTACTTCAGACTCTCAGAATGTCAAAGAGGTTAATGCCATCACTACTCGAAGTGGTAAGAACTTAGATGGGTCAAGCTCGTCCACGACTATAGGCACCTCCCTAAGTGCAAAGGAGAGCATCTCTGAGGACGAGCCCAACAAGAACATTCCAGTTTCAGTTCCTTTTCCTCAAGCACTACGACCTACTGGAACAAAATCAGAAATGCATGGTGAGATTCTAGAACATTTGAAACAGGTTAAAATTAACTTACCTTTGCTGCATGTGATCAAACAGGTACCAACTTATGCGAGGATCATCAAGGACTTATGCACTATCAAAAGGAAACATCATGTCAAGAAGACTGCATTCTTGACAGAACAGGTAAGTGCGGTGATTGAGCAGAGGACACCACCCAAGTACAAAGATCCAGGGTGTCCTACAGTCACCTGCCAGATTGGGACTCATGAGTTCGGCCAAGCCTTGTTGGATTTAGGGGTAAGTGTAAATCTGATGCCATATTCTATTTACTTGCAACTGGGTCTAGGAGAGATTAAACCCACATCTGTGGTACTACAATTGGCCGATAGATCTGTTAAGAAGCCAAGAGGAATAGTCGAGGATGTCTTACTTCAAATTGATAAGTTTTACTATCCTGTCGACTTTCTTATTTTAGATACTCATTCTGTGGTTAATATGGAGTCTACAGTTCCGATTATTTTAGGTAGACTTTTTCTTGCCACAGCTAACGCTCTTATCAATTGCAGGAACGGTCTAATGAAGCTGTCTTTTGGGAACATGACTCTGGAGGTCAACATATTCAATATTAGCAAGCAACCACGTGATGATGATGAGTGTCATCATACCTACATGATAGACACGCTGATATCAGAGGACGCGCTCATGAGTGCAGATTCTGAAACCTTAGAGTACCTTCTTTCTATTTCTGATTTTGAGAATTCACTTTATCCTAATAATGCTTTTGATGTGGCTGTTGTTTCAGGGTTAAAGGATAAAGGAGGGCGACAATGGCAACCATGCTTTGAGGAGTTGCCAAAGGAAAGACAGAAACCACAACCATCCACAGTGGAAACTCCGAAAGTTGACCTAGCTCCACTGCCTGAGGGACTTAAACATGCATTCCTTGGACCAGGTGATACCTTTCCTGTTATTATTTCTTCCGTGCTTGATAGCTCACAAGAAGAAGAATTGATTAATATGTTACGTGAGCACAGATCTGCACTAGGTTGGACTATAGCTGACATTAAAGGTATTAGCCCCTTAATATGTTCCCATAGGATCCACTTAGAAGAAGGAGCTAACCCCCGTAGAGATCCTCAAAGACGACTCAACCCTACTATGAAAGAGGTGGTGAAAAAGGAAGTTTTAAAATTGTTAGATGCAGGCATCATTTATCCTATCTCTGATAGCAAGTGGGTTAGTCCAACTCAAGTTGTTCCCAAGAAATCGGGCATAACTGTGGTGACTAATGATGAGGGGGTGATTGTTCCTACTAAGGTAGTTACAGGGTGGCGCATGTGCATTGATTATAGGAAACTTAATTCTGCCACCCGCAAGGATCACTTCCCACTTCCATTCATAGACCAAATCTTAGAGCGAGTAGCTGGTCATTCTTTTTATTGCTTTCTAGATGGGTACTCAGGATATTATCAGATTGAGATTGCATTAGAGGATCAGGATAAGACTACTTTCACATGTCCTTTTGGTATTTATGCTTTTCGGCGTATGCCATTTGGTTTGTGTAATGCACCGGCCACTTTTCAGCGATGCATGATGAGTATTTTTAGTGACATGGTTGAAAAATGTATGGAAGTTTTCATGGATGATTTGACTGTTTTTGGTAATTCCTTTGATTCATGTTTACTTCACTTGAAGGCTGTTTTAAGTAGATGTGAAGAGAAGGGTCTGGTGCTTAATTGGGAAAAATGTCATTTCATGGTTTCCTATGGAATAGTTCTAGGACACATAGTTTCTAAGAAAGGGATCGAGGTAGATAAAGCTAAAATTGAATTGATTTCTAAACTACCTACACCTAAAAGTGTCAAGGATGTGAGATCCTTTCTAGGGCTCGCGGGTTTTTATAGGAGGTTCATACTGAATTTTTCTGCCATCTCTAGACCATTAAGCAACCTCCTGGTCAAAGATGTCGTGTTCCAATGGACACAAGAGTGTGAGGACGCCTTTCGAACACTCATTGATAGGCTCACCTCTGGCCCTATCATGCAGCCACCAGATTGGACTTTACCATTTGAGATAATGTGTGATGCAAGCAATTATGCTGTGGGGGCAGTCTTGGGACAACGAAGGGAAGGGAAGCCATTTGTTGTTTACTATGCTAGTCGAACACTTAATGATGCTCAAAAGAATTATTCGACTACTGAAAAAGAGTTGCTAGCTGTAGTTTTTGCTTTAGATAAATTTCGTGCTTATTTGATTGGTACACCTATCACTGTTTTTACTGACCATGCAGCTCTTAAGTTCCTTATTTCTAAAAAGGATGCTAAGGCAAGATTGATTAGGTGGATTTTACTTTTGTAGGAATTTGATCTAACTATAAAGGATAAGAAGGGGGTCGAGAATGTTGTGGCGGATCACTTGTCTCGTTTGGAGTTCAGTGACTCTGCTAATGGCCCACCCATCCGTGATGACTTCCCTGATGAACACCTATTCGTCGTCACTCAGGTACCATGGTATGCACATATTGTTAATTACTTGGTTTCCGGCGAAGTTCCATCATCATGGAGTGCTCAAGATAAGCGCAAATTTTTGGTCGAGATAAGAAATTTTTATTGGGATGATCCTTATTTATATAAGTATTGCCCCGACCAAATCATGAGGCGTTGTATCCCTGAAGGTGAGATTGAAAGTGTTTTACATTTTTGTCATAGTGCAGCTTGTGGAGGCCATTTTTCTATGAAAAAGACCGCTACAAAAATTTTACAGTCTGGATTATATTGGCCTACTTTGTTTAAGGACACTAACAATTATTGTCGTTCTTGTGATAGATGCCAGAAGTTGGGTGCATTGTCCCGGAGACACATGATGCCCCTCAACCCCATCCTAGTCATTGAGATATTTGATTGTTGGGGGATTGATTTTATGGGACCTTTTCCACCTTCCTTTGGATATTTGTATATTTTGCTTGCAGTGGACTATGTGTCCAAATGGGTTGAGGCTGTGGCGTGCCGACACAATGACAACAATACTGTTGTCAAGTTTATCAAAGAACACATTCTATCCCGTTTCGGTACACCACGAGCCATTATTACTGATCAGGGGACTCATTTCTGTAATCGCTCTTTTGAAGCTTTGATGCGCAGGTATGGAGTTCATCACAAAGTTGCCAATGCCTATCATCCGCAGACAAATGGCCAAGCTGAGTTGGCCAATCGAGAAGTAAAACAAATCTTGGAGAAGATGGTGAACCCTGATAGGAAGGATTGGTCCTTGCGCCTTCCTGATGCACTTTGGGCCTACCGTACTGCTTATAAGACAATTCTCGGGATGTCTCCATATCGACTTGTATATGGAAAAGCATGTCATTTACCTGTTGAGTTAGAACATCGCACTTATTGAGCCGTAAAAAGCACTAACTTTGATCTCAATGATGCAGGTATTCAGCGGAAACTTCAGTTGGCTGAAATTGAGGAGTTGCGGAATGATGCATATGACAATTCCCGAATATACAAGGCGAAGATGAAAACAGCTCATGATAAGCAAATTCTGAGGAAACATTTCGAGCCAAACCAACGAGTCTATCTCTATGACTCACGCCTTCATCTTCATCCTGGCAAGCTAAAATCGAGATGGACGGGCCCATTCATGGTAAAACAAGTTTTTCCCTATGGATCCATAGAAATTGAAGATCCAACAGATGGGAGAGTATTTAGAGTCAATGGGCAACAGTTGAAGCATTATGTGGAGCGAGTAGAGGTGCCAGAAGAGATCTCTCTGGTTGCCCCTGTCTACTTGATTTGATGTTCTCTACCCTATTTTTAGTTTAGGTTTTTATTTTTATTTTTATTTTTTTATTTTTATTTTTATTTTTTAGTTATTAATATTAGTATTATTATTATTATTATTTTAGTTTAGTTTAGGTTGTTGCTTTTATGTTTTTCTTTTAGTGTTTCAGGTTATTTTAGGTGTTGTTACTGGAGTCACTTGGAGCTCTTCATCCCATATGTTCCTTTCTCCCGTCGGTATGAATTTCTTATATTTTGGTGACTGTGAGGACATTGTCTATTTGAAATTGGTAAAGCTTCACCATGGTAATATCACTCTAACCCTCCTCTTTTCTTTTGCCTTGATTTGTCATGATTATTATTTTATACATTGAGGACAATATTTGATTTAGGTTTGGGGGTGTGGTTTATTAGATTTTTTATGCAATTTTAAAAAATCTTTGAGTTTAAAACGTATTTTACATTTAAACCGAGTCATTTTTGTGTTCTACTCAATCTCCATTGAACACTTAGATGATTATGGTAATTGTGTAAAATCTTCTTGAAAATGCATTTGAAATCCGAACTCTTGGTGAATAAAAAAATAATAATAATAAATAAAAAAAATTTCAAAAAAATTCAAAAAAAAAAGAAAAAGGTTTTGAGTTCTTTTTAATTTTGGAGAATGATTTTGTTGCTTTAATTTTGAGAAAACACATACTAGCACGTGTCACATAGTTATATTAGTGGAAAACATGATATTTGATAGTATCCTTATGTTAGATGTATTTCGTGAGACTTTTCAACTCGACTATTCATGCACTATAAGCCAAGTCAACATGATTTGAAGTTGATTAGTGAGGTATTGAACTAGAAAACTTTAGAATAATAGTGGAGACTTAACCCTTGTTAGTTTTGAGCCATTCTTTATTTCTTGAGGGTTATTAATTACATTCTGATTTTTCTTGAGTCCGCACTATTTCGTTGATGATCTCATTATTCTTGATTTTCTTATTGATTGCTTTAAGAATGACATAAAAATTGAATCTTTACACTAGAACTTCTTGCTTTATTTAGTTGAGATGTCCTAGTACTAACTAGAACTTATGAAGTGATATAGGCATTTCTTTCTTTAAACCATTCTTAGCCTTTTAGCCTACCCAATAATAAATATCCATTTGCAGCCGTTTGAGCCTTTAGATAGCCTTTTCTTTGTGATCCTCATTCCCAATACCTACTCCAATCAAGGAGTAATACCTTTATTAGTTTATCCTTACCCAATTTTCTGAGAATGTATCCGGTGAGATATATTTATGGAATGGGCAAATAAAAAAAAAAGAGATATTTCATGCGCCCTCGAAGTAAAAGTGTTGGATTGTATCAATGGGGAAAAGCATGTCAAAAAAAAAAAAAAAAAAAAAAGTGATTGAAGAAGAAAATAATGAAGAAAAAGTTACATGTGTACAACATTGATTTGCTCTTCAATGCCCTATGTTTTATTCATGGGTGTATCCATTCTCAGAAAATCTTTGTATCCTTTTTGTCCATTATTGTTTGCCATAATCCAAGCCCCAATATAACCTAGTAAAGACCTGATTGATCTTAAGTGAAAGTTAGCTTAATAGATGTGGAGATTGAATAGGCAAGAACTATGGTGTTTGGTTCAACATTCTCAAAAGTAATCAATATTTCGGTCCATGAGATCATATTCATTTCACTCCTTGAAAATTCCGTTCTTCATGATAATTATATGTGAGACGTTTGCATTTTCCATAATATATTCTTTTCCTCACATATAAACTGAGTGCCCAATCTCTGAGCGTTTCATTTCTGAGCGACATGAGAGAATTGTAGTCGAAACGTCTTTTCTAATGGTTATCTTGTCACATCTTTACTATGAGATGAAGAGTTATGTTGATAAGGCTCCTCACACACACACACTTCGAGTTGAGAATGATTATGAAATTCATTTAACCTTTAGATACCGTTAAATTATTGTACTCTATTGATATACTTTTGTGACAGTTTTAGTTTGTTGTTTTTCTCGAATGCTAAGCAATTAGAAAATTACTCTAAGGAAAATAAAGAAGAATGCTCACGTTTTTGCATTATGTTTTTAGAAAATAGATTTTATTTTATTGAGTCAGTAATGTTTGGGGGTAGCATTTCTGGAAACCCTCACGAGACTATAACTCGTCCTCTAGAGGTAATCTAGAGGTTTAAAGCCTTGTTGCACGTTAAGGTAAATGCAACCGTGATTCCTACGAAAGTGAGTTAGGATTTTATTTTTTTATTTTGTTTTGCTCGAGGACTAGCAAAATATAGGTTTGGGGGTATTTGATATACACATAATTATTACAAATTATGACCCTTAATTTATATATGTTAGTGCTTCAATTAATATATTTTATTCTAATTATTTCATTTTTATGTTTTTGTAGGAATCTGCGCGCGGCGAACGATAAAGTCGCATTAAAGCGACAAATTTGAGAAAATGATTAATTTGTCGATTCTAGCGGTGGTACAAAAGAGTGGTTCACACATCTAAGCCTAACCCAGCTTACTTTAACCAAGCCCAAGCCCAGAAAGCTAGAATCCTAAACCCAGCCTAACAAGGAAATAGGGAAACCCTATTTAGGTTTCTCTATTACCTTCTCTTGGGAACTCTCTCCTCTCTTCCACTTTTTTCTTCCTCTCTTTTCCAGCCACCATCTCCACCTCCACCAAGGCAGAGCCCTGCCGCTCTCGCCACTAACCTTGCCACCATCTAACCACCGTCCTCGCACAACACCGCCGCGAAACAGGGCACCTCCCTGTTTCGCTCCCTGTTTCTCTTCCTCGCCATCGTTCAACCTCTCTCTGTCTCTGTCTTCCCTCCATCTCGCCACCGTCCAGCATCCCTCATCACGAACCGCGCGCAGAGACCAGACTGAGCACCGTCGCCACCACCGCACGCACGGTGCTGCCGCGAAACAGGGAGCACCTCCCTGTTTCTCTCTCCCTCGCTGCCGCCACTCTTTCTTCTCGTCGTCTCGAGCTCCTTGTTGCATCACTTCCTCACGATCACCGCCGCAAGCGGCGCGTCAGCCGGCAAGCAACATCCGCGACAAAGTCGCCACCACCCCGCAACAGGGAGTCCCCGTTCCTCGTCCTCCTTCGTGTTTCAGTTGATTCCACTGCTTCCTCAACCTCTCTCTTTTTTCTTGCAGGTACCAGAACCCAACCGGAGGAGAGGAAGCTCGCGAGGAGCGGAGAACGAGCGGCGGAGCAGACGCGTCGCGTTGGAGACGAAGGCCGAGCTGCAGAGCGCAAAATCGCGCGGGAGAAAACGGTTTTTCAAACTGAAAAACAGTTTTCGCTATTTGCGCCCCGGGATTTTCTAAGAGCCACCACAGAACCTTTTCAGCTCTTTTCCTCGAGATTCGTGCACGTACAGGAAGCGATGGGTTCCTCCTCCATTGATGCTGTGACCACCACCACCATGAGTCACTAAACCCCACGCAAGGTGAAGAGGTGAACTCCTAGATGTAACGAACTAAATTAGTAATTGATTCGCTTTAAGTTTTCACGATGAATAATGATGTTTAATGATTCTCACTTTTATTTAATGTAGAAATTTATGTTATTTCAGTGAGAAGGATATCATAGATTTCTTTGTAGATTTTATTACTCCGGTGATTATCTTTTCTTCTCCATATAAGCTTAGTCACGCTTTTCTTATGTGTGGAATGTTTAAAGATTAATTGATTCCGGTAGGTTAGTTATATGTGATCGTCATTTATTACGGTATTGTCTCCGGATATATCGTAAGTTTAAGATATCACATATGACAAACCTTTGTGTTTTCTTAGAAAAAGTGAAATCTTAAATTCATTTACATTAGGGTATATTAATGATTAAACGATTATTTTTCCGATTACGTCGTTTGGGATGTGAAACACGTAGTTGAGTCATCATAGCGAATCGATACTAATTGGTGTGTGAAGTCTAGGAGGGATTCTTGGAACCTTGTGATTTTTCCAAACTTAATTAAATTAAATTCAATTTCGTATTTTAAATTTGTTAGAATTTATTTTAGTTTCGCATAGTTTGTCTTCCTTAACCTTATTTTGTAGATCGTTTTTCCTCGTGGGATCGACACCCCATTCTTTACTGCAATTGACCGCGTGTATTGTTTGGGCGTAATCAGTCGGGCATGGAAACTTCATTGCCTAGAAGCACAAGTCGTTTACGGAAACTACCCTACATGGACAGCTCCCAACTAGGAAATGATCTCCAGCAAAATCTTTTGCCCTAAACTACGCCGCCGAAGGCCTAGCTGAACAAAGACTCTCGCACTATAAATAAGAGATAAGGTCGATGAATAAAGGTATGCTACAAAACCCAATTTACAACTTTAAGCCTCTCCTAAGCCTTATCTAACTTAAGCATCGGAGTGTCATCAGCTACCACACGATGGTCTTTGGCTCACGTGAACTGCTTGTGCAGGTTTAGGTCAAGGCCGGGAAAGAGAGTATAAATTGACTACATTATATTGAATTAATGGTATGTTTATAAATATAAAACATGTAAAAGGACAAAAGAAAATAACATAAATTTAAATGAAGGTGTGGGATGTACATGTGGAGGGAAAGGTTTGTGTGTAATTTTTTCTCATTAATAAAAATTATAGTAACTATCTACATAGTTGTCGATTTTAGTAAACTTTACATCGTTGGAGTGTATTTTTTGAAGATTTTAAAATTTGTATTTCACACCGTATGCCATGAGGAGATCAAGTACGATGCCAATTAGTAAATGTCTAGATTGACAAGTTAATGGAGGGTGTATGCAGAGGGGACGACCGTTGAAAACTTTAATGAAAGCAGTGAAGGAAGACATTATCGAGCTTGGATTAGACTAGGATACGTGGGAAGATCATATTGTTTGGAGAACCAAAATCCGTATAGCTGACCCAAAAGTATCTGGAATGGCATGGGCTTTGATGATGATGACACCGTATGCATTTCCAAAAAATAAATATGCATAATACATTTCATGTCGTAGGTATTTTCAATATTTATCAGATAAAGAGACAAATGTCATAAGGCACATTCAAAGAAAGACTCTGAACTCCATATTTTGAAAAATCAAAGTTTGGGAAAAAAAAAACTTCAATTGTTTAAAAATTAATCGAGATTGACGTAATGTCATGACCTACATTCTATCGTGCCAACGTCACGAGTAATACACTATTCTATCTTACAAAGTACTTAGATGTTTCACTATTTATATGAATTGGAGATAAAAGATGACTAGAATTAAAAATTGGGGAGATGTTAAAAGTTGAGATTCATTCTCTATAATAACATATTTGTAAATATAAAACATGTAGAATGGCAAAAAAAAATAAATAAAAACTTGAAATAAGTATGTGAAATGTACATATGGTGGAGAAATAAACTTTTTTTATTTTTTTCTCAATTTAAAAATTGTCATAACTAACTACTTAGTTATCGAATTTCGATAAACTTAGTATAATCGAAATGCACTTTTAAAGATCTTTTCAATGAAACCAATGATCAGTACAAATGTTTAAACTCTAAAATATGCATTTTACGTCATATATATATTTTACGGAAAAACGTCTAATGCATTTGTAACTGTATTGAATTTGTTCACTGAATGAAACGGGTATCTTAATATTCATCCAAACAAAATGCCAAACTTGTTATTTAATTGAAGCCAAAGTTTGGGGTGAACCCACTTTCGCGTTTTGAAAATGTTTTTTTTTTTTCTCAAGTTTGACTCTATATTTCCACAACCTCCTTGTTTGAAAACATTGTTATTGTCTGCATATTCATTTGTTGATGACTGTTTGATGTGGTTTGGAAACCTGCTGAACACCAATAAGTTCTCAGTAGCCAGTGCGTTTGCAGAAAAGGTTTTACACATTCGATTTGCCCCATCGAACTGATTGGGTAACCTCTTACAGACATATAATTACTCCTATCTTGGTCATTGTGGGGGTCAATAATCTCTTTGTCATTATGTTGGTCATTTATCTCTTAGTGGTTCTCCTTGTTTTATTCGAAAACGGAGATAGTGAGAGTTTGCCGATGAAGTAGAAAAAGTTGGAAACAATTTGATTTATTTAAATGCAAGGTCCCGAAGCCTGCAACAAATAATTCTCAGATGAGCTGGGGAGAGGTGTTTTCGCTACTGTTTACAAAGGAATGTTGCCTAACTTTGCTGCTATATCTGTGAAAAGGATTGAATATCATATAACTGTAAAGAAAATATTTGGAGAATTGTATTATTGTATTTATTGTTTTTTAACTGAATACAAGCTTATATAAGCTAACTTTTATCTAATCTTGTAAAAACATGAAACTTAATACTTCCTATACAAAATAGAGTATTATTCTGACTTTCCTATTCTAACTTTCTTATTCTGACTTTACTTCTTTAACTATTCTGACTTTTCTATTCTTGTACTTTCCTTCTTGTAAATGTGAATCAATCTTGGACTTGGGCTCGGCTATGTTGAGTGCAAGCTCTACATATTCTAACACGCTCCCACAAACTGGGCATGTAGACACAGATGAAATGTGCAGCTTGGAGGAAACTTTGAAATCCAATTTGGTGAAGAAATCATGACTGTCGAGTGAAGCTGCTAATGGTTCGAATCGAGTCAGCATGATTTTCGAATTCTGGATAATTATAAATGCTTCTGGATAATTCTAAATGATTTTGGATAAAATTCTCGTATAAAGAAATCATGACTGTCTAGTGAACGGCTGATGGTTCGACTAGAGTCAGCATGACTCAAGAAATTATGACTGTCGAGTTAATGGCTAATGGTTCGACTTGAGTCAGTGTGACTCTCCCTTAGCGCAAAAGCTAAAAAAATTGTTCAAAACAAATGTTGGTATTGCTAAGCAATGGTGCCGGATTGCTCAACATTGGCACTGGTATTGCTCAGCATTGGTACTGATATTGTTTTTTTTTATATTGCTCAACACAAATGTTGGTATTGCTCAGTATTAATGTTTGATTTCTCTCGCATTAATGATGGTAGTGTTTTTTTTTGTGGTGGTGCTGATTGAACTCTGTGGTGTTAATAGACTGATCTTTTAAAATCATTTTTCTTTCCCTCCATACCGGGTCTTCTTCTTCACGAGGTCTTCCTTCCTGCGTTCTCCTGCTGCTGCTGTGTTCTCCTGCTGCGAGAGAGAAAGAGGAGTTCAGTTCTGGCGAGATTATCAGGGAAAAAGACCATCACGAAGGGGTGAGGCGAGGTGGTTGCTTTAGAGGTTTTTTTTTTTGGAGGAAAAAAAGTTTTATCTTGCTCGATTGTCTTGAAGAAATATCCAGCCGCTTTGACTTACTCTTATTCTTGGCTGCGAATTATTTCTGGCGTAAAGACTCCTCTTTCTGCTGCTGGGTGAAGAGAAGGAAACCCTGCATGCACTGAGTTGTGCTACTGCGTTTGATCTAGTTAGTTGCTGCTCTAGTGCGACTTATTGTTTGTTCTTGTCTTGCTGCATGAAGGTAACAGGGAGAAGACAGAGCTTCTTGGCTGTGAGTGAAGACACGCGATTGAACTCTGAAGTTGCTGTGTGATCTTATTTTTTTTGTTGCTCTTCTTGCTGCTGTCAGGAAGAGATGGGGAGACGAAATGGGTCACGAGCCATCACGACTCGAGTGGGAAGCTATGTTTCGTTGTGTGCACTCTCTGTTGCAGCGTTCTGTTGCGAGAGAGGGAAGGTGTGGAAGATCTCTGTCAGGTGAACAAATATTAGTGAACATGGTTGTGAGGTGGCTGAATAGGTAAGACGAAAGCCACGGTGTCTCTTTTTTGATGATGGAGATGGTGGTCTCTGTTGATTTTGAGTTGGGTTTGATGAAATGCTTGACGAGAGGAATAGGCAACCGTGCGTTGACGGCGACTGTCGCTGGCTGTGGGGTGAGATCGCAAGTGGTTATTGGCATGATCTGTAAACGAGGGAAATAAGTAGGTCGTGGTGATTTGTTGTGAGCGTGATGGCAGAATGAACAATGTAAAGAAAATATTTTGAGAATTGTATTTATTGTTCCTTGACTAAATATAAGCTTATATAAGCTAACTTCTACTTAATCTTGTGAAAATATGAAACTAAAAATTTTCTATACAAAATAAAGTCTTATTCTGACTTTCCTATTCTAACTTTCCTATTCTGACTTTACTTCTTTAACTATTCTGACTTTCTATTCTAACTTTCCTATTCTTGTACTTTTCTTTTTGTAGATATGAATCAATATTAGACTTGGGCTAGTTATGTTGAATGCAAGTCCTACATATTCTAACAATGATGAGAAGCAATTCCGATAAGAGGTGAAAATGATGGGGTTAGTTCATCACAAAAATCCTATAAGCCTTCAAAGCTTTTGCGTGGAGGACTGGAGGTTACTAAAAGATTGGTGGTTTACATGCCTAATGGTTCTTTAGGTTCTTATTTATTTGTTAAGGCTGGTTCCAAGATTCTCGAATGGAATATGAGATACAAAATTGCTTGAAGATTGGCTTATCTCCACTAGAAATGTAGATATTCCATCATATACTGTGACATCAAGCCAGATAACATACTTCTGGATGTTGAATTTAACCCCAATGTTGCAGAGTTTGATCTAACCAAGCTTCTAGGCCGAGACCTCAGTCGGGTTCTACCGACTATTTGAGAAACCAGAGGATATCTAACACCGGAATGGATTTCAGGTGTACCTATCACATCAAAAGCATATATTTGCAGCTACGGGTGCTTCTTGAGATTGCATATGGTAGAAGAAACTTAGACATGGTAGACGATGGTATGTTGGACTACTTCCCTGCTGTGTTGCAAGCAAATTGAACAAAGATGAAGAAATTCTTAGCTTGTTAGACCACAGGCTGGAGGGTAATGGGGATGTAGAAGCAGAGCTTGTAAAGTCGCCTGTTAGTGCATTCAAGATGATGACAGGGATAGGCCATCACTGGGACACATTTTTCAAGTTTTGGAGGGAGTCTTAGATGTTGACATACCTCCATTTCCAAGTTTTCTGCAAATGATTTCATACAACACAATGGAGAACAGAGCTGCTCTTGCATTTCCAATTAGTACAAATCCAGAAGCAAAGGCTGGGCAGGGTGGAGCATTGGTTAGAGACCATTCAGGCAGGGTGCTAGCAGCAGCCTCGGGAGCGCAAAGGAACCAATCTGTTATCCTGCATGAGCTGCAAGGGGTCGAAATGGGGCTGAAGCTGGCTGCTCAGACCCAATACAGGAAGCTCAACATCTGCATTGATTCAGCAACAGCAGTTCACGTGATCAAATCAGTCAAGGCACCTCCTTGGGAGGCCATGCATACTGTGAGACGAATCAAAGAGCAGCTGAAGATATTCGCAGAATACAAAATCATGCATGTTATGCGAGAGACGAATAGGGCAGCGGACAAGCTGGCCAGCATGATGTCGAGTGTGGCTTTCATAGAAGTCACGCCTAGCTCATTTGCGGAGGACATGAAAAAAAAAATTTGAAGATGCTAGTGGTAGGAAATATATGAGATTGTAATGTATTTTTTTTCTTTTTCTATGGTCTGGGGAGCCCATTTATACCCCACGCTTGCCTTTCAAAAAAACAAAAGGCTGACGCTTCAGCATTGATCTTTGCTTCGTGACAATATCAATTCCTTCAAGAGTTCTATATTGTAGACTTGGCAAAGTGTTGTACATCTGTTTTGCCTTATTCATATAAAGGTTAGGCAATCCTTAAAACCCCCGCACATTCTCAAAATACATAGAAGTTACTAGTTGAGTCATGTTTCCATATTTCCATTGTACTTTTGTACTGGAAGATAAATTATACTCAATCTATTACATGCTCTGTACTTGTTAAAAAATTAGTAATTTTTGTTCTTCCTATATGCTTTATGTCGGACCAATTTCTTCTTCAATACTATCTACTTCTGCAACTAAGGCAATCTATCAAACAAGATATAACATATGATTGTTTGATCCTTCCGCATCAGGTTTAACTTTTGAACAAAGATCTATTATATCAGAGCCTAAAATCTCTATTAGCTCTGTTACATATAGTTTTGAGAAAATAAGAGGGCCATTGTGGTATTAATCAATCTATCACTCAGTAGTAAAGAACCAACCCCAAGACAGTAGGAGATTGTCACCATACTTCAGTTTTTTTCTTGACTTTCTCAATTGACTAAAAGCGGTTGTTTATGCTCAAGTTAGAGCCTCAAACTGGACTCAATATGGAGTATTTCCAAGAAAAAGCACCTGGTACAAGTGAACGCAACCTGAGCTAGGATATATTCAGGTTGCCTTTCAATTCCTCTTTTGGGCTCAGTTTCATATGGGGCAAGCTATGCACCAAGCCATCAAATCTTTGAGTTAGTGCACCTTTACCAAATGCTCACCAAACCAGCTTAATTATATGTTCTGTTTGTAATGTGAGAACGTCATAGAGCTGTCCATCGGGTGCATGACCATGATAGTGTTAGAATATGTAGGGCTTGCACTCAACATAGCCAAGCAAAAGTTCAAGATTGATTCAACTCTACAAGAATAGGAAAGTTAGAATAGGAAAGTCGAAAGAGTTAAAGAAGTAAAGTCGACTCTATTTAGTATAGGAAGTTGTTTGTTTCCACAAGGTTAGGTAGAAGTTAGCTTATATAAGCTTGTATTCAATCAAGGAATAAAAATAATAATACAAATCTCCAAATATTTTCTTTACATGGTATAGAACAAATTTCTTTGGTGACCTAAGACTCCAGGGGACTCAAACTCTTCCTCGCATCCGACGACTACATACTTTGACCGTAGACGCAAGAGGCAGGAAAGGGAAATCACATTCTGCAACAGAGTTCACGCATAAGCAACAAGAAATTTCTATCAATCAATTACTGCAACTTCGCCTTCATCTTCAAGGCCAAGATCCACCACCATCTTTTTCATCTTATCGAATCAGAACATCACCACCATCAACGACGCTCATCGCAGCTTTCACCGACTCACACAACAAACAGATTCTTCCCTGCTTCGTTCACAAACACCACAACAACTACATAGCTGCACAAGCACACATCTTCTCAAAACAACAAAAATCATTTCACCTCACATCACATAAACAATCCCAGTCCTGCTTGAACCTCCACCATACTCTTCATCATCTTGACAGCCAGCCATCAAAAGCCACAACCACCGATCGACAACCACAATCACACCAGCTTGCGTCGATGTCAACCGCCACGCCATTGTCACCACAGACCACTGTCGACCTCTGAATTCTTTTATCTCGCTTCACAAACCATCGAAACCATCTCCAATCGCTATCCAACCAGATTTTTCCTTGTTACAGACCCAAAATTCTCCAAATCATATCTACTGTTCAACTCCAAATACATATCTAGTGTACATTAGAACCAACACCAATCTTATAGTTCTGAATCAACAAAGCATCTTATTCTCTCTTTCTTCTCTCTGATCCGAGCCAATCATTTCATCACCACAGATCAATGCCAGCCGGGCAAACACAGACTCTATACCATCCAACCTAAACATCAAAATCTTTCTCGCATAAACACAAACACACACAACAACTCACTACACCAAAAGGCTTGATTAGCTACACGAAGATGGTCACGGCTCAAAACCGTTGGTTTATTTGCCACAGCCAACAAACTGTGGCTATAATGGCAAGGGTTCTAAAACCGTGGCTATAAAAAGAAAATGCACCTGTGTTGCACGTGCTTGTGTGGAGAACTCGAATGGATTTCACGTGGGCAAAAACAATTTCGCGGTCTTGCAAAAAGAATTGGCGCTCCCGCCTCATTCCATTTTCATTTTAGGGTTTGTTAATCGCTCCATTTTCAGATCTGGTTTTGGCTCCAAAAAGCAAAAATCACAAATCTATTTTTGGCTCAAAAGCTCGAGGGGAGAATCGACCAAGACGATTTTGAGAAAATCAGATAAAGCTTTGGCATTGAATTTTTGTGTTGATTGCAGAAAAATCAGATAAAGCTCGATCGAAAAATCAGAGAAAGCTCAATCGAAAACTCTAGCCATCGACCTCGACCTTGTGGTGAGAAATCAGATACTAGATCTGAGCATCGTGCTTACTTGCGACCTCGACCTCGAGCTAAGTTCCGACCTCATGCTGAGTTGTGTTGATTGCAGAGAAATCAGAGAAAGCTCGATCAAAAACTCTAGCCATCGACCTCGACCTTGTGGTGAGAAATCAGAGACAAGATCTGAGCATTGTGCTGACTTGCGACCTCAAGCTGAGGTTTCGACCTTGTGCTGAGTTTTCACCTCGATCCAAAACCTTGACCTCGACTAGAGGTAATACACTGTCACTTGTCTTGAAATTTTTTCTTCTTTGGGTCTTTGCAATCTCAATTGTTCTGTTACATTTAGGTTTCTGATGAGTGTTTGGTACATTTTCATTAATAAATGGGGAAATTGTGAAAAATGGTGAAATATAATATGGGTTTTTCAGAAAAATCGAATGGGGTTGATGGGTTTTGCAGATAATCGAATGAGGAAGAAAATTCTAGAGATTTTTTCTTCTTGATGGGTTGATGGGGAAATTGTTATGTCTGTTAAGTGTTTTTTTCTTCTTGAATGAGGAAGAAAACCAGTTCTTGAAATTTTTTTTTTTTTCAAATGTTCATTTTTACTGATTTTTAAGAAATAGAGATTTTTATGTTTGGCTTCAACCGGCTCTTAACTATAGTGCGTAATAAAATTTATTTATTTTTGCTAATTTTAGGGATTAGTAAATCTTCTGTGTTGCTCTCCATCATTTGAAGCTATTCTCAAACTCTTTTGATTCCATCTGGATAAAGGTAATTCTTTCAGTTTAGTAATATCTCAACATTGAAGTAATTAGAAGTTCAAATTATTTCAGTTAATTAGTGTAATGTTTTATTTCTATCATGTCTTGGATTATATTATGATGGTACTAGTTTTCACCTCATGTCGAATAACTATTTAGCTTATTACTTTTCTCAAATGAATTGATGATGTTCATCTTGCTTGCTATACAATTATTTTCTGTAAATTGTGTATTTGTTTGTATATATGTTTGTTTACATGTACCTATCATGACTTAGTTCTTGGATAGTAGTGAAGTATATACTATGTGGTGGTGGTGGTAGTGGTCGACACGAAATATATTTCAGTCTTTAAAGGAGAACCACAAAGTACATAGACATATACTTCACATCACCAGTGGCAGAATTTTCGCATCAAATGTCCTTTTATCAGTCATGTTAGCTAGGTAGATTCCTTATATTTTTAAGGCTATGTTTGATTACAAAGATAGCAGAATTGTATAGAAAACAAGTGACAAGAGAAGATGACCATAGTGTTGTAAAAATTTCCATGATGTCCACCCCCTTAAAATATTTTCTACCTTCAAATTATGTGTTCTTGATTCCACTTTGGCCTTTGCTTGTACTATTTTTTTTACTGAAGGTTTTTATTTCAAAGTCTAAATGAAAACGAAAGGGAGAGTAGCGTATATGAAAGTTGTGATCTTTCACCACACATCATCGGATAAAGCTTTTCTCCCTTGCAAACTATTTTTATAGGCTTCCATGGAAAATAAAAATAAGAATCAAAGATACCTTGATATAAAACTTAGTGCTGAACAAATCTTCAAGACTTCAGGAGTCTTAACGAAGATAGCAAAATCTTTGATCACTAGGAAAAATCATGTTTATCTTGGTGTTTCAACAAAAGAATTTACTTTGGATATTAAAGATACTACTGGTAGAATTAATATACCACTAATAACAAAAGAAGATATTAAGCTAGAAAAGGATAAAATACCTTCTGACATAAGAAAAAAGATTGATTACATTCACATAGGTGGTGTACAAATCTGTATAAAGTCTACATTTAGACAAGGAATCAATAGTCCTATTCTATTATATGTTACCTAATTTTCATGAGTGTTTGACTAAAGTTAATCTTTTAATTTTTGGTGTGTAGAAATGTCAACAATTCCTTTAGATAAGTCATGGATGAACAAACCAGGAAGTGCAATGTATATATACGGCGTTAGACAATTCCAAAAGTTTGTTGAGGATAATGCAAATGGAGATAGTTTTTTTCCTTGCCCATGTGTTCGATGTAGGAACTCGAGGGAAAACATTAGTATTGACTACATAGGTGTTCATTTGTTAAGTCATGGCATTGATACCAATTATGTCACGTGGATACATCATGGAGAGAATATAAACAAGCAGGTGATTGATTTACTAGTGGTTGAACCTGATGATGCCTTTGAATATCCTAGGATGAGCGACCTAGTTGATGATGTATTCCTCAACATGTAAACTGTGGAGGCTGATGATGGGATAAATGACTTGAATGACACCGTTGAAGAATGTTTTGGCGGTAATCCAGAAGGTGGTCCGGAACTTTCTTGTGAACCTGAGACAGTTATGAACAAGAAGTATCAAAAGTATAAGGAAAAAACGACTATGCATTTCTACAATGGGTGTCCTAAGGATAAGACCACGTTGTCCACCATTATTGAATTGCAGAATTTCAAGACTCGTTTTAGTTGGAGTGGTAATAGTGTGACGATGTTGTTAAAGTGACTAAAAACCATATTGTCGGATGATTGTAATTTGCCAGATAACTACCCAAACATGAAAAACACAATTAAATATATGGGGATGGAATGTAAGACAATACATGCATGTGCTAATGGATGCATACTCTATTGGAAAGAATATGAGGGTCTGGTTACTTGTCCAAAATGTGGTTCTGGTAGGTATAAGGTTTATGTGGATGACGATGACAACGAGTCTGGCAAGGTATACAGGAAAGAAGCTAAAAAGGTTGTAAAGTATTTTCCATTGATTCCAAGGTTGAAATTTTTTTTTAACATACCGTGGATTGGTGAAGCAATGACTTGGCACAAGGATGCTTGTTCAGATGGGAATTTGATGAGACATCCATGTGATTCAGCACAATGGACTTCAACAAAAATAAGATGGCCAGAGTTTGCCTCTGATAGTAGGAATTTGAGACTTGCAAGATCGATTGATGATTTTAACCCACGTGGAAATCTAAGTAATGTTTATAGTTGTTGGCCAGTAATAATAGCACCTTTGAATCTTCCACATTCTTTATGCATGAAAAAGGAGTTTTGTTTGTCAACCTTGTTAATATCAGGGCCAAAAGCACCCGGAAAGAATATTGATGTTTACCTGGAGCCATTAGTAGAAGAGTTGAAGGAATTGTGGGCAGATGGTGTTTCAACTTGGGATGTGTATACTAAAAGCAATTTTCGGTTGAAAGCAATGTTGTTTTGGGGTATCCATGACTTTCCTGCTTATGGGACTCTATCTGGTTGTAATGTTCATGGTTATAATGCATGCCCTATTTGTATTGATGATGTAGAATCTGAACGTCTTTCAAACAGTCGGAAGATATGCTATAGAAACCATCTACGTTTTTTACCTACAAAACACAAGTTTAGAGATGACAAATGATTCAACAAATATGTTGAACATTGTCGTGCTCCACGACGATTATCTGGCGTAGAAGTTGAACGAAGGATAGTGAAAATTTTGGAAGGTAGCTCTACACAAGGTAGGGTTAGTGGTCAAAAGTGCAAGAATATGGTTGATAATGATAACGTCAATGATGAACCAACCAATAACATTGCGCCACTTTGGTCTAGAATGTCCATTTTATTTGATTTGTCATACTGAAAGTTTGTTGAGCTACGGCATAATATTGATGTGATGCATACTGAAAAGAATGTCATTGAACACTTATTGAACATATTGTTGAATGTCTTTAAGAAAACAAATGATGGTGAGAATGCTCGAAAAGATATGGAAGACATGGGAACTCATAAGAGATATTGGTTGAGCCATGACACTGAAACGGGAAAAACTTCAATGCCAAAAACATCATTTGCCTTGACCAAGAAATAAAAAAAATTATTTATGAATACACTAAAAGAGTTGAAATTGCCAAGTGGATTTTCATCCAAGTTGAGTAATTGCGTTCTTGGCAATCCCCTGGAGGTAAGAGGATTGAAGTCACATGACTACCATGTCATTATGCATTATTTACTTCCAGTTTTGCTTAGACATGTATTTCAAGAAGGATAAAGATTTAAGAATTGTTATTCAAAGAATTAGCTTATTCTTTAATATCTTATGTGCTAAAGTAATCAACAAAATAGATCTTCAGTTGGCACACAAAGGTGTGATTGAGGCAATTTGTGTCCTTGAAAAAGAGTTTTCGCCTTCATTCTTTGTTATAAATGTGCATTGCATGACTCATCTAACCGAGGAAGTGATGCTTGGTGGTTCAGTTCGATATCGATAGATGTATCCCTTTGAGCGGTAAATAACTTTTCTAATTTTAGTGCACGTCATCACGTTATCTTATTATATTATATACTAATTTATCATTTTATTTATGATTGATATGTTAATGAAACGATACAAAGACTATGCTAAAAATTTCAGATACATAGAAGGATCAATAGCAGAAGCATACCTTGTAGATGAATCTGTTACATACTGCATGGAGTATATGACGAAGCCACCGTTCGGAACTCACAAACACAGTCAAGAGGAGTGGCTTGATGTAGATGATGAGTATGCCGATGAAAATCCATTGGATAAAGGAAAAAACTATATGCTAAATAATGTACAATTTAAACAAGCTCAAAGATGGGTTTTCAATGCACTTGCTGATTCGAGTGATTGGAAAGAGTAAGATATATAATATTTTATTTTTTTTAATAACTAGAAATCTAGAATTATGATAATATGGTAACTTGTGTAGAAAATACAATGAATATTGCATGGAGTTGGCTACACAAAGTTAATAAAAAAGGTCAAGGAAATTCGTTGAGAAAGCCACTGATTTTATTCCTTGGTTGTGTAATGAGGTATTTTATAATGTGTATTTATTCATATATATATATATATATATATAATTTTTTTTTCAGATTTCAGTTCTAAGATGATTTGTTTTACAATGTAGTTGGAAAAGGCTGGGGAAACAAATACCACACTTTGGAGGTTAGCCAATGGTCCACAATTTTTGGCAACCCGATATCCAAAATATTATGTAAATGGTTTCACATTTGCGACAAGTTCTTCAGATGAATGTTTGGTGACACAAGATAGTGGTGTATACATGGATGCCATTGATCTTTTTGTTGCTAGTAAGAAAGATAAGAGGCCAAAGGACAAACTAGTCAAATGGTATGGAGTTGTTAGAGACATACTGGTGCTAGACTATATAGATTTCAAAGAAACAGTCTTCTATTGTCATTGGGTCAAAGTGGAAGATAAGAAAAATGCATATAAGGTGGACCCAATTTGGAACCATGAGATGGTAAACTTGTCGAAGCTAAAAGACAAAAGAAATGTGGAAGAGGATCCATTCATTTTAGCTCAAAAAGCAAGTGGGGTATTTTATTCGAAAGATCAATCAAATGATGGGTGGCATGTAGTTCTACATACTCAAAGAGGCTTGAACACTAATGTCGATAAAAAGGAAACTCCCACTAGGGCTGAACAAAAAACCGATCAAACCGACCGAGCTGATCAAAACCGAACCGATTGGTTCGGTTCGGATCGGTTTCGGTTTAAAAAAATGCAAAACCGAAGTGGTCGGTTCGGTTTTCGGTTTCTATGTGATTTAAACCGACCAAACCGAACCGAACCGAATATTTAAATATATTATATTATTTATATATAAAAATAAAATATATTTTATATATAAATAATATAATATGTTTAAATATTCGGTTCGGTTCGGTTTTATTTCGGTTTTGGTTCGATTTTAGTCGGTTCGGTTACGGTTTGCATAAATTGAAATCGGTTCGGTTTCGGATCGGTTTTGTTAATGGTCGGTTCGGTTTCGGTTTGAAAATTTTAAAACCGACCTAAGTCGGTTCGGTTCACGGTTTAGGTGAAAAACCGAACCGACGGTTCGGTTTTCAGCCCTAACTCCCACTGTGTATCAAAGCATCTTGAAAGACAACCCCAACCTGAAGAGCTTACAGGAATTTTAATTAACTATGCTACAATATTTTTTGATGCATTTCTAATTCTATTTTAGTTAACATCTTTGGTTGAGACCAATTATTTTGTCTTTGTTTCTTATTTTGACTTTTGAGTTGGGAAATGGAAGCTTTGTAGCTAAGTATTCAGATTGGCTTTTCCAATTCTTTATAAAAATCTATTTGTGGTGATATGTTGTGGAAGGAAACTATCTATAAATGTAGTGTATATAGTTGTTTCTTATTTCTTTTTGTTTGATAATGGTTAATATCTATAATTTCATTGGTAGAAATGGGTAGTATTCGAGGCAATCTCTCCACCAATGATGTCACTACATCTACAAATGATGACAGTGAAGTTAAAAAGACCATAAAGTTCAATGTCCATGGTTTAATAGTTGGACCTGATGCTAGAAATTTCAATAAACGCATTGGAAATCTTGTTGAAACACTTGTGCCCATCAAATTCAAGGGTTGGCACCATGTTACTGACAACTAAAAAGAGGATGTGTGGAATACCCTCAAGGTGAGATTTTACATCATTGATTTTCATAATGTTTTATTTTATTGTCAACTTATATCTCAATGGCTTATTTGCAGCGTGAATACGACATCCCAAATTATGTGAAAAGGAGTGTGCATTTGAAAATGCCAGAATATTTGAGAAGGTTCAAGGCAGATCTTAGGAAGGATTGTTTGGATAAGTATCCTACCATTGAGGAACAAGAGAAGCATGTTCCAAATGGTGTAAGAGAGGAGGATTGGAAGGAGTTTGTTCGCTATGAAAGCACCCCTGAAGCGAAGGCAATTAGAGCCCAAAATACCAAAAACAAAAAGGCTTCAAAGTATGTATGGGGGGGGGGGGGGGTGGCCAAAAGAGTGCTGCAGAAGTGGAATATGAAATGGTAATTGAGTTTCTAGCTACTAGTATAATAATAACCATTTAACTATATAGGCTGAGACTAATCTTTCAAGTATATAGGTTGAGAAGAACCCTGATGGGGAACCAGTCACACACACTGATATATGGATTGTTTGTCACACGGGAAAGGATGGAAAACCCATGCATGGTGCTGAACTATATATGGTATGTGCCCAATGATGTCTTTTATATACAATTCTTAATTTACTTTGTAGTTGTTTGAATATTATTTGTGTCCTGTGTTATTTTTTTTTTCATTCTTTTTAAGGAACAAGTTAAAACAAAAATGGCCGCCTTGCAATAATCTTCAACCCAGGGTACCACTGACCTCACTATTGATAATGATCCTCTAAGCCAAGTGTTTGGCCAAGAAGAAAGGGGACGTGTTCGTTATGTTGGAACCACCGTTTCTAAAAGGAAGTATGATGCTTCACTTCCCGCTCGTTCATTGATTTTGGATAAAACATTGGAAGTAAAAAAATTGAGCCAAAAATATGATAGATTGGAAGAAAATGTTCAATGGATACGAGATAGACTTGAAAATGGAACTTATGTGAGACCATCAATAAGTGAGGGAACACAAGGATGGACACAAAGAACTGAAGATACACCTTCATCTCGTGCACAATCGACAAGGCAACCAGAAAATTCATTACCTCCATCTCCATTACCACCATCTTCTCAAGGTGTTGCGAGGTTTCCTTCTCCAAGCAATCATGTTCCTTCAGTGTCAAGGACTTACAAAGTTTGTGATTGGCATAAGAATGTCATTGCGATAGCAAAAGAGGTTGTAGATCACATCCATCGATTCTCTTGTGATTGCCATGGATCATTGAACCTTGCAACAAAGATCAGACTTTCCTTATGCTTCAAATATATGACTGAGGTGAAACTTTACAAGAGTGATCCAAAAGGAGACATGATGGGGGATTTGGACGTTGGCGATTTCTTCGTATGGTGTAAAAAGCATGTGGAATTTGATGATTGATAGTTACAACTACCTTGGTAGTTACAACCTTGAACGATATCCTTGATGCTTGCTATTTTTGTGGACTTGCATGCAATACTGTAGTACTTAGTAGTGATACGTTCATTTTTGTTTTTTGACTTACACACTTCTGGCTGATTTGGTTTTGGTAGTCCCAAATTTGTAATTTTAATTTGGATTTGGTAGTCCCAAATATGTAATCTTAGTAGTGTTGTTTTCTTGTTGAATATA
Organism: Berberis thunbergii; assembly: GCA_003290165.1. Taxonomy (NCBI): domain Eukaryota; kingdom Viridiplantae; phylum Streptophyta; class Magnoliopsida; order Ranunculales; family Berberidaceae; genus Berberis; species Berberis thunbergii. The sequence goes on along the minus strand of QNQO01000328.1, from coordinate 691,248 downwards.
TGTATATATATACTTACCTATGTTTTGTAAATTTATAACAACCCTTTTTTAACTCCGCCAATTTGAAGTTCTTTTTTACACTGCCGGTCCAAAGCCCGGATAAGGGAGGAGGGATGAGGGCATGTTTACCTTTATCAATTTTTGTGTTAAGTTTCATTATATTTTTTTCATTGTGATATGGTTATTTGGTTCTTATATATATGCAGCAAACTCAGCAGATTGAAACTCAGTAGGTGCTAGTGTGAAAAAGATTCATCTTTACAAGGTACATATATTTCTCTATTTCAGTTGTTTATTAAGGTTTTATTTTTTTATTTTTTATTTTTGGAAAGCGAGCGGGGTTATTTAGGATCCCTGAACCTGAAAACAAAATGATTGTTACATTCTCAAGTACATCATGCCTATTCTATCTTCATACACAATCTTCTTCAAGTCCTCGGCAAATGAACTTGGTATAACTTCCATAAAAACATTATTAGGAAGCAAGCGAGCTAACCGATCTGCAACTCTGTTAGTTTCTCTATAAGCATGACTGACTTTATAGTTTTCCAGTGAGCTAAGCATGTATTTAATTTTGCGCAATATGTGTCTAAGATTCCATGCTACGCATTTGTCCAGTGAACTAAGCATGTATTTAATTCTGCGCAAGTTAATCCCGGCCTCGAGTCCTTGAAGCTCATGTTTGATAACTGAGTGCCCTGTTGCAGACCGCGTGATGCTGCGATACTATCCCTTGCATAACTCCTTATAACAGCGCCATACCCACCAGTGACTCCTTGTAGCGAGCCATCAGAGTTGCTCTTGTACCAGCCTATAGGCGACTTTGTCCATTGACAAACTGTAGTGTGCTTGTTTTTATATAATACATCCAGGTTCCATTGCCCAAATAGCTCCTTATTATGCGCATTGCCTTCAACAATAACTAACTTTGTTAAATCAGTTTCATCAATGCAAACTTATCATATCCAATCAACTGGTTTGAGCATCTAACCCTCTGTTGATGGGCCCTTACCCTATTTTCTGCCATTTTCTGATATGTACGTTAATCTCCAAATTTCACCTCCTTCTGTGCCAATCCTGTAGGATGATTATGTTGTTTAGAGTTTCGAGCGTGGTATTTCTGCTCAAAATGTTGGTGCCTTATCATGGGAAATAGCTCCGGTGAGGCTTCTAGCATATTCTGTTGAAGCATACTTATAAATTGTGAGAAATTTTCATTGCCTAGGATGGTCATCTCTGCAGGTTGAGGTTTCTGGAGGGAGAAGAAGACCACCAACCTTGGTTGACAAGGATGAAGGACTAGGAAAGGTAAAAAAGATTTTTGTTATGCGATTTATTGTCTTTCAAGCACTGTCTCTTACTTATTTAGTGTAAACTAGTTTTGATGATCCATTTGCAGCCATTTTTGTGTTGAAAATGGTTTTCATTAATATCCTTCTCATGAAAACACGATGAGGCGAAGTCGAATGCTATTTGTTTCAATAGAGGCAGTTGGATATCTGGTTCATATCTGAAGTTTGTTTAAGTTGCTATTTGTAAATTAATTGTTGACATTTCTATTAACAATGAAAAATAAAGTGTAAAATTAGTAAGTTTAGAAAGTCAAATAATGAAATAAGAATTAAAAAGAAACAGATACCAATCTCAAGCTGAATCTACTACAGAAGTAGAGGTCAGTTTTACAGAAACAGATACCAATCAGGGAGTATGTCCTGTCAATTTGATTTATTGATTTCAATCTACTTGCTTTATGTGTCACGATTCAAATGCTAATCTGCCACCACTTTTTTTTTCCTTCAATTTGATCCTGTAAAATTAAGGAAGCTCATACCAAGTTTCAAAGAAATTGGTGATTTTGTTACTGCTGGAAATGCATCTAGTATAAGGTCTACTCTCTCCTATGAATGCATTGTTCGGTAATGGTTTATTTGCTAGTTTAACTCTCTTGTGAGCCTATTAGTTCAAAATGAAATGCCTAGCTCTCCTGGACTCCTATTTTCATTCTAAGAGCTACAATCTTGCTCATTATATTAATAGCTTTCCAAGGAGGAGTAAAAACCTTTTCAATAATGTTAACATCCTGAAGGTTATCTATGCCTATTTCCAAATTAATAACATTTTTTCTCCTCTAACTCCATTCCCATACACACAGCTTGAAGCTCCAACATCTGCACATCATCTCTGTCTACCACTGTATACATAATGGAAAATGATATGGATGCTATGAAAAGGAATGCTACATGCTAAAAGCCTGGAAATTTGGTTTGATGGTCATTACTCAAGGATCCTAACACTCGACCACGCTCCAATTTGACACCCTTGTCCACCCACTATGGACATTAGAAAGATGGTGGCTTGTCAAGTTTTTCTTGTCAATATTCACCACTTGGTTTTCGTAGACATACGAAGAGTGGAGGTGGTGGCGGTGATTTTTGGGGGAGTGATCTGCGGAGAGAAGAAAGTGGGAGGGGAAAATTTGGTGTTTAGGTGTTTTTTTCTCAATCAAAATTAGTTTAACAATTTTGCTGACTAGGACCATGAGTTGGTTTCCGCATAGACTTCCACCTATGAGGCCACATCAGGGAGTCATGTTGGAGTCATTTTTTTGAGTCCGACTAGAAGTGTAGAACCACTCAATCTGTTTTAACTGTCAACAAACACTTGGAAAAAATATTCAGCCGGATACCCATCAATGCCCAATGAAACATCAACCACAAGGCTATCCAAAGCTACCAAAACTTCCCCTTAAGAGATTTTTATCCATTTCTGTGTCAATATCTCCAGAAATATGGTTGAACTGAATAGCATCCAAAGTAGGATGCCACAACTCTCCCGTTAACTGACCTTTAAGGAAAGAAACTAAGACAGCTCTCATGTGAACTGACCTTTAAAGAAAGAAACTAAGTATTGTGCTATTGCATCCTTTTTTAGAACCACTTCCTCTCCGACCACTAGAAATTCAATTGTATTTGTAATTCTTCTACCATTTGCCATTCTGATTTTCCTGATTTTTGCTTCCAACTAATGAATTCCCTCTTATGAAATTTGTCCAAATCTACTTTGAGAGCTAATCTTTTATTCCATTTGTGTAAAGTTTATGAAAATAAGTTTTTTAGTTGTTGCAGGGTAGTGACTCAAAGGTGATTAGTATCCTTTTCTCAGCAAAGATAATTCCACCGTGCTTGCGCAGCATGGAGATGGGCGGTGATTTGTCCAAAACGGTAAATGATCTTTCTTCGAAATATCCACTCTTGCAGTAGAATGTTGTTTAGTTGTTGATTGTCCTAAATGTTAGGTAGTTATAGATAAACCTTAAATTGAACCTTATGGTATATTACATGATTGTTAGTTTGTCTGCTTACAGTTTCAAGTATATAATTGTTTAATGCCCTAGATTTTGATTTTCTATGTCAATCAATAGCTAATACGAGAGCATTATATATTGACTTGGCATTTGCATGATCTTTTACATGAATAAGAGGAAACAGATGATAATTGAGAAGATCCTACTGGTCGATACATTGTTAACTTGGTTGCAGGTTCTTTATTTTTTCAGTGTTGAGATAACTTCGCCAATCTGGATGAACCCTCAATTTTGTAAAGATCATGTAGATCCGTGCTTTATTCGCCTTTCCTGTAAGATTCGTGCTTTATTCGCCTCTTCTCTCATTTCTCCACAACCACAGTCCAGTCCACGTGCAGGCAGCAGCAAGCAGAGAACAAAATCTTCCTGATGCAATCTTCAAAAACATCGTAAATTTTCTAACCCTAGTTTATCTCATTTCTAACCCTAGTTTCTCAAAAACATGGTAAATTTTCCTTCCACTGATTTCCTCTCTCAAACTTCAATCAAACCTCTCCTCTCCCTTGTCAATGTAATAGATATTGGATTTTATAAACTATAAGTTTGTGAATTGTGACAAGTAGATATGAATTTGTAGCTTGGATTTGTATGTTGAAATCTGAATCTGATTTTGTAGCTTTGAATCTGATTTTGTATGCGGAAATCTTATTTTGTAGCTTGGATTTGTATGTAGTATGTTGAATCTGAATTTGATTTTGTATGCTGAAATCTGAAGTGATGATTTTGTATGCTGAAATTGAATTGTTGATTTTGCTGAATTTTGTATGCTATAACAGAATGTACATTCTTTATTCTTTATATTACAAATTCCTTGTTTGTACATTCTTCATTCTTTATGTATATAGTCACATCCTTGCAAGATCTTTGGTCGTCACTTGGTAAGGAAAGTTCATTTTTCATATCCTGTATTTTTGGTTTGATGAAAAAATACCATTAATATTCTAGAACTAGACATTATAGTAGACACGGAAAAGTGTGTGCTGGAATGTGGGGCATTTTGTATGCTGAGGGAGGAATGGGTCTTTCTGAATTCTTCATCATTCTGCCGTCAGCTTAAATTCCCCTTTAATCAAAATTTTCAAGGCTCTAGTTTCAGTGGAAATGCAAATTATGCAGGAAGGTCTGGAGTCTTGGTGAGTGGTGTAGGTTATCTTTTTAGGGAAACAGATCTTGAATGTTTCAAGAGGGAAATTCTGACTTAAGAATGTCAATAGTTGAATGTGATTCAGTGGCAGTCTGCTCTGCCTTGTGAAAGAATTGTGGATATCTGTTTTGGTATGGGAGGAACTTTCATCATGTTTTATAGGTTTTGATGGTTGTTTAATTACATATTATACATTTGAAGTGACATGGTGTAGATTTGTCGTTGGTTTCACATTGTGCCACTCAGGTGTTTAGTAGTTATTGTAGATTGAAGCATTACAGAAATTGGAGGTTGGCAAGGTTGAATCACCAAGGGTGGTTTTGTGGTTGAAATAAACTACCAAAGGTGGTTAATGAAATGAGATTCTTTGTTTCAAGGAACCGTAGGAACCGAACCATTGTAAACGATTCGAGTTAGGTTCGGTTCCAACGTTCAAAATAGAGGAACCGATCCGAATCGAAATCGTTAAAATTTTATACGGTTCGAGTTAGGTTCCTCAAAATTTGGAACCGAACTGAACTGTGCCCACCCCTAGTGGTGGTGCTCCATGGTGGAGCTATTGGAGTGTTGGCATTACCAACACAATTGGTCCAACCATGGGGATTGAAGCTTTGAAGTACATCAGTTACCCTGCTCAGGCATGATGAACTTTCTGAATTTCATTATTGCACTTAACCTTTTACCATCCAGTTGTATGACCGTAAAGGGAAATTTTTTAGGCAGTTGCAGCTTATTAAGCGGATAAGCATTGATAAGCTCAGAGCTTGTCAGGCAAACACCCTACCTATAAAAAATTTAAAACAGAGCCCAGATTTTAATTTGCTGCATTTATATGTTTTATGTGTAGTTCAAACAATGTCGAGTGAATTCAAAATGATTGACAGTTCAATCTACAAAATTTGATTATTCTTTTTTTTCACAAATATTGTGCTATGTCGAAATTGTTGTAGCCCTATGAATTAATTATACTTGATGTTAGTCTCGTTGCCTTGCATTGCTTGCAGGTCTTGGCAAAATCTTCAAAATGATTCCAGGTAATAAGTTATTATCATTATTGTTATCATTCTTTTAGGTGGTCACAAAGCTTCGCTTCTTATACACATCTAGGCTTAATTGCCTAAGGAGTTATCTTTTTGAAAATATTTGTATCTTGTTGGTGCAGAACGTGAATTTAATAGATACTTGACTTCATTTGAATGCAATTCCAAGGTTCCATTTTACGATTGATTTTGTATTTATCTAGTATATAGTTTGTGGAATCCTATTCGTGTCAGAGGCATGACACGGTAGCCGTGTCGTAGGTACGGGTACACGCCACATGGCAAGGGTCTGGTCGATCTTAGTAAGGACTGATTTTGCAGGTGTGGGGCTGTGATTTTGCCGCAGCAGCAAAAAAAATGTAATTTTTTTTTGTTATATTAATTTGCAACGGTTTCAAACCCTCGCAACAAACTAGATTTCTTTTTTTTTACTGACAACTGCTTAAAATCGTGGTACTTCATGCGTGCAACGGCTTACACCCGTGGTCCTTCATGCTTGCAACGGCTGTGAGACCAAAGGAATTCAAAATAAATGATAAATGTTGCCACGGTTATGAAACGTGGAGCCTCTAGCCATGCCTATTAGCCGTAGCTAAACCGTGGCTAAATGCAGAAAATAATCAAGCGTCATCGACCATAAAACCATTGTTAAGCCGTCAATGGTGATTTGGCGATGCCTCAAATGACCAGACCTCTAAGCTGTGACAATAGGTTGTCCCCATGGTCCCAAACCGTTGCTGATGGATATTTTTTGTGTAGTGACTCTCTTACTCAATTTCACCACCAAACCCAAACTAACATCATCATAAATCATCTCTTGCCCAATTTCACAACTACACAATACTGAGCAAAATACAGACTTCATCTCGACACCACTACCAGACTCGATCGACGACACCATCGCATGCTCCCTACTTCTCAACAAACAATCTATCCCTTTAACCAATCAGACATCACTCTCATATATACCTCCATCAAGCAAGAGAAGTCTATTGTTCTCTTTGTTTTCCTCAACGCTGAGCTTACACAACCCCTAAATCACAGGTCGTCACTCACCCTAAAACTCCATCTCGAACAGTCCCTTCGCAACCTCAAGTCTCTCCAAGTCCAAAGACTGAACCACAGCTTCCAGCAATTCAACCACAACCAGCAACTCAAAAAACTTCTCAGTCTCCATCACCTTTTCGAAGATCTCATATCTAGCCAGAAACTCTCCATCGTCTTCTCTCTTCATCACGCTTCAATCTAGTAGCCGCTACCTCGCCATCGTTAACCCCTCTCACCTGACTTGATCTTCTCTCGCCCTTCATCTCGATCGCACAACTAAACGAACAAAACCAACGAAACAGAAAAAGATAGCAGAAGTTTTATAAACTCTTCACACTATTGGCACCCCAACTTTACTCTGTACCACCACAAAAGCTCCAAAAAAATTTAATTCCAGCACCAATGTTGAACAATGCAGCATCAATGCAGAGCAATATCAAAATTTGTGTTAAACAATTTTTCAAAGAAAATAAAAATATCAGCACTAATGCTGAGTAGGGGTGGACACAGGACAGGATGGGACGAGATATACCCATCCCTATCCCATCTCCTTCATACGGGATCGGGACGGGATCAGCGTGCTGCCTGTGACTCCTGTGAAGATTATCATCATATAAGAGCGTGAAAAATAACTTTTTTATAATTAGATATAGAGCGTGAAAAATAACTTTCTTAAACCTACAAGCAAATTGCAAGAATCTGGAAATAGTTATGGATAACACCTAAGTAGTGAAATACCCACCAATATAGAGGCGACCCCATGGAAAATCCAAGGTCTCATAAACCAGATCAGCTTTTGAATATACGTTCTCTGACACTACAAAATAACTCCTATTGCCCGAGGGTGAGTAGCATATTACCTAGCAGGCTTTAGTCTTAAACCAAATTAATAATGGATAAAAAAGACATATCTGAATATGTCTATCAATATGCTTATAACATTGTATACGTAACGAGCACGTGATTGATTGCAAACCTCCCTCAAGTGCTAATGTAGTTGGGATGTTTGGGAGAGTTCAATTTGCTTTTGTTTTCATCTGTTTTCTCCTTGAAACTTCAGATAAACCCAGAAATGATAGCCTCAAGAGACACTCATATATAGTCTAAATCGATATTACATAATATATAAAACCCAAAATAAAATAAATGAAATTCAAATGCAATCTTGAACATCAAAAGATGAAGATCCCAGAAAGGATTCAAATGCAAACACCATGAGTTTCTGTCAGTCATCTTTAAGTTTATATGAATAAAAATAAATAAATAAATAAAATATTAATAATAAATATTAAAAAATTAGTTCGGGACGGGACGAGATTGGCGGGATTGAAAATCTTCATCCCATCCCATCCCATTCTAGATCGGGACGGGACGGGATCGGGATGAAATTATTCAATCCCATTAAGACCCGAAAAAATCGGGACGGGACGGAACGTGATCGGGATTGCGGGATGGGATGCCCACCCCTAATGCTGAGCAATATCAACACCAATGTTGAACAATCCAGCACCAATACTGAGTACTACCAATATTTGTGTTGAACAATTTTTTCAGCCTTCGCGCTAAGAGGTAGTCATGCTACTCGAGTCGAACCACTAGTCGCTCACTCGACAGTTGTGATTTCTTCATACCAGAATTGAAAAGTCGTGCTTACTCAAGTCAAACCATTAATCATTCACTCGACAGACATGATTTCTTCATACTAGAATTGGATAGTCATGTTGACTTGAGTCGAACCATTAGTCGTTTACTCGACAATTATGATTTCTTCATTCATACTTTATTCAGAATCATCCAGAAGCATCTCGACAATCATGCTGATTCGAGTCGAACCATTAGCAACTTCATTTGACAGTCATGATTTCTTCACCAAATTGGACTTCAAAGTTTCCTCTCCAAGCTGCACATTTCATGTGCGTCTATATGTTCAGCTTGCGGGGGTTGGGGCATGTTAGAATATACAGGGTTTGCACTCAACATAGCCAAGTTCAGGTCCCAAATTGATTCACCTCTATAAGAATAAGAATATGAAAGTCAGAACAGTTAAAGAAGTAAAATCAGAATAAAACTTGATTTTATATAAGAAGTTTTAAGTTTCTCATTTTCTTAAGGTTAGGTAAAAGTTAACTTATATAAACTTATATTCAATCAAGTAATAAAAAATAATAATACAATTCTCCAAATACGTTCTTTACAAATAAGCCAGGTATGAGTTTCTCTAAAGAAGGCTTTGGATCGGGTATGAAAACCAGGAATTGGGCCCAAGTCAGCTTATGTGGTAGTAGGAATTGATGCAAGACAACCATATATATAAACAATAGAATATAAAGGGGCGTTTACGAGGAAATGTCTCTAAGGGGGGTGTATTGTATCTGGATTTTGTGGGCAATTTAATAAATTCCATGGATTCTGAAAATCCAAGTGTATTCAATTTGGATTTTAAAAAGTCCACAAAAGTCTAGGGGTATTCAATCAGGATTTTAAAAAGTCTTTCTGAAATCCACAAAGTCCAGGGGTATTCAATATGGATTTCAAAAAGTCCACAAAAGTTTTAGGGTATTCAAAATATCATTCATATTTATGGATTTGGAAACTCATGGATTCTCATGGACTTTGTAGTGTTAGGTATAAATAACAAAGTTCAATAGTTTGCCAGCCTCCATATCAAAGATTTCAACGTGAAAAAAAAGTCTCTCAAAGTTCTTCCTTGTGCCACCCGTGAAGAGGTTGGTTCTCATCCTCTTGTTTTCTCAATTCTTTTTCTATCTTTGCATAGTGTTCATAGTTGCATCATTGATGATTTTGGATTAGGGTTTGAATTAAATTATTAGGGTTTATAAGTTGTGTTAGGGTTTGGATTAAATTAAAATACGTATGCTATCATAATGGTAACATCTTTTTGCTGTATGGTAAAAGGATTCTTTGATTTATCATGATGACATAATGAAATTGGTGATGATGTTTGTGAACCTATTGTCACACTTTGGTTACACATGTCTTGCACCGGCAGTCATCAAATGAACTATCAGGCAAACATAAGATAAATTCCTTGTGGATTGATGTAACTGTTGAAATTCCGTAGTTTACAGGTAACAGTGATGTTACATGAAAATGACTTCACTTGATTGCTGTACAGACATCGCTGGATGATTGATCATGGTTTGTCTTCGATTTTTCTAGACTTCCTAGACTACATTGTTTGACATTGTGGATATACATTCTTGAGTGACACTGTCCTTCCTTTACATTTAGGCTGAAAAAATTACTTCATAAGTTACAATCAACTCTTTCTTCCATTTCCAATCTTCTTTACTTTCTTGCATGATCTGAAAGTCTGTTTTCGAGTTGATTCAAATCCTTGGAAGACTCTGCAAACTCCTCTTTGTACATCTCTTCAATCATAGACTTCCACAGTCGTACCCGGGCATTGATTAACCAATTGGAAACCTGAAACAACAATTAGACGCCATAATGTGCTACTAAGATCAACATGATTGGAAAAGAATGTTGGATAAAGAAATGGGTATGCGTAAAGATTACTTGATTCTTAGTTAGGCTCGTTTGTGATGCCAACATGAGCTTCTCCGAGTCATTAGGAAATTCATTAACGAAAGCTTAGAAATTTGCTGTAAGAAATACATAATATGAATTGGCAATGTGCATAGTTGAAACACTTACGGATGTAGGAAGTGTTCGAAAAGCCAAGACCGAAGAACACCCACTGAATTCTCAGGTAAACCTCTAGTTGGTCGCCATGTTTGTCGGTTTTGAACGAACCCAAGGTGTTGGAGAGACAACCCATCATTTCTGGTTACCTGATCAAGCAGACTATGTTGAGAAACTCCGCTATGTGCCTTTAGGAAGCTATGAGACAATTGTCACTTTGATTTTCGTATTTGAGTGTTTATGACATCTCTTAAGTTGCAGAAGTGTCTTGACATGGCTTGGAGGGCCTGAGCTTGTTTTGGCATGTGCAGGATTGCATAATTTTCTTCGACAAGAATGTCGTTCAGATGAATTTCCTCCTGAACCAGAAAATGATCCGGTAGAGAATGATGAAGGTAATTTTGAATGTGATGATATTCAAACCCAAGAGCAGCAAAGAGAAAATGCTAATCAATGGAGAATGAGTATTGCTAATCAAATGTGGACAGCAGCTCAAGCAAACATCAACGTTGCTAACAATGATAATGAAGAAAATGACCATAATCATGAAGGAGAAGAATGATCATAAACAATTTTATGGACATTTACTTCTTATTTTAAAGATGCTAATTAATGACCTTTTCTTTTTCTAGTTTTTTTAGCACATGTATCTCTATTTTATGGACGTTTTTTTTGTTTCATCACTATTTACCAACTTCTTTTTTATCTTGCAAATAATTAGAAATCTGTAAAAGTCGTTCATACAAAGTCCGTGGATTTTCATAAATCTCTAGAAAGTCTGTAGCAAAAGTCTATGGATTTAAGAAATCAGTAGAAGTCCGTGGACAATTTAAAGAGTCTGTGGACAATTTAAAGAGTCCGTGGACTTTTCAAATTATTTATCAATTCCATAAGAATCCATATACAATACACCCCCCTAAGAATAATAGTAAAATATTTTCATAATCCGAGCAATATTTTACATTTGTCCAAGGTTGCCACATGGTTACTGGTCTCTATTTTCTACCATTATAAATAGAGAGAGAAAGTCCGTCTGTGTAACGATGCCATAATAACAAGCCTTTGGAGGCTTGGTTTGGCAAGGAACACATCGTTGCGTTCTGCATCTTCTTCCTTCTTCCTTCTTTGGTGTATTGCAATCAACAAGTAAGTCATCTGAATTGAGGTTTATTATTCATTGTTCGTATGCCTAAATTCTAATATTAGAATATTATTACTTCATCGAAATCATAGTGCTCCTTAGGAATTAGTAAGTAGATTGTTGAGATTTTCCCATGCGATACACCGAAGCACAAAAACAGTGGAGCAAATGTTTGGTAATTGATGATTTTCAAATTGCATGATAGTACATGTTATTGGCTTTGTATGATAGATAACGGTTAATTACCATACCAGGAAGTGGGGTTCGAATCCCTTGTATATGCATGGCTTGCAGTTGCAGTACACAACACCTTGAATGCCCCCATATATATGTGGCTCTTCATGAACGTCAAACTGTGTTTCACTGAGAACATTAATTAAGAGGTTCCATGAATAGTACAAGAAAGCACATGGACAAGATCAAAGAAACAGAAGCCATTTTTACTTCTTAATTCTCTCAACACAGCTCATTGATAGAAACAATTGTTGGGTTTTTGAAGAAGTTGGTATGAGAGATGACGATAAGTCTTAAGAGTGTGTTAAGTTCTTAGTCATCTGTTGTTGTTATGCACAAGTGTTGCATAGCTTAACATGCAGAGAGGCAAGTAGCTAGATTTTGGAATTTTGCACAGCTTCATGGTGCTTTTTTGAAGGTTTTTTTTTGTGCTCATTCATTTTATTTATAATCATCATCATTATCATCAACAGATGGCATACATCTCAAAGCATCCGGTTTCGAATATTATGGGGAATAAGGTCGTTATTGATTATAACCATTATACTACCCTAGCCAAGTAGTGGGACATATAGGGGTGGTCCATTGTTGGTCGATGCCAACGGGTTGGTGAATGTACCCAACATGATTTAATTTGAATAAATTGATTAAACTGTGTGAAGATGAACGGAAGGCAGGGAGGGGCTCGGGGAGGCTGACGAACCTTGTAATTGGGTTGGTGTGTCAATCTGGCTGGCCAATGGGTTGGCCGTGACATTTGGTTGCTTAATCACCAATGTTTGCGGTTGGTGTTAGAGGTGGCTTGGATGTTTTCTCGTTCATCTTTCGGAATTTCTCCTCTTTCTCCATAAATTCTGCATTGCTTTGATGTGGGCTTTCCTCCGTTCTTCTAATTTTCTCTTCATCTCCCAGTATTACGCCAATGTCAACTTTCATTTTTTTTTTTTCACATTTTCTATTTTTCCTCTCACATGCTTCTCTGATCTTTTCAGATTTTCCTGAAAGTCAAGGCTATGAGACTAGAGGGCAGGTAAACAGTCTTCTTAATGAAAATTGTTTTAGTTAATTTACAGACAGATGGCAAAAATTAGATTGAAACTTATATATAATGCAAAACGAAACGTTTGATAAAACACACACACATACACATTCGAATGAGATCTATTATTAAGACTAGGTGCAATTCAGCTAAGAGATAGTAAAATAAAGTTTAGTCCCACATTGACGAGGAATTAACTTACATTTTAAACCTTTTCAACATAATAACCACGTTTGTCCGCTCGCATTTTCGCACATTTCAATAATAAGGAAGTACTACTTCGGATGGAGTCTTTGAACATTTGTTCATAAGTCTGATTGAATCTCCAATAGCGCGAATATGTATGTTTAATTTGCTTCAAAGTATTATTAATTTGCTTCAATTAATACTTTGCTTTTACATTTTACTATTTTCTTAAAATAACCAGCTAAAAGTGTTAGTTGTTTCGTATATGATAATGAGTGTGGTGTACTCATACAATCAAAAAAATTGCAACATGTTTCTATGTATTCTATTTGGCGTCCCAATTGTTTCCTTTGAGCAGTTAGTGGTTTAGATTAAATCCTGACTTAATTTACATTTATGAAGTACACGTTTCAGGCTTTGCGACTCTTGGAGCATAGTGACATATAGCTAGGAAAAATCTTCGTCTCAAGAGTATCTTGAACCTGTTTCTAATCATATGGACCATAATGAAAGAGGCTTCATAAGTTATTGCATTGTGCCTGAGACTTCAGCTGAGCGGGTGGAATGGGTGTTAGAAAATGCTGGACGCCCTACTTTTGGTAATGTCAGGATAGGAATTTCTGATATGGCATATCATTTCGAAGTTGATTTATCTGGTGTTAAGAGGACTCCACATGCATTCTTTTTTGAATTCGACATAGATGGAAATGTACGTATAATTGGGGAAACACAAACTAGCGCTAAATTTCAACTGAATTTCAAGTTTCCTGGTTGCATTGCCCCTCATACTCATTCAGCAAACTTAACAGACTATGATACTTTAGTTGGTAAAGTTATGAAGATGACGCTGGGCTCTTTGTAGATGAGGGTATGCCAAAAATATTGTAGTTCAAGGTCTTGCGTAGATGTTGTGTGCATTGTAGTTATCTTATGTATATTGATTAGCTATTAAACAAATTTTATTTAGTATGATTATTTATGATAGCTAGCAATCTCTACCAAGACTGGCTCAACTTCAGTAGCATTTGGTTGTTTGTTATACATTACTTTTCATTTTTTTTTTTAAATCAACAAACCACTGTCACCACCTTTAGCTCACTGCAACAATTAAGGCATTTTTCAAGAAAAAAATTTCTTGAAAAAAAATTTTATTATTAGGTTCGTGACAGAGTCCCCTTAGTTAAAGATTTTTACCAAGGAATTAAATTTTTTGTTGGTAAAACGGATGATAAGTCAATGAAACATAGTGTTGTTAATAATGACAACTACCAAGGAAATTCGTTGGTAAAAATCAAATATTTTTACCAACAAATTGTTTTGTTGCAAGAAAACTTTTATTAAACTATGAATTTTTTCTCGAAAAAACTTATAATCATTAAGGAAAATTGCTGTGGGAAAAATCAACTACTTTTATCATAGAACATTTTCGTTAGTAAAAAAAATAAAAAAATTGTTGTCGGGTTTGTTGGAAAATATCGGGTTTTTCAAGGAAATATATTCGTTGATAAAAAAAATCTATATACCAAAATGATTTATGATCTACCTACTAACCTCTAAGGATACCACTCTTGGTGTTAACGCCACGCCACGCTATGGAAATCCGTATATGATGGTGTAAATTAATTATTTATTTTTAGGTTCAACATGGATCGAACTTCTAACCTGTAGAAAAATCTATTGCAATATGTACCAATTGAGTTGTTTGAAGCAATATTATAGCTTATTAAACCAAATTACTCTTTTTTTCCAATAAAAAAATCATTGATATATATATATATATATAATAGGGACCAATAAATAATATTTTGTCACTATAAATTAAAACTAAATATTTTAACGACTATAAGTTTTATGTAAAATATTTACCACTTTTAGCAATGAAAATAAATCCACAATAACACCATTATAATTAGCAATGAAATACTAATAGCATTTCATTGTTAGATATGTTATTGAAATTAATTATATCTTCAATGAAATAAAATAAAATTGTTGTAAATAAGAAAACAAGCCTTAAAAATAAATAAAAAAATTCATGAAAAATTTTATCAATCTTTAGCAATGAAATAAACTGCTACCAATAATATTTTATTGTTAAATAAATGTTTTTTAACTTCCAACAAAATAATGATTTGTCGCTATAAAATAGTTAGTGAACTTTAACGAGAAATAGTTTTTCATTAAAGTAATTATCACTTTTTACCTACGAAAAATATTTTTTACCAACAAGGTTATAATTACAAACAAATTTTTATTTCCTTCCTAGAGAGATATCATTAAAAAAATTATTGTTTCCAACAAAATAAAAAGATGCCAATAATAATGTAACAATTTTCAACAAAATATTACTTTGTTGCTACAAATTAGTAAACGAGATTTAACAAGAAAAAAACTAAAGAAAAAATTATCAATCATTATCAACGAACTGAATCATTACTAATAATGTAATTATTATCTAGGAAAAAATATTTCCTTAATAAAAAATGAATAAAAGTTAATATTTCATTAACAAGGAAAGTGATTTGTTGTTAAAATTAGTCTTCTTTAACAAAAAAATTATTTCATTTCAGATGATGCCATAATTACCAATGAATTAGTATTTTGTGGCCATAAAAAATATTTCGTTGTTAAATCAAATCGGCGAGAAATTTGGCATCAGCTGAAATGAAATATTTTGTTGATAAAGAAATTTGGTTGGAAAGTTTTCCACAAAATATATTTTGTTGAAAAAAGAAACAAGTTTATGGCTTTTTCAATGAATTTTTTGTTCGTTAACAATGATACCATATTAATAAGGAAATTAAAATTCGTAGAAAAAAATTTGATGGTAAATAATAGATTTCTTGTTGTGGCTCCCGTGAGCATGCTTTCATTGACATCGGGGCATTTATATCTCAGTAGCAAGAACTATAATATATGATAACACATGTCAGATATTCGGCGAAACCAATTTGTTAGATGAAAACCCCACCCCTTTGCATGGTTGGTTAAGTGCAGGAAGAGCGGGTGTCACATCGTTTGAACTCATGAATGTTAATCTAATTTCAAAGGTGTGAATGGGTTGGGGTGACCTGAAAAATTATCTTTGCTAATCCGTTTGAGCTAAAATTTTGAAGAAATGTGCATATTAATGCCACAAATAGTGTGTTTAATTAGTTTTAGCTCGATCCAACACATGGTCCCCAATAAGGAAATTTTAGACTTTGTTACACATGAAATATGTTTTCATTACTCCACTGGAACTGAATGTTTAAGGAGCTGTGTGGATTAATGTAGAAATATTGTGTTAAAGTTTAAACTTGATTCAACTAACTCTCCCCAATCAAGACACATGTGCATCCCTACGCTTTTTGGGTTACCAACTTTTGCTCTGGCCACCGCGGTTAGTGTTTAAAGTGCAAACAACATGCCCTAACGGTCATATTTAGGTGGTGGTCAATAAAAAGTTCCAAAATAGATAAAGAAATAAATACATGAATAAATTAATAAATAAATTTTCTTTTTCGCATGGGCCAACATAGTTTATACGATCCATGAAAAGTATATGACGTAGACTATTTTGGGTAATTAACCCGTTAGGTAAACAACCAACCCTTTTTAGCTGGCTATCTCCCAATGTTAGGATGATGATGATTAATACGGATGGGTCATTGTTGGGCAGTTTCGGAGAAATAATAAGGAATTGCATAGGTGATCATGGCAGTAATAGGTTCAGCTGATCATGCATCAATTACTAACTCTTTGTCATGATCAAACAAATGGAAAATGCAAATAAAAGGTCTCCAATCACTGGCGCGAAAAAGAGGAGGGAAATTTGAATTTAAAATTTTGTTGGTTTGTTTTGCAATTATTGTAAGGAGGAGAATTGACCACGTGTCAACACTCCATTCGTCTATTTTGAAAATCTATTGAGAGGTTGTTAGAACTCTCTGATAAATAAGAATAAGGAGGGAAGACTCGAGAGGGAATTTTGTAAGCAATCAGTGAAGTCTCTTGTTCATCACAGTGAACTTGAGGAGTTGTAAAATTCTGCCATTCAAGCTTTCCAGAACCTAATCTTTCTCTGAGTCCTTATTCAAGAGTCACTACTGTGACATTTGGTATCAGAGCCTGGTTACATCTCTGAGTTGAAGCAAAGAGATGGAAACTAGAGCTAGAGAATTGGAAGCGGTCCTAAAAGAAACTAAGAAAACCAAGTGTGAGACAACCGGCCGGGCAGATCGAACTCATCAAGGCTAAACTCAAGAAGGTTTCGATGGCCAGTGAAGCTCAAGAAAAGCGTATGGATGCTCGGCTAGATCAGCTGATCCAGATGATTCAGACAAGAAGGAGAGGACCTGACATTGCTGAATCGAGCTCTGCTCAGATCTGTGAATCTACAAATCAAGATGGTGGAGTCTCTCTCCAAGCTCCATTGGAGAGTCCAGGTATGTTCTCTCGTATACCTAGATTGGAGTTTCCTTACTTTGATGGTACTAATCCACGCTACTGGATAAAAAAAAAGTGAACGATATTTCTCATTATACCAAGTCAGAGAAGATAACAAAATACCAATAGCCTCAATACATTTGATTGGTAAGGCTGACCACTGGTTCATAGACAACAAACTGTGTAACGAAAAACCTGAATGGACAATGTTTGTGAATGACCCGTGTGAGAGATTTGAGAACTCGGTAATGGAGAATTATGTGGGCACTTTTAGTAAACTGAAACAAGATACAACAGTGGAGGCCTATTATGAGCAGTTTGAAGAGCTTAAAACAATAATGACATCGCACAATAAGACTCTGGACACTACATACTTTGTGCTCAATTTTTTAAGTGGTCTAAAGCCTGAAATCAAGGCTTTAGTGCAAATGTTTCATCCTACTACTGTTTCACAGGCTTTTACATTGGCTAGGATGCAGGAAGCCTCACTTGTACACAACCACACTCCAACAAAAACCAACCACTACACCTCATTTCAGCCGAAAGTTAATACCAATACTATCTCCACTGTTCCTGGCTTTAGATCACAGAACTTATCATCTGTCAGTCACACTGCAAACAATGCAACTTCACACACTACCAGCTTCCAAAGACCTACTTACAATAGCTTGCCTGGCAATAGACTCAATACGACTACTCCTCCTATAAGGAAACTCACACCAGCTCAAATGAAGGTCAGAAGAGATCAGGGACTCTGCTACAACTGTGATGAGATCTTTAAACCAGGCCATATGTGCAAGAATCAGCAACTCTATATGTTAGTGTCAGAAGAAGGGATAGATCGGGAAGAAAATATGAACAATATAAACACAGTGGATCTAACTCAAGAAAGTTAGTCTGAGATGGAAGTCTCTCTAAATGCTATACATGGCCACCTCTCTGCCAACACAATTCTTTTCAAGGGCTACATAAAAAAGAAGGCAATTTCAATATTAGTGGACACAAGGAGTACTCACTCCTTTGTGGATTCAAGGGTCATTAGAGACACTAACTGGCCGACTATTTTAACCCCTCAAATGGTGGTTAAGGTTGCTAATGGAGATAAACTTATCAGTCAAGCAGTGTGCCAAAATTTAGGGTGGTCTATACAAGGTATTGGGTTTGAAGGAAGGGTTAGAGTACTACCAGATATGGTCTTAGGGGGTGATTGGTTAAAACCATTTGGGGATATCATAATCAATCTCCAAAAGTTACAGATCACACTCAATATTCAGGGCAAACCAGTAACCCCTACAAGGAACTACCAGTGAAGGTGCCTTATGTATGTTAGAATCAAAAGGAATTGGGAGGTTTTGGAGAAAGCATTCGGCCTGTTTTTGGGGACAGCTCTTTGCAATAACAAACCCTACTCCCTATGCTCAAACAGAGACATCTCATCCTACCCTAGACATACTATTAACAAACTTCCAAGACATCTTCCAAGCTCCCACCAAACTACCTCCTACTAGGTCACTTGACCATAGGATTCCTCTTAAACCATGAAGCACTCCTCCTTCACAAAGTCCATATAAGATACCCTATATGCAAAAATCAGTGGTAGAGAAATTGATCCTAGAAATGCTCCAATCAGGCCTTATACAACACTCACATAGCCCTTATGCAACCCTTATTATTCTAGTAAAAAAGAAGGATGATTCATGGAGGTTTTGTGTAGACTATAGGAAGTTGAATGATATCACTATTAAGGACAAGTTTCTCATGCCCTTGATAGATGAACTTCTTGATGAGTTACATGGAGCCACCCTCTTCTATAAGCTAGATCTCAGATCAGGCTATCATCAAATACTGGTTCATCCTCCTGACATTCCAAAGACTGCATTCAAGGCCCATCATGGGCACTATGAATTTAAGGTAATGCCATTTGGGCTTACTAATGCTCCATCGTCTTTTCAAGGCTTGATGAACCATATCTTCCAGCCTTATTTGAGAAAATTTGTCCTTGTTTTCTTTGATGACATACTCATCTATAGTACATCACTTTCAACTCACCTCAACCATCTACACACTGTGTTTTCTATTCTTAGACATCATCAGTTGTATGTTAAATTGTCCAAATGTTCCTTCATCAAACCAAAACTTGAATACCTAGGACATGTCATTAGTGCCCAGGGAGTAAAACCAGACCCACAGAAATTAAAAGCTATGTTTAAGTGGCCTACTCCTTCAACTATTAAGCAACTCAGAGGATTTCTTGGATTAAGAGGATACTACAGAAAATTCATCAAACATTATGGTTTCATAGCCCAACCACTGACAGAGCTCTTAAAGAAGAATAGTTTCCATTGGTCTTTACAAGCAACCAATGCCTTCCAGACTCTCAAAACAGCTATGTGCTCAGCTCCAGTATTGGCCCTACCCAACTTCCAACTACCCTTCACATTGGAAACTGATGCAAGCTCAAAAGGGGTAGGGGCAGTCCTCTCACAACAAGGTACACCCATAGCTTATTTTAGTAAGGCTTTAGGACCTAAAAATCTCTCCATGTCTACCTATGAGAAGGAACTGCGAGAAGGGGCAGAAAGTGATGGTCTCAGTGACTCGAAAAAGTTGGCGCTCATGGATTGAAGAGTGGGTTGATGGTCGTGATCTTGGGGAGTTTGATGGTTTTGGTTTGAGAGACGGAAAGTTGAAAATGGTTTTGGTAAAACAATGGTGTGTGAGGGAAATCTTGATTTTTGATGTTATGGTGATATGTATGTATGAACTTTAGATAGATTGATGTTATGGTGATATGTATGGTGAGGGAAATCTTGATTTATGATGTTATGGTGGTACGTATTTATGGTGATTTCTAATGTTATGGTGATATGCATTTATTTGTTTAAAAAATTAGATTGAAAAGTGAATCGGGATGGCATGGTCACGACCCGGACCGTCACGGTTCAAACCGGTCCAGGACCAACCGGGTTTGGCCCAAAAATTTTGTTATCTCGAACCGTTTCCAGTCCAAATCGGAACTAGGATAAGTCCAATCCCGAACCATACCCACCCCTATTAGATCATCTCATCGTGGCAACATATTCTTGGGCAACAATGCAAATTATCAAAAAAAAAAAGAACCTTCCATGGCAAGCAATAACAAGCCTTAGAAAAGTCAAGTCCTTTATCAGTTTTAGCTTTTACATGGTTTATGTGTATAGGGAGACAAATAGAGTAGTTAATCATTTAAGTAGCTTAGATCCAAGTGAAGAGTTTCTAGAATTATATCCAGTTCCTTCTTGGAAGAATTAAAGAAAATTATCTTTGAGGATGCCAGTGGAAAAGTTTATAAATGATTGTAATCGTGAATCAATGCCCTCACCAAAAGCTGAAACAACTCTTCTATTGGCCAGGGATGAAAACTGACATCGCCAAGTTTATCACCAGTTGCGCCATTTGTCAAAGAAATAAAGCTGACCAAACAGCTTATGGTGGCCTACTTCAACCGTTACCCATCTCAGAACATGCATGGAAACACATTGCCATGGACTTTACTGAAGGCCTACCTCCCTCTCAAAATAAAACAATGATTCTAGTTGTGGTAGATAGGCTAACCAAATACAGTCATTTCATAGCCATGTCTCACCCTTTCACTGCTTCTACTGTGGTTGAGGTATTCCTACAACACATCTATAAACTCCACGGCCTTCCCTCATCCATTGTCTCTGATAGGGACAAGGTCTTTATGAGTGCCTTTTGGCAAGACCTCTTCTATGCTCTAGGAACTACTTTGGCCATGAGCACAGCCTACCACCCCCAAACAGATGGACAACTTGAGAGGACGAATGCTTGTTTAGAGACCTATCTCAAATGCATGACTGTAGATAACCCCTTTCAGTGGTCAAAATGGCTATACTTAGCCGAATACTGGTTCAACACTGCATAACATACTAGCCTACTGTTCACACCCTTTCAAGCCTTCTACGGCTACTCACCTTCCTTTCTAGCCCTACCTCCTAACACCACCTTAACCATTCCTGAGGTATCTAATTATCTCCAGGAAACGGACCATATGCTTAAGGTCATCAAGGAAAAGCTTCAGCTTGCACAAGAAAAAATGAAACAGTATACTGATAAAAACAAGACAGATAGAAGCTTTGAGGTAGGAGATTGGGTATACCTCAAGTTGCATCCCTATAGACAGACCTCAGTCAACATCAGGCGCAACTCAAGCTCTCCGCACGCTTTTATGGTCCATTTCAAGTGATTGCAAAAGTGGGCCTTGTGGATTATCACCTCCAGGTACCTGCTCATTCTAAGGTGCATCCGGTCTTCCATGTGTCCCAATTGAAACAAAGATTGAGTTTAGCTGTCACTCCTAGGCCTCAGCTGCCACTTGTTGATGACCAGGGCAGATTCAAAGTAACACCAGTAGCCATCCTGACTCAAGTGTTGATCCAGTGGTCGAATGCATCCAAGAAAAAAGCAACCTGGGAAGACTGGGCACATTGAAGCTTCATTTCCATAGTTCCATCCTTGATGACAAGGATGGTATGATGGGGAGGGTAATGTCATGATCAAACAAATGGAAAATGCAAATAAAGGGTCTCCAATCACTGGCGCGAAAAAGATGAGGGAAATTTGAATTTAAAATTTTGTTGGTTTGTTTTGCAATTATTGTAAGGAGGAGAATTGACCACGTGTCAACACTCCATTTGTCTATTTTGAAAATTTGTTGAGTGGTTGTTAGAACTCTCTGATAAATAGGAATAAGGAGGGAAGGCTCGAGAGGGGATTTTGTAAGCAATCAGTGAGGTCTCTTGTTCACAGTGAACTTGAGGAGTTTTAAAATTCTTCCATTAGTGATCAATTCAAGCTTTCCTGAACCTAATTTTTCTCTGAATCCTTATTCAAGAGTCACTACTATGACACTCGCTCTTGAAATAAAAGAAGTGGAACTGGGGTTGCAATTGGTGAGCAATCGTATGTTAGATCTATAGGGGTGGGCAAGAATCCCAGTTCCGACTCGGACCAATATGGTCTCGAACCGGTTTAGACCGGGACCAACCGATTTATGTTGTTTTTATCCCGATCCCAAACCACTTCCAACCAGAACGGAATCGATTTTCACTAATTATGTCCTAGACCGTTTCAGTTTATCCCGGTTACTCCAGCAAGCCCAAGCCCAAATGCTTAAGTGAGGCTAGGAAACTAGGTTTTGTAACCAGAATGATGTGATATCATCAAATGAGGTTTTTTTACAACCTTAAAATGCACATAAACACTTTAAGAATTTCATCATTCTTTCCGAATCACACCATGTCACCCTGATTACAAAACATTGTTGCAAAAACCTGATTTCCTAGCATTTTCGAAATGCCTTTATTAGGTCCAAGCACAAGTTTCCATACCATAAAATCTCTAGACTCCCACCCAAGCCGCACAATCTGTAGAAACTCTTAGAACTCTCAATGATTCACTCTCTCTCTCTCAGAGAACCAAGTCAAACACCAAACAACAATGGTGTTTCCATCACTTAGGGTTTCATTTTGAGTGGCGCTGTTCATTCTCCTCTTCTCCGCCTTCTACGTTAATAGAGACCTTGACCTTTTGATTGGAGATCAAACCACCTAAATCCTTTGATTGGGGATCAACCACCAAATAAACTAAATAAAACTTGTATTGCTTACCTAAACTCTATTACATCATATGTATTTATAACTGAAAGCAAAATAATACTTCCTAATTGAATTCAAACCTAATTCTAAAAATAATACTTCCTAATTGAATTCAACCTAATTCTAATCAAACAATAATTCCTAATTCAAAAATAGAACTAAGACATTCTAATCTCAAGTAACTACTAAATAGGATTGGTATCCTAACATCCCACGCCGCCTGAAACAAGGCTTGTCCTCAAGCCTGAAAATCCGGAAAACAGACACGAAACTGCTCGTAGTCCTCCCAAGTAGCTTCCTCCACAGGACGGTCGGTCCACTTGATAAGCCAGCGTGTAACGGGCTTATTATGGCGTTCAAATAATCCTCGATCAAGCAGTTTCTCCGGGACCCACGAGGGTTCATTGGCAAGAATAGTTAAAGTAGGGTCTGGAGTAATACCAGTACCTAACTTCTTCTTTAAAAGAGAAACATGGAAAATGGGGTGGATAAGAGACGCAGCCGGAAGATCAAGTTTGTAAGCCACAGAACCGATCTTTTCAAGGATGCGAAAAGGCCCATGAAACTTAGGAGAAAGCTTAGAGTAAGTCTGAGATGCAGCCGTGGATTGACGATATGGTTGCAGGCGTAAGAAAACCCAATCATTAACTTCAAAATGGCGCTCAGTGCGTTTACCATCAGCATATATTTTCATACGTGCCTGAGCCTGATGAAGGTTATCCTTGAGAACTTGCAGAGTGCGATCACGGTCCCGTAAAGCAAGGTCAACAGCATGAACCGCGGTGCTACCAGGTAAATAGGTGGAGATCGTCGGAGGGGCCCGACTATAAACAGCTTCGAAGGGAGTCATTTTGATGGCACTATGATATGTAGTATTGTACCACCATTCAGCCCAAGGTAACCATTTTGTCCAACGACTAGGATGATGACTAGCAAAACAGCGAAGATAACACTCTAAGGTACGATTGGTAACTTCAGTTTGACCATCAGTTTGGGGATGATAGGCGGAACTACGACATAATTGAGTATCTTGCATCTCAAAAAAGGCCTCCCAAAAAGTACTTAAGAAAACCGGATCACGATCGCTCACAATAGAACGAGGCATACCATGGAGGCGAGTGATGTCCCGCACAAAGACTTCGGCAACTGATGAAGCGGTGTAAGGATGAGCCAAAGAACTGAAGTGCGCATACTTGGAAAGACGATCAACAACTACCAAAATCGTCGATTTGCGAGTTGATATTGGTAATCCATCAATAAAATCCATAGAAATATCTAACCAAATATCATCGGGTATTGGTAAGGGAGTAAGTAACCCAGGAGGAGAAAGAGCTTCACTCTTATTCCGTTGGCAGATATCACAATGAGAAATAAACAACTTGACAGCAGCTTTCATACCAGGCCAGTAAAAATTATGGTGAAGACGTTTATATGTGCGGAGAAAACCGGAATGGCCGCCAGATGGCGAGGAATGGAACTCATGTAAAAGTTTGGAACACCAAGACGATGAAGGAACTACCACAAGGCGACCTTTATAGCGAAGAATACCATGCTCATATGAATAATGTAGTCGAGGACATGATTGTTGACAACTATCAATAATAGTAAGCATGGAAGGATCGAGATGACACTCCTGGCTAATTTCATCAACACTGAAAAATGCCGGGGAAGATAGAGCCAACAAGGAACCGTCGGAAGGCAAACGAGAAAGTGCATCTGCAGCTTGATTGACGGAACCAGAGCGATAAATGATTTCATAGTCATAGCCAAGTAATTTAGAGAGCCACTTTTGTTGTTCAAGAGATGAGAGTCGTTGGTCCAGAAAATATTTGAGACTACGATGATCTGTATAGATTTTGAAGTGCCGACCCAGGAGATAAGGCCGCCATTTCTGTACGGCAGCAACAATAGCCAACATTTCCTTATCATAAATGGACATGTTCAATTTGCGTCCAGAAAGACCTTTACTGAAATACGCAAGGGGACGACCGCTTTGCATAAGTACCGCACCAATGCCACCATGAGAGGCGTCACATTCAATATAAAATTCAGCATTGAAATCAGGGAGAGCCAGTACGGGGGTAGAAGTCAAGGCAGTTTTAAGAGCAGCAAAGGACTTGGAGGCATCATCACTCCAGATAAAAGAATCCTTCTTTAATAACTGGGTCAAAGGAGCACTAATCTTACCATAATCGCGAACAAATTTACGGTAGTACCCGGTGAGGCCAAGAAACCCACGAAGATCCGTCAAAGAAGAAGGACACGGCCAGTTGACAACACTCGCAATTTTATCATCGTCAACGGCAACACCAAGACCAGAAATAATATGTCCAAGATACCCAATAAAAGATTGAGCAAAAGAACACTTGGACGCCTTCGCAAAAAGCTTATGAGTGCGCAATAGCCCAAAAACAATAGCAAGATGGTGTAGGTGATCAGAGAGTGAGGCACTATACACCAATATATCATCAAAGAACACGAGGACAAAGCTACGCAAGTGAGGACGAAAAATGTCATTCATCAAACTTTGAAAAGTGGCTGGGGCATTGCTTAACCCGAACGGCATAACCAAAAACTCATAATGACCATCGTGTGTGCGAAAAGCCGTCTTGGAAATATCCGGTTCATGAACCCGAATTTGGTGATAACCTGAGCATAAATCGATCTTAGAAAACACCGATGCGCCGTGCAATTCGTCCAATAATTCATCCACAATCGGAATCGGAAAGCGGTCCTTAATAGTGATTTTATTAAGGGCTCGATAGTCAACACACATGCGCCAAGAACCATCCTTCTTTTGAACCAAAAGAACAGGGGAAGAATAAGGGCTGGTGCTGGGACGAATAAGGCCTGCAGCCTTCAATTCAGATACAACTTTATCAATTTCGGCCTTTTGAAAGTGAGGATATCGATATGGCCGAACATTTACAGGAGAATCATCTGAGAAAATCGGAATATGGTGATCATGTGCTCGGCCGGGGGGAAGGGTGGAAGGAGTGCCAAAGACATCTGAAAATTGAGCAATCAGCGGTTGAACGACAGCTGGAATAGAAGCGCCCAGGTCAACTGCCCGAGTTAACTGTAAAAGAATGCCGTGACGTTCCTGTCGTAAAGAACGATGGACCGGGGTACTATCCATGAACATGACCATAGGAGAATTGTCGCCGATTAATGTATAAGTATGATCAGCCACCGAAAAGGACATAATCAGTTTGGAAAAATCCCAAGTAATAACACCCAAAGAGCGAAGCCAGTCAGCACCGAGAACCACATCACAGCCAGTGATACCTAGAAGGAAGAAGTGTCCGTGGAACTCATAATCTTGTAATTTAAGGGAAACATCCCGACAAGAACCTGGACTATGCAAATGGCCACCATCCGCAATCATGACGCGTAAAACACCATCTTTGTGGATTGGAAACCCACATTGTTTGGCAAAAGACGGGTGCAAAAAATTATGAGTTGAACCAGAGTCAACTAAGACAGTGACAGTCCTGTGTTTTAATTGTCCAGTGAGACGCATGGTTTCAGGTCGCGGAGATCCGAGAAGGGCATGCAGAGAAATCTTGAGAGGAGGATCGGATATGGTATGATCCAGAATAGGAGGCGCAACATCAGAACCGTCGGCTTCTTCCTCATGACCCTCGAGGAGCAAAACATGGGGCTGAGGACAACGATGGTCGCGCTTATATACTTCATCACAGTTAAAGCAAAGGCCCTTGGAACGACGTTCCTGTTGTTCAGCCCATGACAAGCGTTTAACACCTGGAGGTAAACTAGGAACTGGCTTTGAAGAATTTGCAGCAGGCACAGGGTTAGCAAAATGTCGGACAGACCCTTTTGATCGAGTAGCATTAATGGCATCTTCTTGACATAAAGCCAACTCAAAAGCATGTGTAATACTGGTAGGGTGTAACATCCGAACGCCTGCTTGAATATCAACACGCAAACCTGATAGAAAAATGCTAATCTGATGTGGTTCAGACAACCCGGGCACCAAATTAGATAGTTTTTCGAACTCGGTAATAAATGAGCGAACCGTGCCTCGTTGTACTAACTTGGAAAGAGAACTACACGGGTCGATATGTTCGCGAGAACCAAAGCGAGAGCAAAGAGCTTTCGAAAACTGTGGCCACGTTAGTGTGCCGAGTGATTGGCGAATCCATCGATACCAAGAGTTGGCATCACCCTGAAGGTGAAGAGCGGCAACGGGTAGCATCTGCTCGCTGGAAAGGCCATTGAGTTCCTGGTACTGCTCGGCCTGAAATAACCAACCATACGGATCAGTTCCGTCGAAACGGGGTAAATCAATACGGAGGCCCTTGCCCGAAATAGGAATAATTGGCCGTTGTGGATCCGGTGGGACGTATGGTGCTGGCCGACCTGGTTGGAGATGCCGTAATGCCTCTAGAATAGTGGCATTGGTGGTCTCAAGTGAGTGGAGGTGGGAAGAAAGCCCAGCAACTTGAGCAGTAAGATCATTGACCTGCTCTTGCAATTCAGCAACCGTCATGATGAGTGAAATTTAAAGAAATCAGTGAGCGAGGAGTATGAGGGATGAACAACAAGATGAAGCGCTGAGACAGAAATCGGGGAAGTGCTGGATCTGGAAGTTGAATCGCTGAGACAAGAAGTGGAATCGCGATGAACCGGATGCACTGGTCTGAAGCGGCGAAGAACGAAGCTCGGAATCGCTGAAGAACTGTGGAAGCTATGAATCGACAGTGGCTGCGCTGAAACTGGATGCTTTGGATCGACAGTGGATGCTCTGAATCGATGAAACTGGGTATGCTGAATCGGTGATGAACGGTGAATCGATGAACCTGGAATCGGTGATGAAACTGGATTTGCTGGATGCTCTGGAGGCGCTGAATCGATGATGATGCTGGTGAAGCGCTGGATCGAAGATGAAGATGCGCTGTTGCGAGGGTTGGTGGCGAAGGGGTGCTGATGCGAGGCGGAGCTGTTGGTGATGGAGGGTTTTGCGAAGGCCACTGGTAATTATTATTATTATTATTATTTTTTGGAAGAACTGTGTGAGGGTGAAGAACGAAATAACAAGAAAAAAAATTTGGTCAGAATCGAGGATGCTCTGATACCAGATAATAGAGACCTTGACCTTTTGATTGGAAATCAAACCACCTAAATCCTTTGATTGGGGATCAACCACCAAATAAACTAAATAAAACTTGTATTGCTTACCTAAACTCTATTACATCATATGTATTTATAACTGAAAGCAAAATAATACTTCCTAATTGAATTCAAACCTAATTCTAAAAATAATACTTCCTAATTGAATTCAACCTAATTCTAATCAAACAATAATTCCTAATTCAAAAATAGAACTAAGACATTCTAATCTCAAGTAACTACTAAATAGGATTGGTATCCTAACATACGTCGGCTTCCCTCTTTACTTGAAACTCTCCGCACCGTCTACGAGATCCGTTCAGACCGTCAAAGAAGGTATCTTCTCCTTTTCTATGTTTCGATCTTGTAATTTTCTTTGGTTTCTTGAAACTCGGATCTCTTTGTTGACTTTGTGTGTCACAGGGATCTCGCTCATCTTCTTTGGTTTCTCTTCTTTTGACCAACAACATTGCTAATGCTAAAGCTAAGGAGTTCTTGGTTGGAGGCAAATCAGACGCCTGGAAGATCCCATCTTCTCAATCTGAGGCACTCAATCAATGGGCCGAAACCACTCGATTCAAGATTAGTGACGACTTAGTGTTGCAAGTGGATAGACATTGCATAAGGAGAGCTTACCAAATATGGGCCTTACTACTTCATCAATGAGTCAAGGGGCACTGCGAGAAGGGGCAAAAAGTGATGGTCTCAGTGACTCGAACAAGTTGGCGCTCATGAATATGGTGATATGTATGTATGAACTTTAGATAGATTGATGTTATGGTGATATGTATGGTGACGGAAATCTTGATTTTTGATGTTATGGTGGTACGTATTTATGGTGATTTCTAATGTTATGGTGATATGTAGGGGTGGGCAAACGGGTCGAGGAACTGCGGATCCAAATCGAATCGGATCGTTTTGCTTCAAACGATTCGGTTTTTAATTTTATAAATTGAGAAACGGTTCGGTTCGGTTCGGTCCGAATTCATTTAATAACGGTTCGAGTCCGGTTCCTATAAATTAATTCCATACGGTCCGGTTCCAACCCGTATTGGGGTTTCAACACTAAAAGACCCTAAGTCTTTGTAGCTTAATTCCAAACGCACCCTTTTTCCCTCTCTCTCATCTCTCTCACCTCACGACCCTCTCCTCTTCAGATCTACTCCTTCCTCAAAGAGCCTCACAACCCTATGGAATGCGTCGATTTGTGGCGAGGAGATTGATGATGGAGTGTGCCTTCCTCTTCAGATCTACTCCTTCCTCTTCAGACTATCTTATATGGAGTGCGTCGATCTGTGGCGAGGAGATTGATGATGGATCAATGATGATTTTTGTTGATCGATGATTTCTGTTGATCGATGATGGATCGATGATTTCTGTTGATCGATGATGGATGATGATGGATCGATTATTTTTGTTGATGGATGATGGATGATGATTTCTGTTGATCGATGATGGATGATGGATTGATGATGATTTTTGTTGATCGATGATGGATCTGTGGCGAGGAGATCTTCTGGATCGATGATGGATCTGTTTGATTGATCAATGATTATCTCTTATGGATCGATACAGGATCTGTTTGATTGATCGATGATGATTTCTTATGGATCGATGATGGTCAGATTAGGTGATTCAGGCTGCTTTTATGGATCGATGTTGGATCTCTTTTGTATGCTTTTGTATGATATGTTTGATCTGTATGATGGATCTCTTATGGATTGATGATGGATCTGTTCACCAAATTCATTTTTCTGTTTTTTTTTTGGAAGGCAATTTTTTTAGTTCTTGATTCAATTGGAACCGTTTGGAACCGAACCGTTTAGAACGGTTCGAGTTAGGTTCGGTTCCAATTATCAAAATGAAGGGATCCGGACCGGATCCGTTAAAATGTAAACGGTTCGAGTTAGGTTCCTCCAAATTTGGAATCGATCCGGACCGTGCCCACCCCTAGTGATATGTATTTATTTGTTAAAAAATTAGATTGAAAAGTGAATCGGGATGGCATGGTCACAACTCGGACCGTCCCAGTTCAAACTGGTCCGGGATCAATTGGGTTTGGCCCAAAACTTTTGTTATCCTGGACCGTTCCAGTCCAAATCGGAACTGGGATAAGTCCAATCCCGGACCATACCCACCCCTATTAGATCATATCATCGTGGCAACATATTCTTGGGCAACAATGCAAATTATCAAAAAGAAAGAGGACCTTCCATGACAAGCAATAACAAGCCTTAGAAAAGTCAGGTCCTTTATCAGTTTTAGCTTTCACATGGTTTATGTGTATAGGGAGACAAATATAGCAGTTAATCATTTAACTAGCTTAGAACCAAGTGAAGAGTTTCCATAATTTATCTCCAGTTCCTTTTTGGAAGAATTAAAGAAAATTATCTTTGAGGATGCCAGTGAAAAAGTGTATAAATGATTGTAATCGTGTATGATTTTTATTTAAATAAAGGTTTGCGGTTCTTATAACCCGCTTGCTCGTAAATGAAAAAAATTAATTAAAAAAAATGTTAGATCGATACTTCACTTACACTTGAGTTAACTCTATCTACCTCATCTCGCCACTACAAATCTCAGGGAGCTAACATCAATAAATGGGACCGATGGAGATCCAGGTTCCATGTAATTACCTCAACAAAACCAAATTAACAAAATATGGATTACTTATCATTTTAATTAAAAAATTATTCATGGGCAGTTCTTGGAACTCCATGAATATTTGCCATATGTCAAAGATGTGAGGGATAAAGTTGTAGTTTCGAGTACTGAGTGATTCTCAAGTGATCAGTTTCAAAGGATCGTTGATTTTTATGATCTGTTGCTTGTTGTGCAAAGTTCCAAAGCTACTTGTCTCTCTGCATGTCAAGCCATGCACCACATGTACATCACAACACTTTAGCTACTCTTTATAAACCCTAATTCCTTTTGATCATATTACCTTAAACAAAAGCCGAAAGTACTGGCATCTTGATCAATTTTAGGGAGAAAGCAATGGGTTCAATGTCAATATTGTTCAAGAGTCTAGTTTCTCTCTTGCTTTTGTTGGGTCCTTTTGTAGGCCAAAGCCAAGCACTCGGGATGGCACCACAGCCGTTTGCTGATCAACCCACTGCTGACCAGGGTATAGCACCGCAGCCATTTGCTGATCAACCCACTGCTGACCAGGGTATGGCGCCACAGCCGTTTGCTGATCAACCGGCTGCTAATCAGGGTCAGGCCCCGGCACAGGTTGAACCGCCTGCTGTTCAACCTTGATCACAAAGACCTCATCTATATATAAATATGTATTTGATAATAATAATAAGTGAATAAGTTGTACGATGGATGCCATCATGTGGCTTCTTTCATTACTTCATCAATAAAACTAGAGAGATTTATATTTTTACTAATTGGAAAATATTAAGGATTCTAATATGGTTAATCGCATACAAAACATAATTGAAGCGTGTGGAACAGAGTCTTTAAGGTTCTATTGGCATAAATTTGGCTAATGCCTGTATCAAATCAAGATCACATATCAAATTGGATGGCAAAATAGTGAAACTAATGACTACTTGAAATAGCTAGATACCATTTTTCTATTCCAATATTCAGATCATTACACTATTAAAAAATAGAAGTCTACCTATGTCATAAAATAGGAAAGTGTTACAGAATAGGATATGTTAGAAAAGTCAGAATGGAATAGAAGTCTTAAGTTTCCTATCTCCACAAGGTTAGGTCAGAGTTAACTTTATGAGTTTGTATTTTATTCAATAAATTACAACAATTTAATATAACAATACAATTTTTTTACATGGTATCAGAACAAGGCTTCTCTAGTTAACAAAACTTGAGCCGCCGCGCCAATAATCCTTCTCGCTTGTTAAACTCGAGCAAGGCTTCTCTGGTTAACACCATCATATACCATCATCAGATCCATCAACAAGAAGTTGCCATCGTCATCAGCATCCATCAAATCCATCATCAATAAGAACAACATCGAACACCATCTGGAGCTCCCAGCGAGGATCCATCATCAATCCAAGCATCAATCTCATCAGATCCGCCAAACACCATCATCAATCTCATCAGATCCATCATCAATCCAAGCATAAATCGAACACCATCATCAATCTCCTCGCCTTGGTCGTCACTGGCTATTAATAGAGACGTGAAGAAGATGTGAAGAAGCAGAAGAAGATGTGACATAGAAAGGCCTTATTTTCTTTTTACACAGTCGCTATTTGCACCCCCCCCCCCCCCCCGATTTACTTAGTACCTCCACAAATACAAAAAAACAGTCACCGTGGCCGACAATACAAGCAGTGGTTCCAACACCACCACATCACCATACAACAAGTCCAAGGCTCACAATATTGGTAATGACCTTTCTATTTCAGAATTAACAGGTAAAATACTCTATCTCAAATCTCATGGTTCTCGTTCATCTTGGATCCTTGATAGCGGCACCACTGATCATATAGTTCATAACCCTCATTTACTCACATTTTCCAAACTCGTCCACAATCGAACCGTTAAGCTTCCTAATGGTACATTTATTGTTGTTACACACATTGGCACCATGACTTTCTCTTCTGTTTTTACCTTGCATGATGTTCTTTGTGTTCCCTCTTGTAATATCAATTTAATTTCCATTAGCAAACTCACAAAACATTCTCTTTTTGTCACCATTTTTCTCAACAATTCTTGTCTGATACAGGACCTTCGTTCGGGGAAGATGATTAAGACAACAACTGAGCTTGATGATTTGTACTATCTAGACAACACCACCACTTGTCACATTACTCAAGACAACAACCCTGTGTTATGGCACAATCGCCTAGGTCACCTTTCGGACAAAACTCTTTATCTTCTACCTGTCTCTTTTGTGATGCTAATACTTGTGTTTCCAATAAATGTGTTATTTGTCCTTTGGCCAAACAAACTAGAAATAAATTCCCTTCATCTCATATTTCGAGTACTACTCCTTTTTCTTTATTACATGTTGACATATGGGGAGGATATCACGTTCATTCTCTTTCTGGAGCGCATTATTTTCTTACGATTGTTGATGATTATACACAATGTACTTGGATTTATCTCATGAAACACAAGTCTGACACATGCACACTCTTAATTTCATTCATTAATTATGTTGAAAACCAATTTTCTTCCAAAATTTAAACCATTCGCAGTGATAATGGATATGAATTTTTCCTCACTGAATTTTATGCTTCAAAAAAAAATTACCCATCAAACTTCTTGTGTCTCTACGCCCCAACAAAATGGGGTGGCGGAACGCAAACATAGACATCTTTTGAATGTCGCTCGTGTTCTTTTGTTTCAAGCACATCTCCTTAAACATTTTGGGGAGAAGCAATTCTCACCACTATCTATCTCATTAATTGACACCGTCCTATGTTCTTAAAGGCAAAACACCTTTGAAGTTTTTTTTAGCAAACAACCCAACTATTCTCACCTTCGAGTCTTTGGTTGTCTATGTTTTGCTTCCACACATGCCCAACGTCCTAGCAAATTTGATGTTCGTTCTAGTCAATGTGTCTTTCTTGGATACCCTCACGGGCAAAAAGGATACAAAGTCTATGATCTCACTCACAAAAAGATCATTGTTTCTCATGACGTCATCTTTCATGAGGAAACTTTTCATTATTTTTCTAACAAGATGCACAATCACCTCACTGACCAATCCGAAACACTTCCCCGACCGGTCACTCATGCTCCACTTTTTTATCCTTCAACAGTGTCTTTCTCTGACAAGTCGAACAACTCCCACCGACTGGTCGTCCAATTCGATGTCTCAGCCACTGATCGAGCGAAAACCCCAAAAACCCAAACCCAAGTGGTCGCCCCTGCCCCTGTTCCACCCTTAGAAGGACCCCCCTCTCCCACCTCGCACCTCCACTCGTGCCACCCGTGAACCATCTTATCTTCAACAATATCATCTTGATGCTCGATTGCCTTCCCGATCGTCTCACTCATCTGCTTCGAACGTTGGGCCTTCTACATGTATTGTTTACCCCCTTTCTGATTTTCTTTCCTATAACCATTTATCCACCTCTCACAAGGCTTTCACCACTTTCCTTTCTTTAGTAAAAAAACCCACCAATTTTATGCATGTATTGATTCCAAAGAGACATTTGCTCTTGTTGGCATTTATATTAACTTGATGTTAATAATGATTTTCTTTATGGTGATCTTTTTGAGGATGTGTGCATGAGTCTTCCTCCTGGATTCTGCCGAAATGAGGAGACTCGAGTATGCAAGTTGAACAAATCCTTATATGGTCTCAAGCAAGCCTGGAGACAATGGTTCCTTCAGTTATCCTCTGCTCTCATATCAGCCGGCTACAATCATTCTAAGGCTGATTACTCATTATTCGTATGATCCAAGGGTAACAACTTTACTGTAATTCTCGTATATGTTGATGATGTAATATTGGCTTGTAATGATCTCCAATACATTGAAGAAACAAATAAATTTCTGGCTGCAAAGTTTAAGCTCAAAGATTTAGGAAAATTGAAATATTTCCTTGGCATTGAAGTCGCGAGGTCATCCAAAGGGATTGCTTTATCTCAACAAAAATATGCACTTGAAATATTGGAGGACACAAGGTATCTTGGAGCAAAGCCTTCACGTTATCCTATGGATCAAAACTTGGTGCTCACACAGGATGATGGAAATTTACTACCAAATCTTGCAACATACCGCAAACTTGTTGGAATATTGATATACTTAACGATTACGAGACCAGATTTGGTTTATTCATTACATGTCCTAAGTCAATTTATGGACAAGCCCATAATACTACATTTGGATGTTGCACACAAGGTCTTGAGGTATTTCAATACTTCACCAGGACATGGTATTTTTTTCTCTTCCACTAGCTCATTATAGTTGAAAGCTTATTGTGATACAGATTGGGCTAGATGTAGAGATACTAGGAGATCCATTACATGTTATTGTGTCATGCTTGACAATTCACTAATTTCTTGAAAAGCTAATAAACAATTTATAGTGGCAAGATCTACAGCTGAAGCAGAATATAGGGCCATGGCTTCTACAGCTGTGAGTTAACCTAGTTGAGATACATTCTTAATGATTTGCACATTAATCACCCTCAGGCAGTTCTCTTATTTTGTGACAACAAGGTTGCACTCCATATTGCATCTAATCCGATTTTTCATGAGCGAACAAAGCATATAGAGATTGATTGTCATTTGATTAGAGAAAAGATACAAGAAGGTACTATTCAAACTGAGCATGTTATAACACTACATCAACGGTTAAATTTGTTTACTAAAGCTTTGAGCACTTATCAATTTGATAATCTTATTAGCAAGTTGGGTATTACAAACATATACTCCAACTTGAGGGGGAGTGTTAAAGAATAGAAGTCTACCTATGTTACAAAATAGGAAAGTGTTACAGAATAGGATATGTTAGGAAAGTTAGAATGGAATAAAAGTCTTAGGTTTCCTATCACACAAGGTTAGGTCAGAGTTAACTTTATAAGCTTGTATTTTATTCAATGAATTACAACAATTTAATATAACAATACAATTTCTTTACATACACCATGAGATTCAGTTTCCATCAGATTGATAATTAAAAAGCATAAAGTGCCACATCAATAGTTTCTACATTACGTTTTCCAGCAACATTTTGCAAATGCGGTTTACATAATGTGAAGTTTTGTGTTTCAACTCTACATAAATAATAATAATAATAATAATAATAATAATAATAATAATAATAATATTAGGGGCAATAAATATATGCAAGAAGACTTAGTGAACTCTAAATTAAAAAAATTAAAAAATATAATACTAATAATAATAATAATAATAATAATAATAATAATAATAATAATAATAATAATAATGCCTCAGTGCACCAGTTCAAAATTTCATTTCCCAAAAAGCCCCTCACAAATTAAATAATTCTCGTGAAGATCAAAGCAAAACAGAGTTTCATGTTTCACTTAAAGAACTTGATTGCTTAATGGGTTTTCTCTGAAGGGGAAGAAGAATTAGAGTCAGACGTGGTGGTACCATTGGATTTTCTTTGGTTTAGAAAAAAAGTTTCCATGGGTTTGGTTAGTAAATCATTGTTCATATTTTTCATTTCAAATCTTTAATTTTGTGGGTTTCTCTTGAAAATGAGATTAATTTAATGGGTTTTTATCTTTTGATCTAGATTTCGTATGAAGATATGGACTCTCCAAATACTATAAGATGATAGTCATCTAAGGGTGTGTTTGGTTGCACACATTCTGTGGGAATTTTTCTATTTTCATTTGGAATAACATTTTGAGTGTTTGTTTGGGATTTTAGTGGTAGGCATAGGATGTCATCACGTGCCATAGATTCCCACCATTGGTGGGCGACGCCTCACTCATATTGGGAAAACAATTCATGGGTCACAGACTCTCGTCTCTCTCCAATTCGCGAGCTCTGTCTGTTTCTTCCATCGCATTAGAGACTCTATCGTCTTCCTCTCATCTCTTTCGAAGATCTCCTTTCATTTTCAGTTCTTTGTGATCCCATCTCTTTCAAAGACCTCTTCTCATCTCCGTGATCTCCTCTCCTCTGTGATCTCATCTCTCTCAAAAGTCTCCCTGCTTTAGGTTTGCTTAACCCCTCTTCCTCTCTCTCTCTCTTCTTCTCTTCTACTGTTCCCATCTCTCAATGATTCATCTCTTACTGATTCAAATTGTTTCATTGTGTCTCTTGTTGTATAGGATCTATATATTGCGATTTGAGTGGTTGGTGATGGATTGACAAGGTATTTTGTACCCAGACTCAGATTTGTGCAATCTTTAGCATCTATTTGAATTTTTTTTCATCTTTAGCATTCTCGG
The DNA here is from genome assembly GCA_003290165.1 of Berberis thunbergii. Classification (NCBI taxonomy): domain Eukaryota; kingdom Viridiplantae; phylum Streptophyta; class Magnoliopsida; order Ranunculales; family Berberidaceae; genus Berberis; species Berberis thunbergii. The sequence goes on along the minus strand of QNQO01000328.1, from coordinate 654,300 downwards.
TTGAGGTTGAGTTTTTTTTATGTACCCGGATTTAGATTTGTGGTTTTTTTTATCATCTTTAGCATTCATTTTGTTGTGTTTGTAGTGTCTTGAGGTTGAGATTTGATATTTATGTTGGTGTTGATTGACTGGGCACCTGCTTATCTTGTTGATTGAATGTTGAAGATCAAAATCAAAATTGATTTTGCATTGATTTAGGATTCATATTGTAGGTCGATTTAGGATTCATATCATTAGAAGCATTGTGAATGAACACAAGGTCCACTTCTGAATTGGTGGCGAATAAGATCAGTTCTTCGTTGGACGCTTTGCTCCATATAAAAGCATTGTGAATGGACACAAGATCCACTTCTGAAAAAAATTCCAAAAAAGGCTTGGACATCACAGGTTGCTAGGAAAAAAAACACAACTTTACAAACCGCAAGCAAAGTGTTACTGATCCTTTGGGTAATGTGTGATATTTTAGGGGTAATTAAACACGCATGAAGAAATGGCATCCTACCAACATGATACGGGTTTAGAGAAAATGATATCAATGTAAATTGAACATAAGCTTGTACCATAGAAATGTTAAATATGACCAACCATTGATCCCGTGTACCATATCAGCATATCCCGTGTTGCTTGATAGCTCCCACACGGCGTATGTTCATCATGGGGATGAGTAGACGTATTTTTTTTTGTGATAATAGTCTGATTATGCAGGTTTCTGTCATTGCTTGTGCATGAAACAAGTTCTCTAGAGCTTATGGTGGTGTGACGACCTCAGGACAGTTTTGCATATTGTATATAGCAGTCGAGTTTGAGAAGATGAATCATCTTTAGGATTTCTCCACCGAGGACAGTAGCATAAGCTGGCAAATCCAGTCCAGTGATAGGAGAACATCCTGTGGTACAAGACTTCATGTTCCTTGCACTAGATCAATCAGTGATAGTATTACTCATCATGTCAGTAGAACTTTTGCATTTATTCTAGTATATGTGGTTGGTGATACTTTCAGAATTTTTGTAGTATCTGTGGCTGTCAAGTTTTAGATTTTCATGTTTTATTTGGCATAGAAAAAGTTCAGTACTTGGATCTTATTAGCTGGTATATATTATACTTTTGTTGGGTAGAAAAAACGATTTCGTGCAAAGACTCGTCATCTGCATTTCAAGTCTGCACTGTAGAGTCCATTAGATGATCTTGGAATCTGCAGAATAATCTAAAGCACATAAATTCCTGTAGAATTTTAATTTTAGGACTGCTATTATAGAGCATCTTTAGATAAATAATTAAAAGTTGATTATGTTGTGGTCGCAGGAATCTGAAGAACAATTTGTTAAATGATACCCATGGTTAGGTGTTGCACATAGATCCACTGTGACTGCACTGAGATTTCTGGTATGTATTCATATTATGTCATTTATCTGACAAAGTAAATGGGGAGTTAGTATCGTGTTATGTGGCTTCATTGATTCTTTTATGGATTGATGGTGTTTTTCAAACTTGAGTTATGTTAAGTATCCATCTTTTGCATTTTGGGTTAAGCCTTCTTTGTTTGTTTTAACCTTGTTCTTTACAATCATCAGTCTGATTTTGTCAGCTGCGGCATTCTTTACTTATCTCTATCAGACTGCTGTCAGAATTCATTAGGTATACAATTACATAAATAGGTAGTTGATAAAGGAGGATTTTCTGTTACAAACTTTTTTTTAGTACTAAACTGCAAGAAGGAAGCTTCATTAGGCTTTATGCGAGTCGTGTCTCGACTATTGAGCAAGTCTTTATAAGATAAGCTTGGATATGAATTTTTTTGTACTTCTACCATTCATTATCTTTTGGGTGTATCACTTGCCCAGCACGATACTTTGATTAGTACATTATATCAGTCTACTAGTGTTGCTTAGTACATTTTTCTACACTGTTTATGCATTTTCTTGAATGATTTGTTTTATTCAGTTGCAATTCCTGCTTTCACTTGAAATACATTTATCTGTCTGAAAAAGGCAGGGGTTATCTTTCTTTTTGAGTGAGAATGAACTCTTCTTCTTCTTATAATAAATTATTATTATTATTATTAGTATTGTTATTATATTATTATTATTATTTTAAATTTTCTCCTAGTTTTCATTGATGTTGATTCGTACTTTCGGTGTAGGGATGGTGTGAGCGAATCACAGTTCAATCAAGTTTTAAACATTGAATTAAATCAAATTATCGAGGTGGGCTCCTATATGACACACCTATCTATGTCTCCGAAATGTTGTTGATGTCTTGGTTGTATGTCTTTTTTGTTATTAATTTGTTTCAGGCCTGCAAATTTCTGGATGAAAAGTGGTCTCCCAAGTTCACTGTAATCATTGCACAAAAAACCATCACACAAAGTTCTTTCAACCAGGATCGCCTGATAATGTTCCTCCTGGTTAGTGTTACCACATACTTTTTAGGCAGTTATGATTCAAGCTATTAATGTTCTAATACTCTTTTTTTCTTGTATAGGAACGGTTATTGATAACAATATCTGTCATGCGAGAAACAATGATTTCTATATTTGCTCATTCGCGGGCATGATTGTGAGTATTTTCTGGATGCTGCTTCCCACTTTCAGTGCGCTACAATTCCTGTGAATCAGTGCTTGCATATTCCTTGAATCCACTAGGGTGATTGCCTTAGTGGGAGTACAATTTGGTTTGATATGCTTACAACTCACCTGTTCAATTTATGGTGCATACTAGTGTAGTCCTACCCACGAGAGGTTTGTAATTTTTGTATGCATTTCTGTTGTAGAAGAAAGTTTGAATTGGATCAATTTGTTTTTTCAACAAGGGACAACCAGACCTACTTATTATCATGTTCTGTACGATGAGATTGGGTTTTTAGCTAATGATCTTCAGGAGTTGAAAAACCCGAATGCATCTGTTGTTAGCCAAACTGAGGAAATAGTGTCGTTAGTTGTTAACCCATCTACAGCAATGGCCTTCATTAGTTGCATTAGATTAATATTGTCAGATCTTCATAACCAATGGGATCTGGCCAATCTTACCAACCAGGGACATGGCGACCACCAGTATGATCAAGCATACTTCCCAAGGATGGGTAATCTTACTGCAGTGTCTGATGTACCAACTTTGCAAAGGAATGGCTTTCTGCCACGGTCATGGAGTGTTGCACAGGTATTATTCATTTTCGTATTTCAGTGAACGTTGTTGTTGTATTTGTCGATTTTTAGTTCTCTTTGTGGACTTTTAGAGGGTGGATGTTTTTTTACTTGTCTGTTTACCTTGCTGCAAAAAATGTTGCAGTATTAACCATCCAAGCGCATCTCCGCAAAGAAAGCAATGGAACACCCTTACTTCAATGATCTTGATATGACGTATCTCTGAATCACAGACTGATCACATTGCAACCCATTGTTTCTTTTGATTCTAATGGAAGATACGTTGCCTTGATCCTAGACAATTTCAGTGAATGTAATTCTGTTTTTCTCAAGCATGTACTGTGTTTGTTAACAACAATTTAGAGAAGGTTGACTTTATTACTAAACCTCTCAGATAACTACTACATGTGAAAGGGTATAATAAAAAACTTACAATGACGTGAAAGGGTAGATTATGGTTTCAACTTATCTCTCCATCTATTTATTGAAATGAACAAAATGGAGTCATGGTTCTGTATCTTTCTCAATGAAATCCTCTCATACTACCAAGAGAGTCCCATATGGTTATGTTTCTATTTTTAGTTCTTGGATCACAATGAATTGCAACCAGTTGCTTCCAAAGACATGGAAGATGTTGCCTCGGGTTTTGCTACATCGTCTCGCAAATGCAAGCGAACGTGTGACAACGATGATCCCGAGTTTGCTAAGGCCATATCTAGTATATGCAAGGCATTTGAGCAAGTGAATGCTATGCCTGTACGATTCGAAACCCCTTGGCAAGAAGTTGAGAAGGTTGTAAGGGCGGTTCCTGAACTTATCCAACGTCAAATTTTGAAAATCATGAGAAAGTTCAATGAGAACGTAGAGCTTGGTATTTTCTTTTTAGGATTGACCGAAGAAATAAGGGAAGGTTGGGTTCTTGCAAAATTAGAGGAGAATTAGTTTGGAGCAAAAATAATTGGTTTCTTTGTCTTTAAACATTTTATGTGTTTTGATTAGTAATCAAGGAGTTAAAAAATTTGGATTTTGTTTAATTGGTGTTTGGGAGTATGTGGTTTAGTAATTCTTAATACCAGTATTGAACGGTGATTTCTCATTGAAAAATTTAAGCAGATGTCGGGTTTAAAATTATATTGTAAGGATGTTTTGCAGGAAGCAAAATCAAAATCATATTCTAGTTTATATATAAAAGTAGAATAGTAAGATCTTCATAATTTTAAAAAAATTATTCTCATGATTAGTTTTGGGCAACCAAACACTCACAATCCCATGGACAACCAAACATCAAAGTTGGTCAAGTCCATGGCATCCCATGCCATGGAATGGGATGTCAATTCGGATTCCATGCAACCAAACACACCCTAAGGGCTTTAATAGAGGTGGGTTTGAATTGAACAATTTGTTTGGATTGATGACTGATGCAAAGTCGATAGTTTCTTCACCGATCTCATTTCCACCTTCTTCTTACCCAACACAGCAGTCCAATTTGCATCGAGGGTTGGTGTGTTATTGAGGTCTCTAAGGGGAAGAAATTAGAGAATTGGTGAAATATAGGGAGAATTGATCGATCCAAGGCAGGCTCTTCAATGGATTGTAAATGAGCTTAAAGAGGTTGTGAAGGAGTTGGAGGAAAAGAACATGAGGGCGAACATCGTTTTTTTTTTTTTTTTTTTGGAGACAAAGAAGTCGATGAGTTGACTCGATTCATTCGAGTTAACTCCAATCAACTCAACAGTATTAGATCGAGTTTTGAGGCTTCACCAGTTGGGCTTGGTTTTTTGCTCAGTTCTTGGGCCTACTTAGTTCTTGGGGAGAACAAATCCTGCTTTGTGCTCAGATCTTCTAAACAAATTTCATGAATCTTGGACAATGGAGATAATCTATGAAATTTGTAGAAACCATCTTAGGCTAATAAAGTTGAGTTATAAATTGCAAAGATTTCCTTCAATTTACCACTTATGTTATTTGTCTGATGATTATTATACGATCAAATAACATAAAGGAACCTTTCAATGAATGCTTTTAAGTAGCCATTCTTGATTTCTACTAAAAGAAAGGATAGGATTACTTGAAGATTAATATATTTGTAAAAGCTGATGATGTAAGCCTTGAGTGTCCAAGAGTCTTTATTGCAAGCCATACTTAGACCAATCACATGATTAATTGTAGCTTTTAGTGACATTATTAGATAAGTGCATTTTTTTCGTAAGATATAATGTAATTTAAACTAGGGTGTATAAGATAGGTGAATTCTTTACTAATAAGTGATAACCATAGAACAACGCAGTTTTGTTGCCACAATATTGCTATCCATCTGTCCATAATGGAAAACAATAGTAAGATGTGTTTCACTGAGATTATATGTTGTAAGGTATATCACCAATAGCATTTTCATATGCAGCATAGTGGGATAGTATACAGAATAGTTTCGTAAGAAAGAAATCCTTCGCATATATGTTCATGTCACACGGAGCCAAACTTCAGTTGCTCTATAATTTGTTTTCATATTGATAGTTTAGTAACATATTTGGAGAGTGCCGAAAGCGACCCACTCTCCTCCTATAATTATCTCAATCAAGCTACAAGTGGTCATGTTGGAGTGTTAAAGCCCACTCCAAAGGGCTTTTTCCTACGTGTTTAGCCACGATGATCTCAATATGAGTTTACAGTATTGTTATATTATTGATACCCACCACGATATGTTGTAGTTTCACAACTTCGCTCTCGCTTTTTGCTTGATATGTGATTAGATTCGCCCATTCTACAAGTTCAAGGTTTTAGTAAAAGTGAAAATTTATCGAGCCAAGACATTAGAAAAGATCTTAACACGATTTTAAATTGATGATGTTCTCGGAGACATGATCTCCTTAATAACAAAGATAGGTCTCCGTAATTGTTTTTATTGTCTTTTTACATGTCCAACTATTACTGAACTGGATAAAAAGTTGGCGTTTGATTCCAAATGAAACAATCTGGGTCAAAAAAAATGTAATTCATGTTAAAACTTTTGCTATTGTTGTCTGAAATGGGCAGGGATATATACTTGCCCTATAATTTTCTATCAAAACATTGAAAAGTTTTTAGAAAATTATTTTTTGGGCTATCAAAGACACCCTAAAATTAGTGGCGGATAAGATTTGGGGTCGATGGTTTCCCAAGTTTAAGGTTCAAATCCAACCAAATGCATTTTATCATTAGGGATCCAATAAAAACCTGTATTTGCCTTGCGCATAATTTTTTTTTTTTGGGATGTTGCAAATCGAAACTCATGAATTAGATAATTTGCAGCCTACATCATGCAGGTGCAGACCATACTCTATTGTTAACATTATTACTTGATAAGAGAAGAAAAACTCATAAAATTGGTAAAGCTCTATTAGAAAACATGAATATCAAAGGGATAACTTTGGTCTAAGAGCCATAACTCAACAAGTTTACTTTCATGGCAGACTTGTATCTGTTAATACTCGAACCAAGTAACATTTTTTTAATTTTCATTCTTTCTCTAGGTTGGTCGAAATCTCCAATTTATTTGCCTTCATTATTATGTTCGATCTGTATAGGTTGGACGACTGCACTCTTTTTAGTAATTCTCCACAAGTCCAATATACATGTCGACATGGTTTGAGTTGGAATGGTCTTTAGTGTATCATTTCCTTCATTCTAATTGCTTCCTTCATTGTCTTTGTCCTCCACATTCAACGGTTAATTTCTAAGAAGAGCGATCTGAGGTTGGATTAAAATAACTTGATATCATGAGAATGATGTTAAGTTGTTAATAATCGACAGGTGAGGTAGTTGATGTAATAAGAACATCTCCAATGGATCATCTAAAATAACATTTTGAGGGTTTTATATGGAAAAACCTTACTCTAAGGGTGTGTTTGGTTGCATGGAATCCTATGCCATGGGAATCTATGAGAGGACCACTACATTTTAGGCTAAATTGATATATCACTCCACATCCACCATTTGGTTTTGTGATCAATGGTGGGATTGAAAGTCCCATGAACATGGGAATCACATGCCTTGGAGGGCCAAGGAGTGGGATTCCCATGTTCATGGGACTTCCATTCCCACCATTGATCACAAAATCAAATGGTGGTCAAATGGTAAATGTGGAGTGATATATCAATTTAGCCTAAAATGTAGTGGTCCCCTCATGGATTTCCATGGCATAGGATTCTATGCAACCAAACACACCCTAAGGGATTTCATATCCAAACCCCCCATTTAAATTTGCCTTTTCTTTCCTTCTATATTTGGGGCATCTATTTCATCCCCATATCTTAATAAATATTAAAAAAAAAAATCACTTTTCTTAATTCTGTCTCCTCCAATCATTAAAATTTAAATAGAAATTTCAAAAATTAGAATAAGATATATTTAAATAATAATGAAAAACTAAAATGAGAAATGTAATTAGAGTGACGAAGAAATATGAAACCCCTAAAATTAACTTTTGGTTAAAATGATGAATGGTTTTAGATTTTACCCTTGGAGATGCTCTAAGTAGAAGAATGCTACCATCAAATCATTAGAGTGGGTGGACTACAACGTCGACTTTTAGGGCATAGTGGTAGCACAAAGCAGGAGTGGTTCTATTTAACCATCATCAGATCTGAAATCAAAATGATTGCCTTGAGATTTATCTCCTCTTCTTCATCCCGTTCCCCAACGGGATTCAAATTCAAAACTCCCAACCTTTACTCTCCTAAACCCACACTTTTCTTCTCTCACTCTCTTCAACGATGGGAAGCCAAAGCACGAACAGCTTCCTCACCACACCAACCAAAACCCCAAACACACGAACCCGAAAACACCAAGAACACAACAACCCCATCGATCCACACTCCACCATGACCACTTCCAACGCGGAATTCAAGTCCAGATTCAAAGCCTACAACCGCTTACAAGCCGCAGCGGTTGCATTTGGAGAAAAGGTCGCAATCCCAGAGATTGTCGCCCTTGGTGGTCAATCTGATGGGAAAAGCTCACTCCTTGAAGCTCTTCTTGGGTTCAGATTCAACATTCGAGAGGTCGAGATGGGTACCAGGAGACCTCTCATTCTTCAGATGGTTCATGATCCCTCTGCGTTGGAGCCCAGATGTCGATTTCAGGTTTTCTTTAACCCCCATTTCGTTTATTTGAGGTTTTGTTGCAATTTCTAGGTTTTTTCATAGATTGGGTGTCTTCAGATTTGTGTTTAGTGACTTGGGGGGAGTTTTTGTGGAAAATGATATTATTTTGTAGAATTAGTGGTGGGGTTATTCGAGATTGAGTAACTAAAGCTTTTAGGAATAATGGGGTTTCTGGGTTTTGTTGATTTTGTGGTTTTATGCATCGTGAGGCATTGATGAAGATGTAGCGAGTGTGTTTCGATATGGTAGGTTGGATCATAGCTTGTTTTAAGTTCTTGTGGTTCTTGAATCCTTGAACTAGGTTCTCATTTGGGTCTTTCATATTTTTATTCATTTAAGTAGTTTAGTACTATCCATCTTTGTTTATGCTGACGTAGATACCGTTCATAATCTATATGGTATGGTGTCACATTTACAAAAGAATCAAACACATGAAGGCGCCAAACTAGAAACAGATGCGCCAAATTAAAACAGAGGCGCCAAAATTTGAAAGAGTTTAAGTTTGAATTTAGGGACAAGATAGTAATAACACCTCTCAGGTTGTTATAATCCCACATGGACTGGATACGTGTAATAATCCTATTGGCTCAATTTATATTTCTGTTATTATCTTCACTGTAGTTAAATAAAGAGGTCGAGAGGAACAAAGCAAGCAGAGAAGAAAGTTGTAAGTGAAGGGCCAGTTCTGAGATCAGACTGAGCATTAGCCATTTTAATCCTTCTTTTTCGTATTCAATAGAGTCTACCTTCCATTTAGTTCTTCTATTGCTTGAATACAAGTCACAACTGTGACATTTGGTATCAGAGCAATGTTTGATCATCTGGGATTGTTAACTGAATATCACCATTGCAAGTCATGGAAACAAGGGCGAAAGAAGTAGAACAATTTATGAGGGAAACAAGGAAGAATCAGAACGAATGATTGAGTTCTTAAAGGGTGAAATAAAAAAATTGACTATAGCTCATGAGGGTCAAGAGAAAAGAATCAATTCCAGGTTCGATCAACTTATACAGTTGATTCAAAAAAAACTTGCTCCAGTGAGAACGACAGACCCGAGTGCTTCCTCTACTCCAATTTCTAACCAATTGGATTCCCAATCCAACTCCCAAAATCATTGGGAGGGCCAAGGTATGTTCCCTCGCCTCCCGAAATTAGATTTCCCTTATTTTGATAGCACTAGTCCCAGATCTTGGGTTAAAAAATGTGAGAGATACTTTGAGTTTTTTCAAGTATCGGAGGCAAATAAGGTTGGATTGGCTTCGATTCACCTAACGAGAAGGTGGACATCTAGTTTCTCGATCACCATGTAGGGAGAGAAATGCCTCAGTGGAAGCAGTTTTGTAATGACCTCTGTGAGCGCTTTGAAGAAACAGTACTTGATAACTTCGTCGATTCATTTAATAAACTTCTACAACATGGAACTGTTAATGAATACTTTGACAAATTTGAGGAGCTACGATCGCTAATGTTGATTAACAATCGTCATCTAGATGAACAATATTTCGTACTTAATTTTTTGAGTGGATTGAAAACTCACATCAATAAACCAAATGCATACTCCACCACCTTTGCACAACCAGTGGGTAGTACACCTACGCATACATCACACCTCAACCACTCTAATCACTCTTCATACAACATCAATACATCCCAAAGAAATCCATCTCATGTCACACACCACAATAATTCTCACCTTCATCCACCATTACCACCTATCAGATGCCTCACTCCCAGCCAAATGCGCCTACGCAGAGAGAAGGGACTCTGCTACAATTGCGAGGAGCAATACAAGCCGGGCCACTTTTGCAAGTTTCAACACTTGTATATGTTAATTCCAGAGGATGATCCACCTGATGAAGTTGAGGATTACCTTGAAGTAGTGACTGTCCTACAAGAGGTGCCTATAGACATGGAGATATCTCTGCATGCCCTCCATGGGTGCTCTTCAACAAACACACTCCTAATTAGAGGGTTAATTTGAAAGAAACCAGTGTCAATTCTGATAGTTACTGGAAGCACTCATTCATTTATCGACCCTAGTGTGGTTAAAGCTACTAAATGGCCTACTTGTCTCACTCCACAAATGTTTGTCAAGGTTGCTAATGGAGATCAATTATTAAGTAATGTTGTCTGTCAAAGACTTCTATGGACTATGCAGAGTGTATCATTTGAAGGAAGGGTTAGGGTATTGCCTCTAGGAGTCTATGATATGGTCCTTGGTGGAGACTGGTTGAAAAAGTTTGGGGACATCACACTGAATTTATAGAAGCTTCAGCTGACTTTATCCGTCAATGGTCAATTGGTTACTCTACAAGGAGGGTCTGAAACTGTTGATTTTTGCTTACTAGAGGTCAAGGGACTGTCCAAGTTTTGGCGAAACCATGCTAGTTCTTTTTTTTGTTATCTCTTCTCTATAACTACTCAGGATACACCTCTACAACCTGACCCTGCAATACAACATATAATTTCAAAGTTCAGTGACCTCTTTCAAACCCCTACTGATCTTCCTCCTAGCCAAGCCCTCAACCACCATATCCATTTGAAGCCTGGCCATCACCCTCCGTCTCAGAATCCATATAAAGTCCCTTACATGTAAAAGGCTGTAATTGAGAAATTAATTCAGGAAATGTTGGAATCTGGGTTGATCCAACACTCCCACAATCCTTTTGCAGCTCCCATCCTTTTAGTTAGGAAAAAAATGGTTCCTGAAGATTTTGTGTGGACTACAGGAAGTTGAATGAGATCACCATCAAGGACAAGTTTCCTATGCCTCTCATATATGAACTTTTGGATGAGCTCCATGGTGCTACCATCTTCTCTAAGCTGGACTTAAGGTTAGGGTATCACCAACTACTAGTTCACCCACCTGATATCCACAAAACATCCTTTAAAATACACCCAGTGTAGTTAAGGCGTTGAGGCGGCGGGGAGGCGGATGACCTTGAAAACGCCTCAGAGGCGAGGCGGTAGGCGAGGCGGACGCCTCACTTCACTGAGGCGGTCTTTAACATTTTTTAAAGATATTTTATTATAATAAATTGAAACACATTTAGATAAGTAATATTCATCATCATTTTGATAACTTGCATATGCTAATATGTATAAAAAGTCATACAACTATTTAGAATTGAAATAGAAACATAATAAAGTTGCATAATATAGCAAAAAGATGCACTACATAAGTGTACTTAACTTGCCTATCCACTAAATCACTAAAAAAGAAACAAACAAGAAAAACATCAAAGCATAATGTAAACTAGTTCATCAACTTCTCATTAGTTTAACTTTGGAAATTTGAAACAGTGTTTGGAAAATTAATGGTTGAATTTGAAACATTGTTTGGAAAATTACAATTTGGTGAGGCATCGCCCAGCAGGTCTCATTGGTTTAACTTGGAAAATTTGCACCAAATTTCGATCCATATACTAAAATATTACGATCCATACACTAAAATATTACTTATTATTGTTTATTGTGAAAAAAAACGCAGCAGAACAAATCATATAAAAAAAGGAGCATAACAAATCATATAAAAAAACACATAACAGATCATTAAGAAAAAGAGTAGAACAGATGATATAAAAAAGAGTAGAACGGATCATTAAAAAAAACTGCAAAACATATCATATAAAAAAAACACAAGGAGAGAGAAGAAGAAGAGAAAGGAGGAAGAAGAAGAGAGGAAACATCCTGATATGAAAGAGGCAACACCTAATTTGAAGAAGAGGAACCTGATTAGAAGGAGAATAACACACACAACAACAACAATAGCCCCCAAGGAGTCGTTCTCTTGTCTAAAACTCTAAATACCCCCATCTTAACCTTAAAAGACAAGTGGGCTACAATAGGCTTTTGATTTCTAAGCTGTAAATGGGCTGAGGCGGCCCGAAGCGGGTTGAGGCGAGGCTGAGGCGGCCCGAGGCGGTCTGAGGCAAGGCGTGAGGCGGTCCGAGGCGGACGCCTCACTTCACCGCTTCGCCTCGCATCATTTTGAGGCGCTTCTTTGCCAAAACGCCTCAAGGCGCGCCTCAGGCGCGCCTAGGCGTCCGCCTTAACAACACTGAATACACCATGGCCACTTTGAATTCAAGGTGATGCCTTTTGGGCTTACAAATGCACCAGCCTCTTTTCAGGCTCTTATGAATCAGATATTTCAATCCCTCCTTAGGAAGTATGTCCTAGTATTCTTCGATGACATTCTTGTTTACAATCCCAATCTCTCCATCCATTTAGACCACCTTGAAGTTGTGTTTTCATCCTCTGACAACATAAGCTTTTTGTCAAGTTATCCAAGTGCTCCTTTGCTCAAGAGAAATTGGAATATCTCGGCCATATTATCAGAGCTAAAGGTGTTGAAGCCGACCCACAAAAAATTGAGGCTATGACCAACTCGCCCATTCCTACAAATATTAAGCAACTCCGAGGTTTTCTTGGTCTCACGGGGTACTACCAGAAATTTATTGAAAAGTATGGTATCATTGCAACCCTGACAGATCTACTCAAGAAAAATGCATTTACTTGGTCTCCTGTGGCAACTACGACCTTCTTACAATTGAAGCAAGCTATGTGTGCAGTTCCCTTGTTGGCACTTCCAAATTTTCAGGAACCATTCCACCTAGAGACTGATGCCTGCTCCATTGGCGTAAGAATTGTCCTCTCTCAAGCTGGCCGGCCAATAGCTTTTTTTAGTAAGTCTCTAAGCCCCAAGAACCTCTCCTTGTCCACTTATGAGAAGGAATTACTCGCAATTGTGTTGGCTGTTCACAGATGGCGCTCTTATTTGCTTGGTTCCAAGTTCATCATATTTACCGACCACAAAAGCATACGCCAATTTTTAGCTCAGAAGGTCACTACAATGACTCAGCAATGATGGTTAGCTAAGCTCCTTGGCTTCGACTATGAGATTTGTTACAAAAGCGGGGTTGACAACAAGGTCGCAGATGCATTGTCTAGATGTACTGATAACATGGGCCAAGTCTTAGCTCTGTCTACAATTACTCCAACATGGCTCAATGAAGTTGCTTCCTCTTATGCTCAAGATCAATTCATGCAACACTACTGCAGCAGTTACTCATCAGACCTGATTCAAGACCACCTTTCTCCTTGACTCAAGGTATTATTAAGCACCATCAGCAAATTTGTATTGGCTCTACTGGTTCTCTTCGTAAGCAACTCCTGCATGAGCTACATACTTCAGCCTTAGGAAGCCATTTGGGGATCAACACAACATACAAACGGCTCCATCAATATTTCTTTTAGCCCAGAATGCAGACTGATGTGCTCACCTATGTATCAGAATGTGATACTTGCCAGCGTAATAAGATTGATAATTCAACCTATGGTGGCCTTCTTCAACCTCTACCCATATCAGAGCACACTTGGCAGCATATTTCAATGGATTTCATTGAGGGACTCCCGCCATTCAAGCACAAAACAATCATCTTAGTGGTCGTTGATAGACTGACCAATTTCAGTCACTTTATAGCCCTCTCACACCCATTCATTTCGGCCATGATTGCTGCCCTATTTTTGCAACACATTTACCATCTTCACGGCCTATCTACCTCAATTGTGTCCGATCGAGACAAGGTATTCTTGAGCGCATTTTGGCAAGATCTATTTTCAGCTCTTGGAACAAGCCTTAACCTCAGTTTAGCATACCATCCACAAACCGATGGGCAGACTGAAAGAGTCAATGCATGTCTCGAAAACTATCTCCGTTGCATGACTAGTGACGCCCCTTTGCATTGGTCGCAATGGCTATATTTGGCAAAGTTTTGGTATAGCATCTCCTTCCACACAGGGTTACAAACTACCCCATTCGAAGCCCTTTAAGGATACCGACCACCACTGATGGCTCTCCCTCCTATGGCTACAATGTCCATTTCTGATGTGCAACAATTTCTTAGAGACAGAGAGCAGATGTTGAGCATCATTAAGGAGAAACTTCACCGTGCCCAGGAGCGAATGAAGCACTACTCAGATAAGCATAGAACTGAGCGTGAATTCAACATTGGCGATTGGGTCTACCTACATTTACAACCATATCGTCAAACGTCTGTCAATCTTCGCCACAATCTCAAGCTCTCGGCCCGATTTTATGGACCATTTCAGATATTGGAGCGTATTGGTGTGGTGGCTTACAAGCTGGGTCTTCCTCCCAACTCTAAGGTCCATTCTGTATTCCATTTCCATGTGTCACAGTTGAAGTGCAAATTGGGAACGCACTCTGTGGCAGCTCCATTACTACCTGTAGTTGACCAGTTCGGATCATTTCGACTAGAACCTATAGCTATCCTGGCTCGTCAACTCATTCCTCGCCACAACCGCGCTGTCACGCAGGTCCTCATCCACTGGTTGCACTCCGCCCCTGCCGATGCCACTTGGGAGGATTGGACACATATTCAAACATCCTTTCCTCACTTCAATCCTTGAGGACAAGGATTCTTTCAAAGGGGTTGGCATTGTCACATTTACAAAAGAATCGAAAGGAATCAAACACATGAAGGCACCAAACTAGAAATAGAGGCGCCAAAATTTGAAAGAGTTTAAATTTGAATCTAGGGACAAGATAGTAATAACACCTCTCAGGTTGTTATAATCCCACATGGACCAGACACGTGTAATAATCCTATTGGCTCAATTTATATTTCTGTTATTTTCACTGTAGGTAAATAGAGGTCGAGAGGAATAGAGCAAGCAGAGAAGAAAGTTGTAAATGAAGGGCCAGTTCTGAGATCAGACTGAGCATTAGCCATTGTAATCCTTCTTTTTCGTATTCAATAGTCTACCTTCCATTTAGTTCTTCTATTGCTTGAATACAAGTCACAACTGTGACATATGGGTTCGCGGTTTTATTAGCTTACAATGTTATAGTTCAAGTGTTTTTTTTTTCATTATCGCATATTTTTGTTCGTATAAGTCATAGACAATAAGCTAAATGTGTCCTAACACCTTGGAGTTATTTGGTTGATAATCTTCTGAGCTACAAAGTAAAATTGAAAATATACAGGAAGAGGACTCTGAAGAGTATGGAAGCCCGGTGATGTTGGCATCTGCAATTGCCGATCAGATTAAGACCAGGACTGAGGTACTTTTGCAGAAAACAAAAACTGCAGTTTCACCTAAGCCAATTGTGATGAGAGCGGAATATGCACATTGTCCGAATCTGACCATTATTGATACACCTGGATTTGTTCTTAAAGTATGTGCTCTACCTTGCCACTCTCTAGTCTTAGATTAAGGTTAGTTTATGTCACTTAAAAATCATGAATCTAAATATACAGGCAAAGAAGGGAGAGCCAGAGAGGACACCTGATGAAATCTTGTCCATGGTTAAATCACTAGCAAGCCCTCCTCATCGTCTTTTATTATTCCTTCAGCAAAGTAGTGTGGAGTGGTGTTCATCTCTCTGGCTTGATGCTATTCGTGAAATAGATCCATCTTTCAGGCGTACAATTATCGTTGTTTCCAAGTTTGATAATCGGCTTAAGGTATGAATAATTTCAGTTCATTACATTTCCGAGAAAGAACCAATTTTCTGTTTAATATCAAGTTCAGAATTTTTTTTTTTTTTTTTTTCTGATGGTAAGAGAATTAATCCATGCAGGAGTTTTCTGACAGATGGGAAGTGGATCGGTATTTGAGTGCAGGTGGCTATCTTGGAGATAACGTCCACCCATACTTTGTGGCCTTACCAAAAGACAGGGGTACAATCTCAAATGAAGAATTCCGTAGGCAAATTTCCCGGGTGGACACAGAGGTTCTCCGTCACCTCCGCGAGGGTGTTAATGGAGGATTTGATGAGGAAAAATTTAGACCTTTCATAGGTTTTGGATGTCTGAAGGATTTTTTGGAGGTAGAACTTCAAAATAGATATAAAGAAGCAGCACCAGCAACACTAGCTTTGCTTGAACAGCGGTGTGATGAAGTAAGCACTGATTTGGCCCGGATGGACTCCAAGATCAAGGCTACTTCTGATGTCTCACATCTTAGGAGATCTGGAATGATGCACACAGCTTCTATCAGCAGTCATGTCGTAAGTCATATAATGCATTTTATTTCTTGGGTCTGCATTTTTGTTCATATGGTTTACATTGTTAAAAGCAATCCTCAATTCTTCTTGTTTGTCAATGAAGGGAGCTCTAATAGATGGAGCAGCAGATCCGGCCCCAGAGCAATGGGGGAAGACGACTAATGAAGAGCAATCAGAAAGTGGGATTGGGAGCTGGCCAGGGCTTACCACAGCTGTAAAACCTCCCAACTCTACACTTAAGCTTTATGGAGGAGCTGCATTTGAGAGGGTGATGCATGAGTTCCGTTGTGCAACATACTCAATTGAATGCCCACTGGTGTCGAGGGAGAAGGTCAGTTACTCTAGAGGCTCCCTAAAAAATTGCAAATTTTAGTGCTTGTTCACAGTTTAAATGGTTGATACTCCACTAGTTGGTTCCCACAGGTTGCTAACATACTACTTGCTCATGCTGGCCGAGGTGGTGGTGGTGGAGTAACAGAGGCAGCTGCAGAGATAGCACGTGCCGCTGCCAGATCATGGCTTGCTCCTCTTCTAGACACTGCCTGTGATAGGCTTGCTTTTGTTCTCGGAAACCTTTTTGATCTTGCCCTTGAGCGTAATCACTGCCGTGAATCATTAAACTGTAAGCAGTGAATACTTTATGTTTTATGCTTTATTTTTTCCTTTTTTTTGCAAGACTGCTGAAAATGAGGTGATTCTCAAACTTTGAGGGAGAATTAGTTGTTTATTGGAAAATTTCGTATTGATGATTTTTTCCTAGCAAAATACAAATCTGGAAATATGGTCCACATGTTCCTCTCATCTTCAGCTTTTAAATGGATTGTCTAATAACTGAATGTATCATTTTCTTGCTTGTAGCAAGTTAATAAAATATATGCATTCATATTTGGAGACAAAATTTTGTTGTTCTTAAGCGGACTATAGAATTTCTCATATCATTGATACTTGGATTTCTCCAAGAGTTGCCATGTTTCTGCTACTGAAGTGCTTACTTTACATTTGAATTTGACTGCCATGTTTATCGAATGTTTTCTTTTTATTGAAAATTGATGTTTTGAGGTGTTATGTCAGTCTGATAATTGACAATCGCATCAATAAGAACTGTTCTTCCTGTCTTGTTCCCTTTTCCCACTTTATTTCAAATCCAGAATAGTGAACACTGATTTGCTGGACAGTTGTCTTATCATTTACCAGTTTACCATATGCCCTGCAACTAATCATCCCCTCATTGGTTTCAAGGATTAGTATGTCTTACTTCTTATCTAATTTGTGGAATGAGGCAGTGCCAGATCTAGAAATTGTTAAAGTTTAGTACCACAAGAGCGCAGTACCCAGATCTGTTGGATGTTTTTTGGTTTTTGGAACTACCAGCTTTACGGACCTGTTAGTTCGTCATATCTATTGGTCCTTCTTTTCAGTTTAAACGCCATTAAACCCATAAAATTCACTTGCCACTGATACCCCTAGGTTTCACCCAAAAGAACATTAGCGCCGCCACTTTTAGCATCTCCACTCTGTCAATGCAACAAACTTCACTAACTAACACATTTAAATCAAAATTCATTTTGCCAACCAACAAATTAGAAAAATAAGAATTTTCAACACTTGAAACCCACAGGTGACACACTAGGATACTAAAACCTAAATGAAAAAGTTGGTGGTACTAAACCGTAAGAATTTCTGAGAACTGGGTACTTGAGCATCATTCCTTGATCCCATGGCCTGTATCTATTTTTCTATCAGGATCATGAAATCTTGGTTTTCCCCTGAAGGGCCCTCATGATTCTTGTACATCCATTTGATCTGCTTCATCCCAAAAGTTACAGTTCTTGCAGATTCTACTCCCGACAAACACATCACGGGGAAGTTACACGTGAAATTGAGACCATTATAATGGGGAAGTTGCATGCGAAATTGAGATTATCTTACAATGTGCAAATTGCAGATGTATGTTTGTCAATAATGGTTTCGTATTCCTTGAGTTTTCGGCGCAGAGAAACAAAAATTTATAAAATTATCAGAGAGCTTTTAATGCCAACATCATCATTAGTGTGTTCGAGTACTTGAGGAATACTACGAAGATTAAACCATAGATTACAAAACAATCTTAAAGATATCTGTCTCTGTGATTAATGCTGTTTTCTGTTTTCTATGGATATTAGTCTCTCCTTGGTTAATAATCAATTGTAACTATGAGAATTCGTTTTCCTTGATTCAGATGGGATGGGTGGTGGAGACATGGAGGGCTACATTGGCTTCCATGCTGCTTTGAGGCACTCCTATAATCGTTTCATAAAGGATCTAGCCAAGCAATGTAAACAATTAGTTCAACACCACCTTGACTCAGTTACAAGTCCATACTCTCAGGTTTGTTATGAAAATGACTTAGTAGGGGGTTTTGGCTCGAGTGCGACAGCCATCTACAGATTCAGTTCAGCTAAAGTTTCTCCATTTTGTGTTGAGCTCTCTGAGGGTCGAGGATCAATTATAGATGAAGCAATGGACAGGGACCAGGAGAACATACCTCCAGAAAGAGGTGGACACCAAACCACACCAGGGAAGAACAAGGATACTAAAGAAGCTCTGCAGGAAAGCCAAATGACTGTACCAGAGACCCCATCTCCTGATCAACCATGTGACGTTGTTTATGGAGGAAATAAGAAGAAAGAAAATGGAAACTGTGGGAAACGGCAACCAAGGATGATTGCCAGCAACACAAATACAGATAATCCTCTGCGCCAAAATGGAGGAAGTCTTCTTTTTGGAAACAATGACGTTAGTTCACGGTCAGGATCTGCTTACATGGATATCTGTTCTTCTGCTGCACAACACTTTGCAAGAATACGTGAAGTTCTGATTGAACAACTAGTGCCATCAACATTGAACTCCGGTTTCTTGACACCTTGGTAAGCGTTTTTTTAACCTCTGCATGTACATGAGCATCCTTCCTACTATCTAGCACTTGGGTACATATATGCACCAAAACACCCTTTTACATACACCCCCTTACAGACACAGTAAGAACATCTCCCACAGTTGCAAATGATCAGTTGATAAATGGGAGGTCTTGATCAATCCAGAAAATATTTCTTGCTTTCATAATAATAAGATTGATTCTTAAGATATGTTTAAGTTGGTCAGGGTTAGTGAAGGTTCAAGCATCCGCGTTCCACTTGTGCAGCTAATGCTAGATGATTTATTATAACCTAATCTGGGTGGCATTGGAGTACTTCTTTATCGAATTTATTATTAAGTTTATTTCTTATTTTTTGCAAAACATAGAGTTTCAAGCTTCCTTCTGAACCCTTTATTTGCTGCTTAAATTGAGTTCTGAAGCTCCACTCCGATCTAAAACATATAGATGTACTCTTTGACTTTCCTTTCTGACATTCCCATATCCTCTTAACTTTTGTGCAACTGTTTTTATGTTATACTTAATCACTGAGTATTTTCTTTCTGATTTGTTGTATGTGATTCAGTCGAGATAGGTTGGTGGTGGCACTCGTCCTAGATCTGTTTGCTGTGAATGATGATAAATTTATGGACATGTTTGTGGCACCTGGTGCAATCGACATCCTTCAGAAAGAACGCCAATCCCTACACAAACGGCAGAAGATACTAGAGTCTTGTTTGCTAGAGTTCAAAAATATTGCTCATGCGCTTTGAAAATATTGTGGTGCTTTAACATGTTGTTTTGATCACAGTGATTCACATCCAGTGAACTCTTTGTAGTATCATATGCTCATCAATTTTTTCTGTAAAGTTTTAATTTTTCTGCTTCAAAAGCTTCGAACAGTTAATTGTTATGGTGTCAACAAATTAGGGATTTCTTGTTATGTTGCTCATAAGCTTCAATAGTCTGTTGGCAGAACTAAATGATAGTAAAGTCACAGTCAACTGCAGGTGACCAAAACATTTACTGCGAAAACCAAATTGAAAAATACGAACATGGCACCTTTACTAAAAGGTATTTAACGAGTATGAAACTAAATACTTGATCAAGAAATCAAAAGATTATGTGGTAAATTTTCAACTAATATGCAATGAATAATTGTACTGAGCAATTAAATTATATGATGAGATGTTTGAAAGCTAGTTCTCTACCAAACAAAAAACTAGAGCATTTGATCTGAATGCCACAAGGTGTGATCGAAAGAAAACCTCGTTAAAACTGAAGACAAGGTCACTAGCGAAAACTTCCAATAGATCATAACAATTAAATACTCATTTAGAAGAATATGACTGAAGTCTAGCTATGAAACACAAGCACAAGATCATAACTCAAATGGTAACAAGACCATTCCCTGTATCTAAACACACCATTAAAAGGTTTATTGTAGCTCCAAGAAGTGTAGATGACATAGTTGGCATTTGGCAAAGGCACCTAACAGATTGCATGAGGAAATCATCTTACAATTGTTGTCACCCTTTCTGCTTTTTTGCGAACATATATTCTGCTCCCATCATCCTCTACTATAATCTGTCATCAAAACATAGATCAGAATGCACAATTTTTTGTTTTTCACAAAATTAAATCGAGAAGTGGAACAGAAAAATTAATTAACGGATATAAAAATTGCTTCACGTGCCTCTACATCCTCTTATGTGTTCAAAAAGAGGTTGGAGAATAGCCTATTTGTTGGCGTCATCCCATTCCAATGCCTCCCACCATTTGGTCTCCCCACTAATCTTCTTTAAAATTTGTTAGGTTACTATCATTATTGAAAGGCAACTTCTTCAGATGTGGATAGTCGAATACTTCCACCTCTCGTAAAGAAACACAAACCCACGGCCTTGTAGAGATATCCCGAAGTTCTGGTAAATGCATGAGGAATGATGTATGTGACCTAGGAAGAAGAATGGTAGTATCAGCTGCTGCGGAATCAAACTTGTGGTCTTCCCCATCTAAGGCATCTTCTACTACCATGTCCCCCAATAGATCATTCTCAATGTTCTTGAGATGTTCCAGATGATTGAAAAGGAAGAGATGTTTCAAATTTGAACAACTGCCAACTTCCAAGATTCTCAAGTTCGCAAAACATGCAGGAGGCACCACACCCTTCCATAAGTTTCAAATATTCTAATCTTGTGAAGGCGTATTGGTATATTTCATCCCCAGATATCAACCTGTCCCTTGATATCAAGAAGCAGTTTTCAATCTGACAGTCTTTAAGCTTCCAAGATTCCTAACACAATAAACGTGGAATCTTACACCTTCTTACTAATAATTTTTGAGTGCTTGGAGGGAGAAGAGGAGTTGCTCGATGCTGGTATATCTTCAAATCAACAATGCATACACATTTTGTTCCGAAATGAGACCAACTCACAGAACCATCTTCAGTTCTCCAGGATTCACCATATAGAAAGATGTCAAAGTTGTTGAGCTTTTCCCATGTTAGGTAGTTTATGGCATAAAGATAATAATCCAATCTCGAAAATTTATGACTCAGCTTTGCCAAACCATTCAATATACTTCCCTGGCCTGAATGAAGTTAACTGTTGTTGAATCCCTCTCCATGACAAGGCTTCCATCTGTGCACAACACTTGTAGAAGAGCATTTTTGGGGAGAATGGAGCTCTCCCATGCTTCCTCTTCAGAAGAAGTTCCATTTTGATGTTCTTGTGCGTCTCCATGTCACAGCATACAGACATTGTCATTACCATTTTGTGGTTTCTCCATCCTGGATTATGAGGGGTTTTTCAAATCTTTAGGGGGCTTAAGGCAATGTGACTTTACCTAGGTGCAGGCCAATTAGACTTATTGGTTTTTTTTACTAATTGCAGTCATATCAAACTAATCATACAAATAAATTAAATCAACTAAGTTCCACTGTCTTTCCTAAAGATAAACTTTTTTTTCCTGCTCAACTGGACGGTCGGTCATCATTTTAAAGATCTTTTCTTGAATCGTATAATTTTAAATGTGGTAACATCCACCGACTCCACTTGGTGATGGTGTAACCAAGCCCATTGACCTTCATAACCAATCCCAGTACCTAACAACACCTCTTAGAGGCATTGTTCGACTAGCTAGTAAACCTGCATGCGTGATCCAGGTCGAGGTGCCATACCACGGATAAATGATATCCTCCAACTGCAATTTGGAAGTGTCGAGCATAACTGTAGGGTGTGCATAGCAATTGCTTTTCGCAAGCATTCAAACATGATGTTGGATCCTCCACCTATGTTGTTGAATGAAGGTCAGTGCATTAATCAATGAGATATGTGACTCCATCCCCACACCACAAAAAAATAACACAGTAAGGATCTGAAGTCAATGCCATATTATTGAAACACTTGAAGACTTGTTCTTCTTCTTTTTCATCTGATGATCGAGCACCAGCTTATCCAATGGGTCTGTGGGGATATTTTGTCCTTCAAACAGTTGGTGGCTCTTTTATCATTTCATTTTGTCAACCAATTTCCTGATTCTCTACAACCAGTTGTAGTTCATCACTCAAGTAACTCTACTCATTGCACCATTCGATGCCATTACTCAATTTCTCACACAAACATATGCTATAATACCATGTTGAATTGCATATCTGTTACCGTAGGAGTAGCTTTTATGTGCTTGATCCCAATAACAAAACTTTTATAAGCCAAGCACAACAGAAAAAATAGAACCAGTACCATCCAATTTAGCCCAATTTAGATTTGAAAACAAGTACTTCGAGCTCACGGTGGAATATACTTGATACTGGGAACAGATAATCAATTCCAAATTTAATTAATTCCCTTGTTTTTGGAAGAAATGCAACCAAGTTTTAATACCAACACCAATATCACTTCAAAAATGTGATCTAACTCAAACCATGCATAGTACTGGATCAGTCTTCATATAAGTAAGCAACCAAGCTAAGTTTGAACCAATCACACAACAAAACAAAGAAAGCCCGCTTACATTATTCACCAAAGACATCAGCAAAAGAAAGAAAAAAAAAATTGTAGACTGAGAAGGAGGGAGAGAAGAACACAAATGAAAACAAGGTGACCTCTCATCATCACATCCATCTCTCTCTTGCTTAACAAAACCTACATACCCTTCCATGGAAACCTCACCAAAACTACAAATCAATGAAAACCCATTTCTCCAAACATCCCCAAAGTGCAATACCACCACCAACAATGGAGGAGTTTTGTCACCAAAATCCATCACCAGATCTGAAACCACCACCAACACATACCCAACAACTTTTGTCCAAGCAGACTCTTGTTCTTTCAAACAAGTAGTCCAAATGCTGACTGGCTCATCAGAGACGGTATCGAAACAATCTTCAAAGACGACCCCAAGAGCGTCTATTAAAAACCCAGGTTTCAAGCTTTATGAAAGAAGGAATAGCCTCATCAAGAACTTCAAGATCAGTTCTTTGATCCCTGATTTGGTTCAGAGTTGCAGGTTTTCACCGAGGCAACAAGAGCTGTCATCACCTAGCATGCTTGATTTTCCTTCACTTGTTCTCAGCCCAGTCACCCCATTGAATTCAGAACCATTTATCAAGTCTCCACTAACTCCTTGTACTCCTAGTAATTCATCTACCATTGAAGAAAAGATGAAGAATTCAAGAGGGTCAGAGCCTCAACTTCTGCCACTATTTCCCATGACACCCACAAGAATTGTAGGTTCTTCTACTTGAAACCATGGAGTTTTCTCTGTGCTAATAAACTGAATTCGTTCAGAACAAAAATTGATCTGTAGTGACTTGTTGGAAATGAATTATGATAAAATCTTTGCTCCAAATTGATATTTGATTTTTAATTTTTATTTATTTATTTATTTTTTGTTTCTTGTTTTCATGGAGACTAATTCATAAACATGGTTTGTTCTTTTTGGATTTTATTGAATGTATAGAATGATTCATCTTCTCTATGAGTGGAGGGGAAAACAAGGTGGTTGAAATGTATCCGTTTTTTTTCACCATCATTAGAGAACTTGATTTATTATGGTTTAGGGATCTAAAAATAAAACTTCTTCGCTTCGAAAAGAGAAGCAAATAGAAGGAAAAGTTTTAACAATTGTATTTGCAAAATGTGAGTAGTAATTGTATACCAAGGAGATCACAAAGTTCATTGCTGAGAATTTACATATGCTTGCATGGAATCCTACTCAAGAATCTAATCCGTCGCAAAGTCATTTTTTAGCTTTATATATGAGACAGATTCTCATGTTCTCCAATTTAATATGAAAATTTGCTGGTTTTTTTTTTTTTTCTTTCTTTTAGGAAGAAGCAAACATTGTGGTTTCCAAAATATATTGGTAATACTGCAATTGCATGTTCGACAACTTCCCACTTAATCCTCCAACTCTATGTAATTAGATTTTATGCAACCAAACATGTAATTAGTAAAAGAATCTTAAGATGTCTACATGATAATGATAATGGAGGGGAAAAAAGGTTGTCTACCAAATAAAAAACAAGAGGATAGGTTATGGGTGTTGACCTATAGATCGTTCAATTAATAGGTTATGAGATCCTTAAAAACTCAGCGCGCCTTTTAAAAAAAACAGTGCAAATACACACAGGAATGGTGGGGTGGGGTAGCTTTAGATGCAATATATCAGTGTCACAGGAAGGCAGGCAAGAGTAGCACCAGTTGTCAGGAGAGGAGTGGATGAAATAGCCAGGAATCATGACCTTGCTTTGTCCTGAAAACCAGGAAACATGCATAGGCAACTATTGAAGGGCAGAACTTGTTAAATTTTCAATAACTCCAGCAGGTACACTACTAATACTTGTCTACAAATTGTTTGGTTGAACTTGAGAAGTTAATCGACTTTTGCACCAAGAGTTCAAGCCATTGCACGGGCACCATAATCTGTCTTTTGTTTGTGTTTCTATAAGTTTTATTTGAAGAAAATAATCTCACTTTCATCCTAATTGGAGTATTGTGGTTTATGTCATTGGAGGTCATGTTTAGGATATGCAGACCATAAAATCATTTTAAACTTGGTTGGCCTTTAGTGTTAGTAATCGAACACAAACCATCAGAATGGGAACAAACCACAAGAATGGCGAACACACTGTTGAGAACCTGAAAGCCTCCACTTCCAAACAGAGATGTTATAAATGTTTCTCCGTCTGATCTACACTTCACTGAATTTGGTAAACTTTTGTCACGGTGTCTCAAAAAACAACTATCATAACTCATACAAGACCATTACAAGAAGAAATTGTTTAGACGACTACGTTTTGTATCATGCTTAAGGACCATTTAGGTAATGGCACATATGACGATCGGATCCAAAAAAAAGGTATCATGTCTACTACTTAATGCCCAATTTAAAATGGTCTATCATTTTATTCACAATTCCAATCGACAAGAACAAAAAGCAACAACACCTTAGAGACAAGTTTCCAGAGCTGCATAAATTAATAGAAACCAGAGAATTATTGTTGATTACAGGTAAATGATCCAGCTTAAACGTCAGGTTTAAATATATAACAACAAATTCAAGTTACGAAATTCTTTTCATTGCTAATTAAGGTTGTTAAAGAGAAGCTGATATCTAAAATGTGTACAAAATGGGGATGACTGCTGCCTGCAGTGGCATCTCTTGCATTTGAATGTTATATAAATCCGTAAAATATTTGTATGGGTAAGCAATACATTATTGAACAGTACCAAGTTACAGATTCAAAACTTTAAATTATTAGTTTCAGATTTCCAAAAATGATTGAACAGTTTTAAATCCGTGATTCTCTGGGAGTGGTCCATTTCCTGGGCGCACTGTAATTATTGCTTCTACACCTGTAACATGGATGTTCAAGGATGTCAAATAGTGAAAAATAAATAAATAAATCAAAAGTTAAAAAGAATATACAAATGGAATAGAACAACAAATAGAAACTTAGATGCAGAAAGATGACACTTGAGGAATTCCCAATCAAGTGAAAGTCAAAATAGAGTTTTTTAGAGTGACGGCCTAGTGGTTAGGGTTGTGTAGGTTTGTCCCCCACGTCTTAGCTTCGAATCCCACCTGCGGCATGGTTACTTTCTAATGGGTGTTGACCTATAGATCGCCCGGTTAATAGGTTATGGGATCCTTAAACCCTGCACACCACATCATAGATGGTAAACGAACCTGCGACCTACAGGTCAACAACCATAAGAAAGAAACCATGCCGCAGATGGATCTCAAACCTAGGACGTCCCACAGCCTAACTACTAGACCATAAAGAAGCCTCTATGAAGTAAAACTTTCACAAACAAAACACCGGATGTGTAGGCGAAGATTGTTTGGTTTGAAGGGACTTCTCACCAAGCACGTAAACGGGCTAGAGGATAGACAAAAAAAAATAATATTAGGAAGCCAACCTCGTATAACTACTTACACGAGAAAATCAGATGCAGCTAAGCCACTCAAGGCACACAGTTTCAATAATAATATCAATTCTATCAACAAGGTGCCAACAGTTGACAGTACTATGAGCCATTTGGAATCAAAGAGCCAAATTCAAAACTTACTTAGTTTCTATTGGTAACTGATGGATATCATAGCAATGACTAAATATACTGCTTTCGAGTAGCATTGTTATATACAAGCTAAACTATTCCTGGGTAGAAGATTAGGACATTTACCTGCTGTCTTTGCAGCCACAGCTTCTTGATAGACGTCAGTCAAAAACAATATCTCAGATGGCTTATCTACTCCCAAAGACTGCAAGATCTCAAAGTAACTTCGTGATTCTCTCGTGTCTACAAGCAACAAAAACATAATTGCAAGTTCTCATTAGCTCAAGTGATATAAACAAAAATAGATAAATAATTAGAGCGACTCACCCTATTGTAGTATCAAAGAAACCATAAAGGTATCTTCTTAAGTCCCCATAATTTGAATGGCCAAAGATTAGACGCTGGGTTTCTCTGCTACCACTAGAATATATGTATACCTGCATGGGAACAAACAACCATAACCACCCCAACAGAACAGCTGAACTAATCTCAATCAGACTAAGCATAAGCATTTTTAGACAACAGACAGCCAGAAAGCAGTTCAAGAACCACATTGACAACCCAGCCACAGTGCCTCTACTACATCAGGAGAAGATTACTTTGTTCACTTAGACCTTCAACAACCACCACACCCCACACACACACACACACGTGTAGATATATATATATATATGATAAATAAACAAATAAATATGAGATAACCTTTATTCCAGAAGCATGCCACTTTTCAAGAGCTTTTGGTACATCATCAAAAGCCACACCCTCCAATTCATTATTTTCATATCCTGTACGCCATATATGGCCCTGCATCCATAACATGGTTGTACATAAAGTTATATTCAGAGGAGAAGCTTTTCCCAAAGTAGCTACAGTCTATCTAATTTTCTTGCCTGAAGCTGTTTTAGGGAGGTAACTTTCCTGTCAGCCTTGATCATTTCTTCTACATTAGCTACAAAGGTTGTAATCACATCTTCTTTTCCAGAATCAGCTGGGGGTATGGGCACAGAACTAAGACCTTGTTTCACGTCCTCATCAACCTGTACATGCGGTTAAACTATTTAAAATTTCTTGTCGTGCATAAAAACTATGGTTCAGCTCTTACCACTAATACAATGAATCATAGACAAAACCAAGAATGATGTATACTATTTGATATGATTTCATATACAAATTCATAAAAAGAAACAATGGTATATCCTAGATAAAGATAAACGAAAAAGTAAACTATTGCTAGATAAGGTTGTCTTTGGTCTAAGACATCAAAAAACAAAAAAGATGATAATGTGCATTGTAGGGTAGTTTTCTAAGTTCAGATAGACAGCTGTTTGTCATTACACAAGTCATTATTTTATAGAAACTTGCAACACCCGTATAATTTTGAAGTCTGGGGATTTAATTCAAAATTCAGGTGAGAGACCCATCCAAATTCTGTGGCATGAATGTCATGCAGTACCACTTAGATTTTCCCAAGTTCTTCATGCACTGCTTTGTCACTATTTTTAGGTTATCATGCTCTGCCTATCCCTTTCCCCACCCTTACCACATGCTCCAGACTGCATTGAGTTTGAGGATAGTTCTCCTTTCACAGGCATTCCTGCGTGTTTCATGATCAAATGGAGGTATCACCATAACAGGATTACTCTGTGACTCTTCAGCTTTTCTAAGCAACTGGACATTTACGACTCATTTTTAGTCTTAAACTTGAGGATGAGTATTCATCAAGCCGAGGAGATTTGATAGAAATTAGGGCTAGAATTTATGTATTTGGCTCAGTCCATAATACTAATATTTTATTTACTAATTCAGGCATAGGCCCAATAACCTCTATTTTTTTTTTTAAATCAATCCAACAGAGCAATTATATACTAATAAAGAAAAGTCAATCTGACTTGGGAGATCACAACACAAAGGAATGACAACATGCAAACAATTAATTACATAGAAATTATGCTAGCCCAATAAAAAACGCAAACATGGAAATCAGTGTCAGAGATGATGACCCAGGTGTTTCCCGAGTGCCAAACTAGAGCTTTGATGTCTTTGCAAATAGTCTGCTTGTCGCTGTTTCATTTAAAAATTCTATCATTCCTCTCTTTCCATATAACCCAGATAGTTGCTCGGAAGACCCTCTTTTAAAGCCAACTTCCTCTTTGATGAACAACCATTTCTATGTCATTTGGAGACTATAGTTAGAAAGCAATCTGTTGTTGGAACTGTAGCAGATTCTTCCCCACCAATGCATTGGCAAACCTCCTTAGTGAACTTGCAGGAGAAGAGGTGGTTGGATTGTTTCTCCTTCAGTTGCACATAATCTGTATTGTTCAAAATGATCAATCCTCTTTTCACAAAATTGTTCATTGTTACGATCTTTCCATGTCTCAAAAACTAAGAAAAGAAATTCACTCTAGAAGGCACCTTCTTCATCCACCAGACACTATTCCCAAACAAAGAAGAAAAAGCTTTCTCAGATGCTGCAAGTGAATTTGTCATCTGTTTTGTCTGGCTGCTATCAACAGTGAACTTCCATGTTTTATCATTCCACCTCCAGTCATCTTGCTGACCACTGGGGATTTGAAGCTGCAAATTATAATAAGTTGTAACATAATTCAAAGTCTCTAATTCCCCTTCTTAGAGCCAAGTTCTAGTTTCCGGAGTTTCCTTCCACAGTAAACTTCCCTGTTTTATCAATCCACCTGCAGTTATCTTGCTGGGTTTGAAGCTGCAAAGTTTCAATCACTTGTAACATAATTCAAAGTCTACAACTCCCCTTCTTGGAGCCAAGTTCTAGTTTCTAGAGTTTCCTTCCACCCCCATAAAAAGCTCAGCTACTGTACCATGTTTTCTAAGGTGCACCTTAAACATGGGCTTAAACTAGACCTTCACAGGGGTCTTCAAAACCTTATCCAGCTACTATTCCCTGGAATGGATGAAATCTCTTTTTCAAACGGTGGTTTGAGATTCATAGCATCTCTTCACCAAGTACAACCATATGCAGCATAGCTAATGTTAGAGAACCACCCCCTTTCATGCAAACCATAGTTCTCTTGGAGTACTCTCTTCCACAGAGTATCTTCTTATTTAACAAATTTCCACATCCATTGATAACAGGGCTTGGTTAAATTGTTTTGGTCTTCTGACTCCCAACCCAGTGAGTTTTAGTTGCACACATCAACCCAGTTAACCAGGTAAAAGTTCTTTCTTGAGCCATCTGTCCCTCGAAGGAAGTCTCTGAAAACTTTTTCGATATCAGTAACAATAGGATTGGGCATGGTGAAGGTGAACACTGAACATCAACATTAAATAATACTACAATACTTACTAAGGTGCTCTTGATTAGAGTAATTTTCTGTGCTTTTGATATATATTTTCTATCCCACACTGTTAATCTACCCGCTTATAGTCAATTGTTGGCTCCCAGATGTGTCTACTTTTGTATTTAGCTCCAAGGGGCATGCCACTTGGTTGGAAACCTCCCTCTCTACAACGAAGAAGTCAACCAACTCTCCAAGAAGGGGAATTAACCTGATAAAGAAAAGGGTCCAAGAAAAGTAGGGTGTCATTTGCACATCGAAGAATTTGGAGTTGGGGCAGAACTTCCCAATTCATTGGCTGTGAACAATTGTATCAAGTGAAAATTATCTGCTCTTAAAACCATTTCTGATTTAAGAGGGGATAGGAGTCCCCTTGCCTAATAACTCCTGAAAACTCTTTCCAGACTGCTGAGAAATTAGTTGTCTATTTTTATTTCTTTCTAATCAAACCAGGCGTGCAAGAGGTATCCATTCTAATGCCAGTTCTTAAGTTAATGAATAAGAAGATTTTCATAGGTAAAATAAACTAGGGATTTGAAACACACACACACACACACAAAAACAACTAGCTTGAGTTTGTTGATTAAGTTGATGAATTTTATTTTCTTGTTTCCCTAGTGTGTAACTGTTTATCACAAATTAATAATTAAGATGCTGACATGTGTGTCATTCAAGTGCATGCTGAAACAGTCTATGGGTTGTCCTTGTTAGCAATTTAGAACTCAACCTCAATGCTTTCTACTACCTTGCAACTTTTCCTTCTAGTTGATGCTAGTTGCCATTTTTCTCTTGAATGCAACTCTCATATCAAAATCTCCTCAAGCATCTTAGCATAGTTATGCTTTTTTTCAGAAAGCATGTTTTGTTGCATAATAAAGAAGAAAGACAACACCAGTATGAAAAATCTCATTACTCATCTTCAGTTCCATCAGACGGACTTTCACTTCTATTTAACTCTATCAAAAGCCAATTTTGTCCATCAAAATATGAATATGGAGGCGTAGGATTCATAAACCAGATTTGGAGCAAACAGTACCCAATAGCGACAAGAGAAAATTTTAAAAATAAAAAATTAAAAAATTAAAATAACATAAAAAATAGTGCAGAAGTCAACCTTAATGACAAGAAGTAGCCTCTTACTTGAGCACGTAGTAACTTAATATCCTCTTGAGTTTCTTCAATGTCACATGTAGAAGTCAAATGCTTCCTCAGATTGTGACGGGCATAAGGGAAAAGAACATCAGTAACAAATGAAATTGGAGTTGTTGTCCCTTCGATGTCAAGAAGAATGCAAAACTGCAAAATATCAGAACAGAATCAAAGAGAATTTGCATGAGGTAATGGATAGCACAATTGCAGCTATATAAACTTGAATTCATCTGCTCATAAAAAGTAAGATAATATCCAGGAAGCAGTTCAATCAGAGTTACCCATCACATGCACTTGTACAATAGACAACCTTCGCTCTTCATGCCCTATTCCTTGAGATGAAATAATGACTTGAAGAACTAATCCTAGTCAACTTAAGTGTATGATTTCCATTTGGAGACCCACCTTTACAACCCCATCCATACGCTTGACAGGATGAATTGGGCCATGACTAGAAGTTGACCAATCCAAGCCCAACTGATTAAGTCTAATGGAAGCATCAAAGAGATAGTGATAGCATTCAGCCTGAGATCCCCCAAAAAAAATTAGAACATAAAGATACCAAAATAGAGCCACTGGAACATACAAGCGATATACAGTGGAGTAGAAGTCGTCGTATAATTCTAATAGTAGTTTTGACATGATTCTCAGTTTGCGGTCATTTGTATGATACCAATCCAAGTGTCTTTCAAAAGATGAAAATACGAATCAAGCATGTGAAAGTGTAAAGGCATTTGTTCCTGATGTGCTTAGATATCTAACAATCAAGCATATTTTAGTACTTTTAACATGTGCATATGATGTGATAATATTTCAGTCAAATTTTTATCAAAATAACTGACAAAATTCTACATCGCAAACTCCAGCAGAATTCTTCATTACCAAGTATCGTCTCAAGGAGGGATCCTCCTGCTGGCGTAAATAGAGAAGTGTTGCACCCTTAATTGTAAAACATTGTGTAAAGCATGGAAACTTCTAAGCCATGAAATTTCTTCCCATTCTTTGGGATGACCTAGAGGATGCCCAAGCATTGAGTACTCAATGGTTTGTACATGTCCTAGAGCCTTAAGTGGGTGTCAAGTCCATTTGTGAGGCTTTTGCAATTGCAAGCACGTATGACCATGTTGCCCCATATTCCAGAAATAGGTCTTGTCTTTATTGATTAGTAGGACTTGTTCCAAACAACAAGATAGTTATGCCCGTACTTCTGTATGCATGTTAATGCAACAATGCGGGTTTTGGATATTTAAACACAAATATAACACTTCTCTGTGCTCATCTTCAGTCATGGAAACCTTTAGAAAGGAAAAGCTTGTGGGTGCCTTTCTTCATTGGTTGTTTTCTGGTATCTAATCTCAAGGCCGAGAACTTCACAACCCAAGGGAGAAGATGTTGGGACTATCATGACCTTTATTTTAGTCTAAATATTAATTTCTATTGTGGGTTCTTAGTTCTTACAATGTTATATGCAAGGCTACAAGACAAAATAGGAATTAAGTGGTTCTTGCTTTGCTTGAGAGATTGCTAGTTTATCATTTAATTTCTTTTTTAACTTTTATCCAATGGTATGTTACCTGTATTTTGTTTCCGAGTGGAACTTACATCCCGGGGTTAAGCCCATACACTCATATCTGATCCTCAACTATTTTGTTGCATCCTCCATGATTACCCAACCTCTTGTAATTGGACACACTCCAACAAAATGGCACACAAAAACTCCTCCAAGCATCCAGCTATGCCCAAGTAGAGCACAACCCTTGTTGAGCTTTCTCAAGAACTATTCAAGTCATATTGGTGATTTATCCAAACTCTCCATATAAAAAACATTGCCTCTCAATTGCTATCTTCTTCCCATTGTTGTCCTGGCTAAAACCTCGTCTGATAAAATATATACACTGTGCCAAAATCCATCGAGGATCATTATATCAATTTTACACAGGGATTTATTACGTGTCTAGTGGAAAGACTTGTACCTTTGAACAAATAGTAGGTTTGAACTCTACCATGTCCTATGCATCATAACAAAATTAATTATGTGCCAATTTGGAAAAATTAACATCTCATAATTTATCCAAATTAAATAAATCATTTAATCACAATTTCATATGCATAACCATGGAGATTCTATTTCCCCAAAATGTGACTGAGGCAGTTCACTTCCAATATGATTTTGTGAGCTTCCATTTATGGTCAATCGAAGAACTTATAGAAAAAGGAAAGGAAGACTACTCTGATTTTATCAACGTTTCAGTGCTGCTTTTTTTAACAAGCAATAAGAGAAAGTACATGTTTTTCACTCCAAGGTTACACTTAATCAATATAGGTTTCAGTTCCAATGTCAGTTTTATAACAAATCATAATCATGTTAACTAAAGAGCCAGTAAAGTAAAATTTGAATCTGAAATTATTCAAGCTGAACAAACCTGAGTTTTAGCGCTGATCCATGAGTCTCCCCATATGTAGACACCATGGTTGCGGACAAGCACTGCAGTGGCTTTTGGGTAGGCTTTAATCTGTAAATCGTTGGATTAATTACTAGTCCAACACTATGTTCTGGATTACAATTGCATGCTCTAAACATATAGCAAATAATGAAAAAAAAATGTTTTAATATAGGAAAAACACCTTTAAACCAAAGCAATTGTATTATCCCCAAGAACTGGGGCGGGGTCATTAGTAGGCTATTCCGGACTATAGCCCCCGCCCAAGAATCATGATAAGTGCAAAATCCATTAACACAGTGGTTTACATATCTTATAAGTACAAAGGTAAAGAACGAAAACAAGCTCAATCCATGTTGATGAAATAGTCTCTTTGACAATTATTGGACCAGTATAACATCAAATGAAAAGTGAAATTAATTTGTTTCTGGCACAAATAGACACACACACAAAAAAGATCATTAACTTATAAATTAGCAAGCCACATATAGATTATTAACATATAGCAAGCCATATCTAAATGTAAGTAATCCAATTGCTATTGACAAAGAAACACACAGAAAATGTCTGTGCACAATACTTTTACAAAAGTCAAAGACTTCATTTCAGCTTACTATAGCACACTGAAGTCATAATCAAGCACTAAAGAAGGAAAACATGCACAATCCATGTCGATGAAATAGTCTCTTTGACAATTATTGGACCAATATAGCATCAAATGAAAAGTGAAATTAATTTGTTTCTGGTACAAACAGATTGTCACACCCCAATTTTCGAAAAAAATGAAAATCCTAAAATCCACGTAGAATTATCCGTTTCCCCCAAAACTCAAGACGTGAAAATTCAATAACAACAAAAACAAATAGCAGCAACAACTAAACATAATTAAATTACTGAAACAAATAAAACTCTAACCCGAAAAGACTGGCGTGGCTAGCTCACTAGCGGAACTCCAATAACGCAACTCAAAATCTCTAAACCTGAAAGGCTAATCGGCTACATTCCAACAGGAATGTACCCAAGAAGCAAAAGCTCACTTGGGTCAGCAATTAAGCTGGTGTGAGAAATCTTCATCCAAAAAATAAATCAATAAATCTACACGTGATAACATCAAACTAAACAAAAACAATAACCAACCACACCAACAGTCAGTGAGGCAAAGGTATCATCATCCTAATAAATAAATATGCATTTACTAGTACTTACGCTATAGAAGTTGACTATGGCAAGTCTGACCTGCAGAAATTGTTAATAGACTTACCATCCTGCACAA
Source organism: Berberis thunbergii (assembly GCA_003290165.1). Taxonomy (NCBI): domain Eukaryota; kingdom Viridiplantae; phylum Streptophyta; class Magnoliopsida; order Ranunculales; family Berberidaceae; genus Berberis; species Berberis thunbergii. The sequence goes on along the minus strand of QNQO01000328.1, from coordinate 619,354 downwards.
AACGGTTAGAAACAAATAAATAAAATTTATGAGTTATCAATTCTCATAAATGCAACAACAATACAAATCATAATCATATTAGACTATTATTGAAATATTAACAAAACACATTTTCTACCTTTAGGAAGACATATAGTTCTCATTCAATGGCTGAATGAGCATTTAGTTTCTTCTTTTAAGGTAATTATGCACATACACAAAAAGAAATCTCGCTTCTTTTCCACAATCGCACTATAAATAAATTAACCATAAATAAATTAACCACAGTATCCACCATTCTTTTGGGGAACAAGTAGTATTTGACACATTGCCAATTCGCATATCTCATCTCTTTGCATTATATGAAAAACAATATGCATACCAATTCGCATAAAATACAAATACTCAAGCTAAAATAAGTGCTCAGTTAAATTTCAGCCAATATCTATTACTATAAAATTTTCTTCGAGACCTAAACTAAATAAGAGTTTAATCATACATAAAACTAATACAGACAAGACATTATCCCATAAGCTAACACTTCTAACAAGTTGCAGAGAATGACATGGGCAACAAATGTTGTCTAGAATGAAATGTTGAGCTTACGAGCGCTACCAAAAGGGTAAAACATTGCTTACAATGTCAAGTTGAAGTCCAGATAGCCATATCAAAGTTTTTGTAGATATTTCCTACTACATAATCAAATGAGAAAACAACAGTTTTATATCGTACCCCAGTTGGTTACAAACGATGAAACTATGATAGGACCTTGGCAGCTAGGTATACTCCAGGATGCAACATGGAAAAACTCATTAGGCAAACACTTCATATGAATTTGTTGGATGAACTATCAAAAGAGAATACATGCTAAAGTAGTTCACAACCACCATTATTATATCAGACATCATAGCACTTCTACCTAGAATTCCTAATCATCACGTAGTGGGTAGCACAGTGAGAATATGACATATGCATGGGTTAGCTAATATCAAACATTTTCATGTTACAAGTTGTGTCATAATTAGGCTCATTAAGCTTATGCAGATACACAACTAACGCACCAAGGACCATGTACTTTAACACCTAGAGTTCTCCTGAACTTTCGCCACACTTGTGTTGTGACTCCCTAATCTCAAGCCCAAAATCAGTCTGCCAGGAATCTCTATAGGAGAAGGCTCCTAAATGAATGGGAACTACAGCAGATGTGATAACAGAGCAGGTAACCTATCATTATCTACAAAATAAGTAATGTTTGGGCCCATCAAGAGAAAGTGTTGAAAATAATCAAAACACTAATTGTCCAAAAGGTTGAAGCCAAGTTCAGAATATACGGATTGGTGTCCTAGTGCTTTTGGGGAAGTCAAGTTACAAATGCATTGCAAACTTAATCCTAATTGCAGTAATCTCTCCCTGATTGGTGTCCTGATTTCAACACATCCAATAACAAGTTGAAAAGACTGAAAGAAACATATTGTATGTGCTTCAGATCGATCAATACTGCACATAATGGTAATCTAAAACACAGAAAGAACAATTGAATTGAATGAAATTGACCGAAAAGAAAACTCAAAATTTTCAGATCTAATCAATAACCCACCCATCGTTCTAAAATTTCACACAAAGAAATAAAAGATTGGATGACTACAAATGCTTCAACTATAAACTTAAACAATCAAACACTCAATCAAATTGATCAAACAACTACAACATATTCTGGGTAAACAAAGAAATGCATAAAAAAAATCAAAGCAAGAAGAGATTGAAAATGAACTCACTCCTCTAATCGCCACATCGATTGTTCTCTGCCGCAACACCACACACCGCCAAAGGATTGATTGGAGCTGGTTGCTCGGGCAGCTGGCAACAACTCCGATTGAGCTCTCTCTCGATTCCACTCTTCTCTTTTATTCAAAAATCCACCCATTCGTCTCCCTAAATCACCCCTGCAACACGCCTTGTCTTACTCCCATCTTGATCTCCAACCAACCCTCACCAACATACAGCAACGAGAGGGACGAGAGAGGAAGGAAAAGGAGCCAGTTTGGGGCGGTGGGATCGGCTGCAACGTGCGGTCACAGACCGTGCTCGCCGCCAATGAGGAGAAAAAATCGTGAAGAAGGAAAAAACGGACAAGGAAGAAGGAGAAAAAGAAGAAGGAAGAAATAAGGTTTTTCTCTTTATAAGGTGGGTGACTATTCGCCCCCACTGAACTTCTGAAAGCACCCCCCTTCTAAACTCACCAAATAAAACCCTAAATTTTGAAATTTAAATTCGATTAAATGTAACTATTTTATTTAATTAAAAATAAATTAAATTATCTTTATGAAATTTAGGGGTGTTACATTATAAACACGTTAAGGTAAGAAAGTTAAGCGAATTTCGAAAATACAATTTATCAAACGAAAGAAGATTTTAAAATAAAATTTTCAATTGAATTTTAGTTGCATAAATTTTTATTGCCATTGAAAAAGAAAGGGTGTTACACAGACACACACAAGCAAGATCATTAACTTATAACTTAGCGAGCCACATATAGATTATCATCATATAGCAAGCCATATATAAATGTAAGTAATCAAGTTGCTATTGACGAAAAAACACACAGAAAATGTCTGTGAACGATACTTTTACAAAAGTCAAAGACTTCATTTCAGCTAAATTCATAATCAAACACTCACTGATCATATTCTTTTCTAGATGAATATAAATTGTGATTACAAACTGTATTGTGTGGTTAAAAATTAATTTTTTAAAGCTGACGAGCATGGATTGTGATTTCATCAAATTTATCGATAAAATCGCGAAATGAATCAAATCGATTGCTTTCGGGTGCTTCTGTTGCTCGTTTAGAGATTGGATTTCTTGGAGAGAAAGCGATTAGGGAGAGGGTATAGAGAATCCATGAAATGAGAAGGAGATGAGAGTGGAGTGGTGCTACTGTGTGCTAGGTGTGTACACTGTATAGTCATAAACTCACAACGCCTCTTCTTTTCTTCTCTCTCTCCCTCTCTTTTCTCTGTTTCGTCTCTGTTGGAGGGTTGTTTTCAAGGAACACCATAGCAAAAAAAAAGTCTTAATGAACAGAAAGGAACAGAGAGCTTTATCCAAGTCTCTTTCTGCATCCAGCCTTTACTATTTCAATAAAATAATCTAATTTTTGTTATTTCTGGAGGTGCAATTTATGTTAGATTAAGTAGGGAGTTTAAAATAGTTAAAACGTGTATTTACTGCAAGAAGGAAATATTTTGAATTTTTAATTGAAAAACAATAAAACAAGATTAGAGTTGGTTAAGAGCATCCAAAGTCCATTCATTGAAGGTTGATTAACAAAATAGCTAAAGCATAAGGAAGAGGCGGGATTTAAAGAGAGAGAAGAGAGGGAGATAGCAAAAGTTTGTGGCCAACAAAGTTAGAGAATCTCTGTAGCTGTGTGTGAAATAGAGAATCTCTATTGTGAGATTTTTGACATAATATTAGTGAGTATTTGTAAGAATTTATAGTTATATCACAGTATATTTGAAACTTACAGTTATATGATAGTTATACGTCTAAAATTTGTGATTATTTTAACGCTATTGTTAATTATGTCATGAATTTGAGAGATACATGATATTTAGGCTTCATTTAACTGTTTATTTACTTGCATCTTATTTTTTAACATATTTTATATACCCTCGAAATTTATTAAATAAGTTTCATGTATTATTTAGATTTTTATGTTTTTTTATTTACACACTGAAGACCGAAATTAACTCAAAAAACGAAATCACAGTCCTTGGTGATGAATGAGATTAGATTCAATAACAGTAGCTAGTCGTTTCCTCTTGTTATATCTTTCCATGTTCCTTCTCCGTGTTCTTTGTTCTTCAAGACAAATGTTAAAAAGAATATGGGATGAAAACACCATCTTCTGAAGTTAAACCATTATAAGTAGATAAATTAAACAGATAAGTTTCCTAGTGTTTATAGATCACTCTGTATTGATAACTACTGCTACACTACATAGGCATGATGCCAGCTTGAGAAGAAAGGGTAAAACACACATTTATGCAAAATTAAGCATGTAAAAAGTACCGCTTCACTAAGAGATTCTGTTAGTTCTCGTTCATGGGCAGTATTCTCTATTATAGGAACAACAAGCTCGTCATGATAACCATGCCCTTGAATTCCCTTTATCATCTCCATATGAGTTAACTGGAAAATCAGAGGAGGAAAATTCGTTAGAAGCAGAATGTAACCAATAATATCAAGCAATTGTGAACATATATAAAGGACAAAGTAAGCACATAAAGTAACACAAGCACAAACAGATTTTGTTAAGCTACACAGCACCAAGCCGTATAATAGCTTCTAGTTTGTGTGTACTTTTATATATATATAATGTTAGTGAATCGCGAATCGTATTGTAAATCGTAATGTGTAAGATTTAGATTTAATCGTAAATTGTATCGCAAATCGTAAGATTTATTATCATATTAATATATTTTATATTGTATATTATATAGATGATATAATATGAGTAGATATTGTTCACATTTCATGGATTCCATCCAAAGAGGGGAACATCATCCTAGTGCACCCAAATGACAATAATGTTTCCAATGACAAAATTATGAAAACAAAATCTTTACATTTTTTTAAAAATTTTCAATCTTTTTGAGAAAAAAGATGAAAAAGAAATACCAATTTTTAGTTGTTTATGTATTTATAATAACAGAACAACCAAGATGAAGTCACAGAGTAGACTAGGTGATGGAACAGTGTTCAGACCTTGATTCAAAACTCACGCTATAGGTTAGGAAAACAGTGATGATTCAGTATCTCACTCACTCTATCTATCTAGAAATGACATAAATAAGGAAGATGAGGTTGAAGAGTTGATCCTGATGTCGGTGAATTTTATCTCAAAAAGGTGTGATCAAAGCTTTGTTGTAGTAATCTTATAATAAGTAGGGGTTGTGAAAGTTGTGTGGGAGTGTGTGTATGGTACAATATGATAAGAAGTTATTAATGTTATACAGATGGTGTTAACAAAACAAAGAATTGTTCAGATGGTTTGACAGCAAAGAAAAAGAGAGAAAGAGATGGTGGTGGGGTCCCTGATAGTCACATAATTATTACATAATATACCCCTTAATTTATACATGTTAGTGTTTCGATTATTATATTTTATAGTAATTATTTCGTTTTCATATCTTTGTAGGAATTTGAGCGTAAACGATGAAATCAGATTAAAGCGGCAAGTTAAGGAACGACAATTAGTCGATTCCAATGGTGGTATAAAGCAATCACAAAACCTAAACCTAAACCTAATTCATACCCTAAACCCGAAACCTAATTCATACCCTAAAACCAAATCCAAACCTAATCATTCTCCTACCCTCATTGATGAATCATTCCCTCATTCCATCCCTATTCATCTTGATTATTCTTTATAAATAGAGGAGGATAGGGTAAGAATGGGGAGGAGGGGAAGAGAAGGGAAAAGATTAGAATTGAAGATCAAAACCTCTTCCTCCTCTCAAGGTGATTATCATCACAAGCCACCACCATCACCACCGTGAAACAGGGGTGTGACAACCCTGTTTCACGTCAACTTTTCCATCGCCACCACTCACTGCTCCTCTCCCCTGTCCACACAACCGCCACCATCTCCGCACGAGTCCCACCACCACAACAGACCACGAAAAGCCGCGACAAAACCGCCGCAACAACGCCGCGACAGAGCACTCGCTGCTCCTCCCTCTCGGCCTCTCTTCGTCGCGAGCTCCGTCCTGTCCTCACCTCTTGCGACCACCGTCACCACCACGACCGAGAACCCCATGCTCCGCCTCGCGAACAGAGCCACCACCACGAAAACAGGGAACCTCTGTTTCGATTTGATCTTCCTGATTTTCAATTGTTTTTGCTGTTCCTCACCATCTCTCTCTCTTTTACAGGTTCTGGGACGTGATTTGGCGGTCGGGAAGGTCGCGAGGAGCGACGGAAGGCGGCGGAGCAGCCGCTGTTTCACTGGAGAAGAAGACCGGGTACTGTAGCAGTACTGTAGCAGGCGGGAGAATTAGTTAATTCGGTTTTTGGCTATTTCCACCCCCGAATTTGCTCTGTACCACCACAGAGCGGGTTTTGGGTCATTTCCTCGGGATTCGTGCACAACCACCTGCTGATTTGCTGAGTGCCACCATCTCAAGCTTATGAATTATTTTAAATTTATTTTACTGAATTAAGGTTTTATTGTTCAACAACAATTTATTTCTGAATATTGATTAACTGCTTTCACATTTCATGTTCAATTAAAAATTGATATGTTTGGTAGTTAGATGTACCTTTGATTAATATTCAAAGCATATGCTAAAAAGTTTTAAACTTAACTTTGATTAAGTGTGCCCTAAAAAGACACTTAATGCTTGGTGAAAGTTCAATTGCTTGAGATAAATTGTTAATGTTTAAAAGAAACTTGATATGATTGGAATTGAAGCTTTAATGATCACATCTTCGGTGTAAGCAAGGGATTCTCATCCCTAAAGCTTCTCGTTTAATATTTCAGTAATTTAGATTTAAATATATTTTTGTTAACTCATCGGTGAATCCAAACCACACAAAATCCATTCCATCCATCTTATCATTTTATTTTGTTTTATTTTTCTTATCTTTAATTTATTTTTAGTTTAGATTTAAAAATGTTGTAACCCCCTTTCCTATAAATTAGTTTAATTAAATTCTAAAATTTCAATTGCATCCACCTTCCTCGTGGGATCGACCCGTACTTGCCGTTGTCTACCAGTTAGGCACCGTGCACTTGCGGTTATTACAAGTGGGTTAAATTAACCTGTTAATTTAGGTTAGTTAAATTCGCATCAGTCCCCCTATCATTTTTTTATTGAACCCCTTTTTCTCTGTCTCTTTTCTTCTTTACAGCTTTTGGGTCCCTCCATCAATCCCACCAAACTTTTTTTTGTTCGTAATTTGCCCTTGTGATTTAGTTCAATCTACAAGAGTTGCTACTGGATGAACGACTCGCTTTGCGTGCCCACTATAGAGTTGTTTAATAGAAGAGAAATTGGTTTGCTTTCTAATATGAAATTTATTGATATAGGAGACCTGCTGCAATTTGTTAGAGCTGATTTGACTCCATGTCTAATTTGTTGATATGCTCCGACTATTTTGGTTCGTTGAGGCTTCTAGCTATCTTGTTTGAGTCCCTTTCTCTTTCTGGTTGGATTTGGGCATGGTTTTCGACGATGATGCGAGAAAACTACTTGCCAAGTAAGAGACTAAGTTCGCCTAAGAGGAACAGAGGAAGTACCTTCTTACATAAGTTGCTTTAATCAAGGTTTGGGTAAGATTTCACCATTTTTTGTACTTCCTCCTCTTCTCATCTCTCTTTACTTCTTCCTCTTCTTCTTGCTTTAATCACACGATTTACCTATAATCGCGATTTAGCGCTTTAAATCTTGAATCGACCACGATTTAGAACGATTTGTGTGAAAAGCGATTTAATTGGTGATTCAAATCGATTGTAGACCGATTCGAGTCAAATCGCCGATTTGACTCGCGGTTTTCTACGATTCATATAACATTGTGTATATATATATATCGAATAAAGTAGAAAAAGTAAGCAAACACAAAAATTTGGCATATAGTGGGAGGAAAGAGGATTATAATTACCACAGTTTAACAGTTTACTCGAAAGTCCTTTGCGGAAGGGTGAATCAGTGTTGCAATACAAGACTCCATCCCATGACTGTGAATAACAGCCCCAGCATCACGCATCTGATAAGCCTACAAGAAGTAGGAAAAAGAATGGATTATTCATCATGCAAATCAAAAGAGAAAACAACTAGAAGCAACGGTATAATAAAAAACAGAAATAGTTTCGACATAATAAAAAACAGTTATGAAACCAAAGGATGATGAGATTGCTGGAAATCATTGTGTCAGACAAAAGCTCTGTCTGGCAAAAAAGGACAACACATTTTCTTTGGCTTTTCCTTCTAGCATTTCTTTTTGGAGACCATAAGATCTGTTTTGAAAAAATGATTAATAATATTACGGGCTAGCCATATTTTGCCACTCCCTCAGCCCACCTGCCACCATTAAAAAAATTAACAATAATAATTAAGAAATTCCCAGCTCCTTCAAAACATGTATTCAAAACCTTCAAAACTAAATTTCAGTCCATCCCACAAAGATCATGTAACTAGAACCAAATCATACTATACTGGCATACTCTCACGTAACCTAATCTACTGCCGATAATCTCCCAATCAAATTAAGCATGAGAACAACATTACCTACGAAATTCAAACCCATAATCAGAATACGCTGTTCGCAAAATAGCTTGTAAAACATCTTCAACTCATAATATCAAAAGGAATGCTTCAATCCAATTAGTGAAGTGCTCAGGCATGTTGCACACATTTTATTCAAGTCCGAGTTTCAACTGAAGTATATACTTGAAGTAATTGCATTGTTTTATCAAGGTCATACAATTCAATACTGTTTGATACTGACAGCCCCCAACAAAATAGTAATATAATAAATAAAAAAATAACAATTTATTTTTCAATTCAATATGAATCCTTATAACAACAATCAAATGGGATTCCAGTAGAACACAAACACTAACAAAATTTAATCTTTTCACATGTTAAGATGAAGGGAGAAATAAAAATCAAACCTTCATAAAGAGGGAAGCACAATCAGTGCACTTGGGGAGGTTATTGGGGTAAGGCTTAGGTGAAGGAGTAGACAACACAGAACCATGAGAGAAAATCACATACATGTCCTCTGGAAGCATTCTTTCCTTCTGAACACCTAAAAAACAAAACCCAAACAATAAGAATCAATTACAGAAACAGAGAATCCATAAAAAACAGAGAACACCAGAAACCCCAATCAATAAAAATCTGATCTTGAAGTGTAGAGAGCACCTGAAGGGGACATGACGATCAGCTGTTGGGACTTTGGTATGGACTCATCATGGACTTTGATGGTGATGCTTCCACCTGTGCCTGACACCCATCCCTGAGTGTAGAAGTGCCTGCTGAGCTCTGAAACCAGAACCCTTGTTTCATTGACTGGTTTGCTCTCTATGTATGCTTGAGATGAAACACCCCCATTGATTAGTGATGATTCTGCCATTCGGGGGCTTTGAGTTGCAGCTTAGAATCAAAGCTGTGATGATGGAGAGAAGTGAGATATTGTCCTGAGTGAGAGTGCATTTACAGTGTTTTTCTTGTATTTATTATGTTTTGAGAACGAAAATTTCTAGCTGGCCCGTCCTCACAGTCCGTCTTCCCACGCACGTGGTCCTGCGTCATTCCTCGCACGTGCTCTTGAGTCGATTAAAAAAAATGAAAAAAAAAAGAGAGAATCGAAATTTTTGGGGAGAAAATGAGGGAACCTCTCCCTTACCCCATTTTCATCTCCACAGAGACAGAGACAGAGACAAAGAAGAAATTGATCCCTCGCTCCCCAACGAAGACTGAGGAAGCCGTCCCTCTCCCGCTCGACACTCTCTTTCCCCCAACGAAGACCGACGGTCCCTCCCTCTCCCCATACGAAGGTCGACAGTCCCTGAGAAGACGAAGACGAACCCTCTCCCAAAAGGTAAAGCTTCTACCTTTGTTTTAGTTTATTTTCCCTCACAATCTCTCTCTCTTTGTGTGTGATTTTCTGTTGGGGATGACTACATCTAGGCCACTAACTTCGTGACGGTTTATTTTTCAATTCCATCATTGCCTTGTATTTAATGTGTCAGTAACTTTTTGCGGGTTGGTTTCTCGATTATTTGCTTGTCCGTTTGTTTTTGCACATTTTTGGGATTTCACGTTGTCTCATGAGTAGTCCCTTCATTACTCGGCTCCATAAATGGGGACATGACGAATTTGTTTTCCTTCTTTATGCTATCTTTGAAATTAGGGTTTGTTTCTTCATTCGCCTTCTTCGTTTTCTTTGCTCTTATGTTCCTTAACGATGTCCGTTGGTGATAAACTAAGCGGTACGTCGCTGGTTATTTGTTAGGCTCATTTTTTTCCCAAGAAAACTTCTCAGTCGACACTGAACAATCTTCATTATGACTACAATCTATCGCTCGACCTCGAGATTATCTTGCCTAGACAGGATGATGGTCCTTGTAATCTAAGGCCTAGGTACATCGCATTGTTTTCATGCATATTATCTTCTGAATTTCAGTTCCGAATTCCAAAACTGTTTTGGGAGTTTTTGAATTTCTTTGGCATTCCTTCTACTCAAATGGGTATTAATGGTTGAAGAGTAATGATTTATTCTTATGCGAGGGTTATTCTGTTCGGCATCCCTTTGACTATGAGGGTTTTGCATTCAGTGGTTGGCATGTTGATGAGCAAGGATGAGGGTTTTGCATTCAGTGGATGACATTTGTGATTGGTCAAGGTCTTGGTTTTATGCTTCTGTTAACTCCGACTACTTCCAACTACGAGGTCATCTTCTTTTTCGATCATTCCGAGTTCCCAATAGACGGAAGAATCTTCAGTTAACCATTGAGGAATAGAGGATTAGTGACTGATTTTTTAAGCTTCCCCGATTTCCTGTGGAGGCATTTTTTCGAGGACGTCTTGTAGCGTACTGGTTTTTACACTATGAATGAAGCGAAGCGAGTCTTGTGCTACTTTTAGTGGTGCTAGCATTGATTGGGAAGTGAGTTTGGATAGTCGTGTTACAGATCTCGATGCTCTTGTTAATGCTATAGTTTCAACTTCCAGAACAAGGAAGCTTGCGAGGTCCACTAGTCCATTGAGGAGACTACCGATAGATCCTGGTTGGGTTCCGAGGAAAAATTGATATTCTACTCGTAGTCCTGCCCGGATTGCATCTCGTCTGAATCCTATTCAGGACATTACGGAGGCTACTTCTTGTCCAAGTCCTTCCTGCGAAGATGTCATAAAAGGGGATCACAAATCTCTGGCGTTGGAGCAGTCTAAAGATGTTGGTGGTGGTGGTCAGAGTTTCGAGGTTCACTCACTTTCTTCTATTGATGTCAGTGACGCAGCTAAATTCTTAGTTTCTTCTCTTGTCCATTTGGATTCTCCTGCTCCCGCCATTACTACTAGTTTGGTATCTGCCACGGTTGCTCCTCGACGGGAGGGTAAAATCGGTTTTTTCATTGTCACTGTTGTTCCTTTCGCCTTTCCGGCTGTTGAGGGTGGTTCCTCAGTGCTTTCGGATCCTTGTATTCGTCATCCACGTGTTGGTTGGACTGAGTCTGACCCAAAAGATATATATGTATCAAATCAAATGGCAAGTTTTGGTGTTTCACTCAGCTCGATGGGCAAGATGGTGCGCATGGGTTGATAAATGAGTGGCGCAGGCGATTAGTGGAAAGACCTTCGATGCCCATACTGGATCCATGTGATCACCTTGATCATGGTCTTGAGCAGATAATGGATGGGATGAATCATCTCACCTATGCAAGGGTGATGGGCTCAGTCTATCGAGCTGGTCATGATTAGGTGGCTTCTTTGGAAAGAAGGTTGGCGACACTGTTGCTGGTGCTTTCTCACGTTCTTTCCCAATTCGACATGTTGAGAGCGCAATGTGCAAAGTCAGAGAAAATTTTCAGGGTTGCTTGAACTTCGTTGATTAAGGCGAAAAGTATGCGAGATAAATCTGTTGTTGATCTTGAATCTTTGAAAGCCAAGTTGGATGGGGTTCGTGCTCATCTATGTTATGTGGAAAATGAGTTATCTGCTGAGAAGGCAGCTTGTGATGAAGCTTTTTGTGTTGAGATTAAATAATTCGTTGTTCGTGATATCGTTGTAAAATAGTTGATGATTGTGTTCGACGAGGTCAAGGAAAATACTTCCGTTATGCTTACCACCGCTAAGGGACGGTTTGTCGCAAGCAAAAATGAACTTGATACTGCCAAAGATAGGCTCCATATTTTCAAAGTCGGAGATTGGAAGCAAGTTGTTGACAGGCGGGTTGAGCTTCTTGACTATATTAAGGGGCTCGATGCTGATTTATCCGGGTACCGCCACTTGGTTGATCGAGATTTCGAAGACGATGATGGTGAAGAAGTTTCCCTAGTGATTGAAGGGTCATTGTTTTATCCCCTTTCTAAATAGAGACATTCGCCTTCTCCCGTAGGTGATATAGCTAATGATCCTGTAGTTGCCTCCATTTCATCTCCTACTGCTTCATCTTTTTCCTCGGATGTAACAGAGTAGTATTGTTAATGAAAAGAACTTTGTTTATTTCTTTTTTTGGTGTTTCTGTAGTTTATCTTGTCGACTTGTTGTGTGTTGTCTGCTTCTTTTCAGCCCGATTGTAGTAGATACTTTCATGTTTTGGCTCATTATTCGTCTTAGGGATGGGTCAACTTTATCCTTCTTGATGCACAGCGAAAAGTTGACTTTTGGTATTGACCTTTGCTTTGTTTGTTTGGTCGATATGTAGTTCCTTGAATCATGTCAATTCATTCATTCAATTCTAACTTCGTCGATTTGAAGTTTTTTGTATTAGATTGACTCGTTTGTTCAACTTTTACTTCGTTAACGCGATGTCTTAAGTTGACTTGCTTGTCCAGTTCTTACTTGGTTGGCTTGACGTCTCAGTCGACTCGAAGTGGGCTACGTTGAGTTGACTTGTGTTGTTCAACTTTTACTTTGTTTGCTCGACGTCTCAATCAACTCGAAGTTTTTTGTGTTAACTTGATTCGCTTGTTCAACTTTTACTTAGTTAACTCGATGTTTCAGGTGACTCGAAGTTTACTATGTTAAGTTGACTCGTTTGTCCAACTTTTACTTCGCTGGCTCAACATCTCAGTCGACACGAAGTTTTTTGTGTTAAGTTGACTCGTTTATCCAACTTTTACTTTGTTGGCTCGACGTCTCAGTCGAGTCAAAGTTGACTATGTTAAGTTGACTAGTTTGTCCAACTTTTACTTCGTTGGTTCGACGTCTCAGTCAATTCGAAGTTTTTTGTATTAAGTTGACTCGTTTGTTCAACTTTTACTTTATTAACTCGACATCTCAATCGACTCGAAGTATATTGTTTTAAGTTGATTCATTTGTCCAACTTTTACTTCGTTGGCTCAACGTCTCAGTGGACTTGAAGTTTTTTGTGTTAAGTTGACTCGTTTGTCCAACTTTTACTTCGTTGGTTTGAAGTCTTAGTCGATTTGAATTTTTTGTGTTAAAGTTGACTCGTTTGTCCAACTTTTACTTCATTGGCTCGAGTCTCAGTCGATTCGAAGTTTTTTGTGTTAAGTTGACTCATTTGTCCAACTTTACTTCATTGGCTCAACGTCTCGGTCAATTCAAAGTTTACTGTGTTAAGTTGATTTGTTTGTCCAACTTTTACTTCGTTGGTTCGACATCTCAGTCGATTTGAAGTTTTTTGTGTTAAGTTTACTCATTTGTCCAACTTTTACTTCGTGGTTGATCAGACCAAAAGTTTTTATTATACATATCCAACTTTTGTCCCGATTTCTTACTGATAGGTATGTCGATTGCTTTACCTGGCTAATTTTCGATGTGTTTATTTTGTCGTCCACTCATAAAATGGGGATTCTGAATTTGTAATCTTATTGATAATCCCTTCGGATGTTCTGACCAGCCCTAACTGTTGAGCATTTATGCTGGTTTGAAGAGCGATTTGTTTTGTCTTCATTTGCTTGATGTTGATCTGCGTATTAAAGATTAATGTTTTGTTGTTTTGTCTTTCTTTGTTTGATGTCGATCCTCGTATTAAAGAATGATATTTTTTTTGTTTTGTCTTTCTTTGCTTAATGTTGATCTTCGTTCGTCGTATATGTTGTCGTGGCTAATAGACTCGAGGTGTTTTTTGATTCAATAGCTGAGTAGTGTTAATTTGTCCGATCATGCTCACATAAACACCAAACTGTCCAATCATGCTTACGTCAATACCAAACTGTCCGATCATGCTTATGTTAGCACAAAACTGTCTAATCATGGTCACATCAGCACCAAATTGTCTGATCATGTTCACAACAGCACCAAATTGTCCAATCAGCATTCCTATGTTGGCTTCTTGTTTGGTGTCGGCCGCTGAGGTTTGGTAGAGTCCGTTGCTGTCAATTTTGTCGTTGGTGATTCGGGTCGAGCTTGCATCCATCGGTAGGGTAGTCTTTGTATCCTGTTAGTTGATTGATGTGAACTTCTCCATGTTCTTTGCATATTTGTATAATAGCTTGTCTGGCTTCATTAGTACTATTGTTCTTATGTAAATCAGCTCGAGTGGGAGGTTTTTCTGGTTGTTTATTCTGTTAGGTTGACTGTCGTTCCTTCAGTCATGCAGATGATGCAGTGTAAGGCGTATATTAGCTTTCTGGCAGTTCTTTCGATCTCGCAGTAGTATTTGTTTTCTCCTTCCATTTGAGTTGTTTATCTGGCATTTCGATGAACTCGTTGAGTCGTCCTTTCTAAACCTAATGCTTGATTTCGTCTTTTAGATTGTAGCAGTCTTCTGTATCGTGCCCATGATCTTTATGAAAAGAACAATATTTGTTTTTGTCTTTACCTTTCGGGTCTCCTCTCATCCTAAGTGGCCAGTTGATGTTATCCCATTTTGCTATGTGCTTCAGTATATTGGCTCGATTTGTTTTCAAGGTTGTATATGATTTGTATGTCTTCTTCATCACACTTGTTACTAGCTCGCTCGTGTAGTTGTCGTGCTGATTGTAGCTTCTCAGATTCTTGTTGGTTTGCATCAACGCTTCCGCCATTTCGATGTCTCTTCAAATGGAAGTTATCCTCCCGTTGTCCGTCATCCCGCCTCATTTCTTCATTTCTCTCCCGTTTCCTTTAATAACTTTCTCTTTCTTGGTCATTTTTCTCTTGGCCGCTTTCATCTCCTCGAGAAAAATGTGTTTTTGAGCCGTTTTCAATAAGACTGCCATGCCTTTTAGAGGTTCTAGGTTAAGGGCATCTCTTCAATCTGACGATGAAGGTTGCAGCGGCTGTGTCATCGCTACATCCATCGATCATCGTCAGTTCATTGGTGAAGCGAGAAACATATTCCTAGATTGTCTCCTCGAGTTTTTGTTTGATATGAATGAGGTAGTATGGTCCATTTTTCATTCGCTGGTTCCCAATGAATTTGGTGATAAAAGCGGTGGTTAACGCCTGAAAAGAGTCTATTGACCTCGGTGGTAATGTTGAACCAATTCATTGCTGTGGAAGTGAGGCTCGTCGGGAATGTTCTGCATAATATCGACTTCATGGTTTCCTTCAGGGCCATCCTGTAGTGGAAGTGTCTCAGGTGATCAGTTGGGTCGATAGTACCATTATATACTTCGAACTTTGGCGGAGTGACTTTTTTGGCATGAGCGTTTTCATGAGGGAGTCTGTGAACGACAACTTGGCTAACTCATACGGTACGTTGGGATCCATGACTCCGATTCTGAACGACATTTTAGCAAGCGTTCCGTCACACTATGGAGTCTTGCCTTGGGATAGTTCATTACTCTCGAAGTTTCCCTGTTGAGGTTCTGCTGGGACTTTGTCGCTTCTTTGAGTTTGGTTGGCGGAGTTTTGCTAGGATGGTACTTGAACATGATCAGCTGGCTGGATGCACTCTTGGGTGATTTTCTCTAGCATATTTGTCATGTATTTCATTTGGACTATAAGCATGTCAACCTGAGGATCTATGGCAGTGTCACTAGATGTATGAGTTGTCCGAGCTATTGCGTGCTGTGGGTCTTGATTCTCAGGTGCCATTGGCCTGATGATTTGGGTTGCTTCTTGTTCGTGAACTGCTTGTGATACCTCATTGCTGATAGGAAAGTTGTTATCATCACTGTGTTGAGGCTCTGTAGGGTGTGTCATTTGTTTTGACAATTTTTCGATTGTTTTGGGTGAATTTCGTCACTTTAGGGCTTCTTTTTAGAAATAAAACTCGTCATTGCCCATGGACGACGCCAAACTGATGCATCCAAAAATCGTCCTCCTATGAGTTTGACCTGCAAAACAGATGTTAGACTGCCAAGGACCAATTTTTTGGTGGTCAAAGACACTCCGATGCTTAAGTGAACAAATTTGGTTGAAGAATGAAGTAAATTTGGACAAAACTCAATTAAAGTTGCATACCTGTGTCAAATGTTCCCTTTACCTTTTATAATGGTCATGGTTAATTCTTTGTGTGGCTTAAGCATGGAAGGCGCAACGGAAAGAAATGTTTCTCGTAGTCGTCTCCTCCTTGATGAAAATGCGTGTGTGTGGAGGTGTAACTCCCTCCACGACTCTTTTTGGTGCAACGTTCCTCTTATTTATGAGAGAACTCGTATCGGGCCTGGATTTGGATTTTGATTATATCTTCTTATAGTGGGCCCTATTTGTGTCTCTGTGGCTGACTTTATTCTTCTTGGGTTTTACAAGCTGGCCCAGTAGATGGGACATCATATCCTCGTGATGGATGTTCTCTGCCACGTGTTTGGCCGTGATGATTGGTCTATTTTGATGTATCATCAATTACCATAATTCTCCATCTTCCTCAACCCAAACTCAAGCTCTCACCCCATTTCTAAGATCCTTAGTGTTATCTGGAAAGCCCATGCATATTCCCCACATAACTCAAATGTTGCTATGGAAAATCTATAAAGGTATACTACCAATAGGAGAAAACCTCAAAAATCACCACATGCCAGTACATGCCCTCTTTGCAGCATTGAAGAAGAATCGACTGCGCATGTATTCTTTGATTGGAATTTTTCTACCCAAGTTTGGTTACAATCAAGCCTACCATTGATGTGGAGATCCATGCCTCTCAATAGCACACAATATCAATAAATACGTATGAAACTTGGATAGGAAAACAAGTGATTCTGATTACTCCATTTTTGTGAAAGCGGTTGCTTTTATATCACGTGATATGGAAAGCTAGAAATGGCTCATTTTTCACAGAACACAATCATGCTCAAGGGTGCTAACAAGGCAAGCTAGTTGTTTGGCAAAATTCAATTAATAATATGAGCACAAGCTTATCTAGATAACCAGGCCCCTAGCGCCAGATCTGCACCAGGGGAGGCTCCCCTGCACATTTTTAGGAGAGAGGAGATATCTTGAGGGGATCTTGAGTAGTTCTTGAGAATATCTTGAAGAGATCTCTTTCCTAAAAACATGCAGGGGAGCCTCCCCTGGCGCTATAGGCCTGACTGTTAAGAATTTTTGTATGAACAATAATCTGTGTCAGAGTGGCATGACTTGATGGCATCCAATTGTAGCCCTCATTGATGTTTCTTTTAATAGGCTCAGGCGTAGTGGTTCCTTTGGATGTATTCTTTTTTTTGCAACATGAAAAGTTTTAGGTGTCGATAAGGGTTGCATTGACAAGTAGGTACTGTCAAATTTTGAGACAGAAACGTTAACATGCTTAGAGGCGTACCTTTGGTGCACAGGACAGAGCTTTGAGAACATAGTTCTACTATTAGTTTCACTACAGGTTATTAGAGCTCTCAGGCGCAACAGTGAACATCTTGATTGGAGGCAATCTATTTTGTCGTAGAAATTGATTGCGCCGCATTTTACTGGGAAGGATCGAACCATGGGAACGAATCTACAGGGCTATCACCTTCTTTGGCCAACATCTTGATTGGAGGCAATCTATTTTGTGGTAGAAATTGATTGCAACAACCCTAAAATTAAGCAAATGTAGAACTATCATTTTGAGCGCGAAAAGAATTTTCAAGTACACTCAAGCTGCGTGGACTGAAATTGTACATGCTCATCCACTGCAGACTTTCTAATTTTCGTATATATTTTCCAGTAGTGTTAGTGGTATAAACTCGAGTCCAAGTCAAAGTCCTATATGATTTATTTGTTAATTTGGGTGATGTTATAGACTTCCACAGGAAGCTATTTAGATAATGAAGGTGTTTTTATTTTTGATAAAAAAAAATGAAAAACTTGACTTTTAAAATAAAATAAAAACAAGGTAGTTTCTTTCCCTTTCCAAGTTTTTTTTTACTAAGGATCGAAATAGAAACCTTTAGGTAGGGGTGGGCACGGGACGAGATGGGAAGAGATGTACCCATCCCTATCCCATCCCGTTCATACAGGATCGGAACGGGACGAGATGGGAAAAACCCAATCCCAACGGGTTCGGGACGGGATGGGACGGGACGGGATCAGCATGCTAATCTGGACATATCAATTAGAATACATTCTAAACATATCAAATCATAAAACAACTCAATACATTCTGCTGGAACAGTCACAAACTGCTGGAACATATTAAAACAACCGAATACAAATTTACAACAACTGCTGGAATAGTCTTGAGCATAATCTATTGCTAGAAGCCGGCTGGAACATATTACAAGTTTAAAACAACTCAATACAAGTTTAAAACAAATGAGCTAAAAGTCTGTTGAAACAATTTTGTTATTTGGAACAGTTTTGTTAGAAGTTTGCTGGAACAATTTTGATATTTGTTCATTTGTTGGCTTAGTTACCCTTTAGTAACCCTAAAAACCTAGCTAAAGGAATGAGCGAATGAGAGATCAGAGAGAGGAGAAGTATTACAAATTTACCATCAAAAGATTAATCTAGAGATATGTGTGAGAGAAAAATTGAGATGTTAAAAATGTTATATACATCAGTGAATTTGTATGGACATCCATAATCCTAAAATAAATA
This sequence comes from Berberis thunbergii, assembly GCA_003290165.1. Lineage (NCBI taxonomy): Eukaryota > Viridiplantae > Streptophyta > Magnoliopsida > Ranunculales > Berberidaceae > Berberis > Berberis thunbergii. The sequence continues at coordinate 600,737 of QNQO01000328.1, read as the reverse complement.
AATAAATAAAAATATTAATAATTAATATTAAAATCTTAGTTCGGGACGAGACAGGATTGACGAGATTGAAATCTTCATCCCATCCCATCCCATTCTAGATCGGGACGAGATAGGGATGAAATTATTCAATCCCATTAAGATCCGAAAAAATCGGGACTGGACGGGATCGGGATCGCGGGATGGGATGCCCACCCCTACCTTTAGTGTTTGTTTGGCAGTACAAAAAATAGCCATGAAAATTGAAATTGTTTCCGTGATTACGATTTCGAGGCCTCCCCCACGGTTTTGGATTCCCATAAGTAGTGGTAAAACAATCTTGTGAAAAATCAATTTCCTATCAGTAAATTGACAGCCAAACAATAAAAATCTGAATAACAAGGGAAATTAATTCCATTTTCCAAGGAAATGGCTAACCAAACAGACCCTTTGTGTGCAAGATTAATGTGAAAACCACTATACCACAACAATCAAGTTGGACAAAAGAATAAATTGACTAAAAGAAAGATGAAATTTAAAATACTTTTATAGGCGATGATGAAATTTATTGAGTTGTTGTTTCAGGTACATACACTAGGGTGTCGACGCACTCGACATGCGCATATATTCAGTATTTTTTTAAATTTTATTACAACATTTCAATAATAAGTAAAAATATATTACTGAAATACTAAATAAATAAATTATTTATAATTTTAAGGGCGTATGTATAGTTTATAAATAATTAGGGGCTTCGAATA